>VDFB02000015.1:92565841-92892816 GCA_007258455.2 Sequoia sempervirens
TAAATTGTATAAAAATTTTACAACTCTATATAAAACATATCAGATATCCGATATGTCTGACACAAAATTAAATTCCTAGGGATTAGCCTCAAGCTTGCTTTGGATTTTGGTTCGGACCTGCCAATCCTAAGAAGTCAACACAAAAAACGTGTTAAACAACTTACCTTGCTTTTCCAAACTTCGCCCATGTGGCTGAAAATTTTTTTTTACCCAAAATTGATGAAACGAAAAGGGTTTGTAAAGGAGCTTCTCAGCTTTCCACCAATATAAATTATACTTTAGTTTGAATATAATAAATAATTATTATTCATTTTCTATTAGAATTACGACTAAAGTCCCGATTGATAGCCTGATTGAAAAACATCTATATCTTTCAAATGGTATCACATTTTTTGAATCCAAAATATGTGTCACATTTATGCTTCGCTTACTATAGGATTAAAAAAAAATGAATTTCATGAATTTTTGACCAAGTTAAGGTGGTCAGACATACAAGTTTTTATATTTTTTAAAAATTGTAATAAAAAATTCATAATTAATTATTTACTTGGAAAAAAATTACAAGAAATAATGCATCACATCCGGACATGAGTCCTCTACTTAATCTAAAATATTATAACAAAATATTATCATTTTATTATGGTTAGGGTAGTTAGACAGACACCTACTTCTTATTTTTTCCATGAAATTTAAGTACTACTGCAATGAAACTTCAATTTTTCACCAAATAGATTTTTTTTTTAGAAAAATAAACCTACTAGTTTAGAAACTAAATTACTAGTTTATAAATTCAATTTTCCATAGATTCTATTCTTACATATTTTTGAAATAATATAGATAACTTATTCAAATTTTTACATCAATTTTCCTAACTCTGAATTTTCTGAATTTTCATTGCCACTTAAGGGCCTGTTTTTTCCATGATGATCCTGCACATACCCATAATGACAACATGGGCTTGAATCATATGACAATACTAATGGATGGAAATCCCAAGGATATACAGATACATTCTAACCATCCATACAATCAAATATTTGAGCAGTAGACAAAATTCTTTCAATGGAATTGCAATTTACATTTAACAGATCTAGCAAATGGAAGTGTGCAAACTTAAATTTACTATCCTTTCCCTTTGCTAGTGCTAAATCACTAAACAGGGAACCAAAATTTTCCTAAGAAGTTCAAATATGGTTTTCATACAAGAGTTTCTTGAAAACTAAAGGTGAAGAATACCTGGAAATGTTGCAGCTGCTACAAATTGTCCCAGAAATATTATAGATCTGGAACTTTTTTCACCTCTTCAATAGGTTCTTCTAACAAAGTTTCCACCTCTCTTCATAGAGGATTGAAATTCAAACATTATGAAGCTCTTTCACATGTAAAGTTTATTCTAAGTTCCTTTCACCAGCAGAGCACCACAAATCTTGAAATCTTCAAGTTCACTACAACAAATCTTTATCTAGGCTTGAAATCCTTCAATATTTGAACTCAATTTCAGAATGGAAAATAATAGACTCTATGCAAATGATATGACTCTTCTTCTAAATAGCCTGCAACTAGAGATTCAAAGTTATCCCCAACAGAGTCCCCATTTTGTTAGTGTTCCAAATATCAACAGAATCAATTGAATCCTAAAGACTTAGCCAATGTCTTATGCTCAGACTCAAAGGTTGATTTGGCCAACTAACAAGATTCAGTCAAAGACCGAGATCTTTTGTACTTCTAGCTCTGCAGAACCAAGGCGGGTCAGCCTATACAATGCCTAAAACTTAATTCACTTACACACAGACATTGATTTTTATAGCAGAAATCCCAATGCAAATACACCAAGAAAGTACTAACAACTTTAAATCTAGCTAAATTTTGGGTATATCAACACTTAATCAACAATTGGGAAGCAAGTTCAATACCAAAAAACATGGATTAAAATGATTTTGAATATATAAATTGTTTCTGAGATGCATCAAGCTAAACAATAGACTAGTGCCTAATTTTGGGTCATGGATTCAAATACATAAAGAGAATTCATCATCAAATTAAACTCAACTAGTGGATTTAAGTTGTTAATGCATTGCATCAACAGATCCTCTTCTGTTATCAATCAAATTTTTCTTACCAAATCCAACCTGCACACCTCAATCACAGTCATTTGTTCAAAGCATTTAGCCATTTCATTGAAACAAACCCATAAACAAATAAAACAATCTCAGAAAATTGAGATGCCAAACTCAAAGATTCTTGGTATTATTGAATTCAAATGACTGAAAATATACAGATCTGGAGACAATTTGAAGATATTCATGACTTTCATGATTTATTTGCATAAACTAGTTGATATTTGCTCATGAAATCAAAATTTACAGCTTATAGACTCAACTAATGACTCAAAAATTAACATTTTCTATCTACCCAGCCCCATACAAGAATTCAGAACCCTTGAGACTCAGAACTCTTTTTTGAGAAATCCTTACAATGAGAGAAGAATGAGAAGAAATAGGAGGAAGGAAGGCTCTAAAAGAAGATCTAAAGAAGACATATGGAAGCATCTTTCACCGTTGATCAACAAATTTACAAAGAATCTCTCCTCTCTCTTCTTTGCAACCAATTTTTCCTCCAACTCTGCCTTTGCAAACCAATTTGCAACAAAAAAAATTTCCATGTGATGAATTTACACTCCATCACTCTACTGTTGAAAATATCTCCCTGTGAAAATTCTTCATTTTTGTTCTTTATATCAATCTAGAGATGCACATTATTCCCAGCAAATAATAACTTTCAAACATAAAGTGAATATAAAATTCACTTTATTTATCTTTCCATGCACATTACTTCACAATGCCAATTAAAATATTTACCTTTTACTTCCAACATGCTTTTACGGTGGAAACGTTTGAAAAAACTGTCAAGATAAAACCTTCACGGTGCTCCCAATATTTCAAATATTTAATTTGAAATATTTTGTCTTTAACATTAAAGACATTCTTTAAAAAAAAATGTCTTGAGCAACTTTACCAACAACTGTTTTAAAAGTCCCTCATTTAAAAGCTTTTACTCATTGACGGGGAAATTTAAAAAACATTTACCCGTGGCCTTTATCTTTCACCCACTTGCATTTATTTTTATTGGGCCCACACATGCCACGTGCTACATTCTCACTCATCTCATGAGAATTAGAGAGCGAGCATTTTCCACCTGTGAGCCAGCGGGGAAGGATGAAAATATGTTTAACGTTTCCCTCACAAACTATAATCGGGCATTTATTTTATTCCCAGGGCCCACCTCATTAAATCTTCACGGGCACGTTTTAATCTTTCAAATGTGTTTCCTTTTACAAAAATCAAAACCCCATCCAACTTACCCCACTATCCCGCAATTTTTATCACGTGAGCATTTTAGGCCCGCGAAGTGGCGGGGAAGGGCTAGAATTTGACTGCCCTGACATCCTCATTCCCTATCGTAAATCTCCCTTTTGTTTGTATTTTCCCTAATTTCTTGTTTCCACAATTTTGAAACCTTAGCAACTTCTCGTGTGTTCCTTCCATCTATGGCAGCGTCAACACTTAGCTTGTCTTTGTGCTTTGAGGGATATCCATTCCCCAATCCATCGCTCCCTGCAGACAAATCCAACCTTTGCCTTAGGTTGCACCCTTCTCATGGTTTCTTCATTCACTATTCAAATTTCCATCGAACAACCTCCTTCAATGCGTTTGCTTTGGGTTTCAAAACCATCTTCAACACATTCATTGTGCACAGATTCCTTCTGATGGCGTCCCAAGAGATCTCAAGTATTTGGAGGCTCTCTTCAAACAGGTTAACCTGTCTTTGATCTGGTTCCTCTATGCTTTGATAGCTCTTTACATATTTCCCTGTCAAACACATTTGTTGGGAAGTTTCTAAAGACTTTTAATCAAACTCATCTTATATTCATTGGTGTGTGATTTGCTGCTGGGTGCGCCCTCTTTCATCTATTTGAAATTTTCTCAGACTTTTCAACAGCTATTTTGTGCAATAATGGTGCCTCCTTTGATAGATCTCCATACCCTACACTTCAAATGCATCTAATTGCATTTTCTTTGAGTTTTTGAGGACTATCAACCAAATCACTTTGTACGTGGGCACCTTCGATTCTCTATGTTTTGTTGATTATACTTGCTTTGTTTCACACCGCGTGCCTATGAGGGGAATTTGATGAGTCTTTGTCGACCATTCATTCCCAACACCCTCATTTTAATCACTATAGCACCATTAATGCCTCGAGCCCTTTGAAGGTGTATTACTTCCCAGTCGGTAATTGCATTTGCTTGAAAGTTCTTTTTGCATGGATTAGCCCATTTCATTTGACACTTGATACATATAATTTATGTTGTGTACAAGTGTCTTCCCACTGCATATGCTTTATGGATATCCTCAATACTTGCTTCACCACAAACACAAACCTTTCTTCACTGAGGAAATACAAGCCCCTTCAAGATGAACAATCATCATTCATTGGAATCCATCTGCTTACAACACCAGTGCTTTATCTTCACACCCTCAATATTCTCATCCTTCAGCTTTCTTAATAGCCCTTATCTCAAATTGGTACACTTGATTCGGACACCCAGAATAGTTTACCATGATCTGGTACTAATCCATATCTTTCCCTCGATAGCAAAACTTTGAGGTGCATTTTCTATGCACAGTATCCCTAATTCAAGCATTCCCCTAGGCATATGTAACATTGTCACAAGATCACTAAATAAAATAGAGTTCATATACAGTAACCATTCCCCAAAAGCACTAAACCTCAAACGCCAACCACCTTCTACAAAATAGTTCCCCATTTTGATCATTGAAAGTATAGCCTACTATTTCCATATTACTCTTGCTAAAAGATTTGCATTTAGTATCATGTAGCTGTTCCAAATAGCCAAGTAGGATTAAAATAATCTTTGTGACTGATCTCACAGTAACTCAATTGAGGCAACTAACTATCATTGGAATTTTGTTTCTTGACAATACTGTTCATGAAATCAATCAACCAAATAGGTTACATGCCTTTTATGTGCTTCCACAATTCACTTGCATATGCTGCCTTTGCTTTTAGAAGACACTGAACAAGTGTTATAGCATCTCTTTGGGGCATTTTATTCATTACAATTTCACAATTTTGCCAAGCAAGTTGGGTCCCCATGTGGGCCTGAGTAAAAAAAAATTGTTTTTGAACAAATTTAATGCTCGATTGTCCTAAAACAACTTCTAAATGCACCAAAGATGAAAAGATGAAATGGGTTGTCATCAGAACTTGTTTTCTGACACATTTGAAAAATGAGCAAAACTGGCCAAGTAGGCTTTGGAATCGGCTTTGAAAACTGGTCAAACGACATCTTGGAGGAATGTAGAAATTCGGTCCAGGAATGGAGTGCAACAAACAGCTCAGAAAAATGAGTCACGAGGTGAAAGATATTCATTGTCAAAGTTGCTTACTCAAACTTTCTGCAACATCAACCTATTCAGAATCAATTAAAACTCACGGAATCACCTCGTTGGAAAAATACCAAATCAACTCCTAGCGAGCTGCCAATGGACACAGTAGATCATGTTGGTACAGTGAACACACGTGAATGAGATATTTTCTTCAATAATCATCCTTCATAATATATTATGGGTCAAAGTTGACCTCTCAGAAAGGTTTCAGAAAATGCAGGTACAAAACTGAACAAATTGTGTTTGATTTTGATCTGTTAAAAATAGCAAATCTTATCATAAAGCTCTGAAACCTGACATGTGAGCTCATCTTGGTATGGAGAATGCAAAGAAAAAATAATTTTGACTTGACAGTCATCCAGTTTCAAAATGAAAGCTCAAACGGGAGGCTACTTTGCAAAACTGAAAGTTTGCAAACTACAGAAAAATGCAAAAACCCTCCAGCTTCACTTTTCGAAAACCCTAACAAAACTTATTGTGGGAAGCTAAAAATTTTTATGCCTACTCACATAGGACACATGAGCGAGTCCACTAATGGATTTTTCATGAAAATCAATAGGCTCCAAATTATGACCCTCCAAAGTGGGTCACTCAGGCAGATTCTTCAGGTGCACTCCTGAAAGTGTAGAGGCAAAATTTTGAAATGGGCATCTCAAATTTGCAAAATTTGAGAGTGCCATCAGGTTGGTTTCAAAGGGATATTCCCAAGTAGAGGTAATTGATTATGGGTAAATTTTCTCTCTGGTAGCAAAGTTGACATCTATTAGGTTTCTTTTGTCACTTGCAGCTGCATATGATTTAGAGATCGAATAGATGGATGTGAAGATAGTGTTTCTTCATGGTGATCTTGAAGAAGAAATTTATATGTCCCAGCCAGAGCACTTTGTGAAAAAAGGTAAAGAAAATTTGGTTTGCAAGTTGAAAAAATCTCTGTATGGATTAAAACAATCTCCTAGAATGTGGTACCAGAAGTTTGACACATTTGTTTGTCATTGGGATTTGTAAGATCAAAATCTGATCATTGTGTGTATTACAAAGCTGAGAATGATCGTATTTTAATTATTTCCCTATATGTGGATGATATGTTGTTCATAAGGAATAGTAAGTTTATGATTTTTGATCTAAAATCCTAGTTGTCTGCAAAGTTCGAAATGAAAGATTTGGGTGCAACAAGGTATATTCTGGGAATGGAAATAACCAGGGGTAGGAAAAGTATAAAGCTTTGGCTCAGCCAAAGCAAATAGATTAACACTGTTCTGGGGATATTTTGTATGATTGAATGCAAGCAACTAGTTGTTCCAGTTTTGCAGGGAACGAAGCTATCTGTTGAAGATTGTCAAAATCTCCTACTGAGATGGAGGACATGACCAGGGTGCCTTATGCAAGTGCAGTTGGCAGTTTAATGTATGCAATGGTCTGTACAAGGCTATACATTGCCCAAGTAGTGGGAGTACTTAGTCATTTTATGGCCAATCCAAGAAGGACACATTAGGATGTTATGAAAAGAGTGTTTAGATATCTGAAGGGCACTTCAGAATATGATTTGTGTTACCATGGAAATTTGGTTGAATCACAGAGGACTCTCAACATTCGTGGGTATGTGGATTCTGATTGGGCAGGGGATATTGACACCAAAAGATCGACTAATGGATATATTTTCATGGTGAATGGTGGTGCAGTTAGTTGGATGAGCAAGCGGCAGGTTGTAGTCACTTTGTCCACTACAGAGACAGAATACATGGTAGCTACACACGCCCGTAAGGAAGCAATATGGTTAAAACATTTGTGTTCTAACATTTGGTATGATGCAGGGCATATTACAATTTACTATGATAGTCAGAGCGTTATTTGTTTGGCAAAAAGTCCTACTTTCAATGCCAGGACAAAACATATTGATGTGCAATATCATTTTGTACGAGATATGGTGGAGGATGGAAAGTTTTGTTTAGAAAAATTAGATACTCTGGAAAATGTTGTGGATGCATTGACGAAACTAGTGAGCACAAACAAGTATAGGTGGTGTGCCAGTTCGATGGGCCTTGGAGCCCATGAATCTTAGTAAGTTTAGTTGTGCTCTGGAGGTGTCAGTAAGATCTTCGTCAAGTGGGAGATTGTTGGAAATTGTGCCTCAAAGTTATTGACATGAAACTCCTAAAAGAGAAAAATCAATGAGACCCTTGGAATGTCTTACCGACAAGCAGTTGTGTTCTAAAGACTTGAAGGGATCAAATCAGTGAGATAGATGTTTTCTCTTGCTGACAAAATTGGTTGGTATGACTTGGACTGTCAAAGTGAGATTTCAATCTTGTTATGATAGTAGAAGTCTGACCAATGTTGGTGTGACCTATGATCTATCTTGCCGAAAGGAGTCGTTAGTGTGACCAAAACTGTTGGAGTGAGATTTCTAACTCATTTTGATGATAGAAGTCTGGCTGAAGAGATCATCGAGGCGACTCTAGCCGATGGATGCGTCAGGGTGACTTGAACTGTCAATGTGACTTCCTGATTTGATGTCGATAGTATTACTCTTGTCGATGGATTTGTTGCTCATGAACATCGGTGTGACTCATGCCAATGTGTGTGATCTTCGTGTTCTTTGGGACATTGGGGAGACTCGAACTATCGATATGACATCCCAGTTTGTCATTGATAGTGTTGGTCATGCTGATGGTCTTGTGATTGGATAGACTTCACTAAGTCTAAGTGATAGACCAATAGAAGACTGTGCAGTGTGTGATGGTTGATGGGTAGTTTGGCATCGATGAGACACGGTCTAGTGTCTCACCAATAAACGATATAGTTGAAGTATTTCGACCGAACGACTGTCCTACATGGTTTTTTTTAACCAATGAGAGAAGCAGAATGTAAACTGTTTATAGTTGGACTATTGTGACCATTCACTTGTGGGAGATCAATGGACCATTTGTGAATAGTGAAAAAAATGGAACTCTTTGTAATGGTCAAAGGTTGAATAGTTCGATTTGTGGTCAGAATCTGTTTTGTATGAGGTTGATCAGGGAAATGTCACTACTGTAAAATTGACATCTGAAAGGAGAGTCTGTAACTTGTATGTAGTTCAATTATTGTAATACAAGTGATCTTTCTTTGGTGTGGTGGGTTTTTCTCCCGTAAGGGTTTCCCCACGTAAATCTGGTGTCCAATTGTGTATGTGTTTATTTCTCTATTTTGTTATTCCTTTCATAAGCATCTTAATGAACTATAATTGCAAAATTTAAAGACATATCTACATTCTTCTCTGAGTGTTGACATTAGGAGAGTTTTGTTCTGCACCTTAAGCTTTCCTTACAAGTGGTAGCAGAGCTTGGCTAGTTGTGTTATCCTTGTGGGTAGGTTGGGTTTTTTGTGTCAATCCTGTTCAGTGGGAGTTTCTTGTAGAAGTATGGTAATTTAAATTACATATTAAGATGGAAAGCACATCAGGAAAGATTGAGATTGAGAAATTCAATGGCAACAATTTTGAGTTGTGGAAACTCAAAATGGAAGATCTATTGGTTGATTGTGATCTTTGGCTTGTTATGTCTAGAATGAAACCTTCAGGCATGAAGCAAGAAGATTGGGACCTCACAGATCAAAAATCAAAAGGGCTAATAAGGCTATGTTTGGAAAACTTTGTTCTTCTAAACGTTCATGAAGAGAATACTACATCTTCTTTATGGAAAAGATTAGGAGATATTTATTAGGGCAAGTCCTTGGTGAATAAGTTGTTCTTAAGGAAGAAATTGTACTCTTTGAAAATGCAGGAAGAAGTGTGTGTTTTTGATCATTTGAATTCTTTTAACATGTTTATTTCTCAGTTAGAATCTATGGGTCTGAAGATGGATGAAGAAGATCGTTGTATGCTATTGTTATGTTCTTTGTCAGATTCTTGGGATTACTTGGTGATGGCTATTGGGAGTACGACATCCACTTTTAAGATGGAAGATGTTGTTGTTCTTTGTTATCAGAAGAGATGAGGAGGTAATCTTCTGAGATGGCGAAGGAGGTCCTTGTTGTTCGAGGCAAATCGAAAGAAAAAGACAAGAAGGACAAGAAGTCAAAATTGAAATCAAAAGGGAGATCGAAGTCTCCTAGCAAGAATTCCAAGGTGAAGTGTTGGAACTGTGGGTAGCCTGGTCATGTCCAAAAGGCTTACAAAGAGGAGAAAAAAAAGAAGAAGAATATTTCTTTCGACAATGATTCTTCTCAGAGCGATGCAAATTCCTTCATTGCAACTTTGGAAACTCAGGAATTAGATGATGTCTGGCTGATTGATTCTAGAGAATCTTTCCACATGACATCTCATAGAGACTAGTTCACAAAGTATGAAAAATACGATGGTGGAAAGGTGTATTTGGCAAGTGATTCATCTCTAGAAATAGTTGGTCGTGGAAGAGTCAGAATTCAGTTCCCTGATGGAAGAGTGAAGGGAATCAATGATGTAATGCATATACCAGGTCTGGCTCAAAATTTACTTTCTATTAGTAAGTTGAATGATGTTGGAGTGCAAGTCTCATTCTCTAGAAATGGCTGCAAAATGACTAGAGGCTCAATGGTGTTGGCTAGGGGTACTCGAATTGGTACTCTGTATAAGTTGGACACACTTGTTGTTCAATGCGACAATGTCTCTGCAAAGTCACAAAAATTTGCTCGTGGAGAGGAGGAGGAAAACATTCTTGTTAGTGCAAACTCTTTGGAAGTTAAACTTCTAGTAGAAAATAATATGTTGTGGCATCATAGGCTTGGCCACATTGGAGAAAAAGGTTTAAAAACTTTGAAAAATAAAAACCTGGTTGAAGGGCTTGATGACTGTAACCTTGAATTTGAATTTTGTGAACATTGTATATATGGAAAACAACACCGTGTTTCATTTTATTCCAGTCCTCACAAATCTTATGGTATACTAGATTACATTCATTCTGATGTGTGTGGTCCAGTGAATGTTCCTTCATTATCAAAATCTAACTATTATGTTTCTTTTCTTGATGACTATTTGAGAAGGGAATTTGTGTACTTCTTAAAAAGTAAATCAGAAGTGTTCAGTTGTTTTAAGGAATTCAAAAACCTTGTGGAATATCAGACTAGAAGAAAAATAAAGTGTTTAAGGACTAACAATGGTGGTGAGTTTTTTTTTTATGAGTTTGAAAGGTACTGCAAAGATAATGGAATTAAAAGACATAAAACTACACCCCACACTCCGCAGTAAAATAGAGTTGCTGAAAGGTTCAACAAGATAGTGATGGAAAGGGAAAGAAGTATGTTGAGCAGTGTTGGATTGGAGGAGAAATTTTGGGCTGAGGTAGTTGCAATAGCATGTTACTTAATAAATCGTTCCCCTAACTCAACTCTTGTTGATAAAACACCTTTGGAAGCATGGTCTAGAAAGAAGCCCTCTCTAAGACATATTTGTGTCTTTGGTTGTGAGGCATATGCATATGTGTTGAATGAAAAAAGATCTAAATTGGAGAACAAGGATGTTAAATTTTTTTTATTGTCTATAGCGCTGGCATAAAAGGATACAAGCTTTGGAATCCTGAGACTAAAAAGGTTTTGTACAGCAGGAGTGTTATTTTTTGTGAGTTGAAGCCTTCTACTTTGGATCTGCAGTCAATGACAAAATTAAAAAACAAAAAGGATGTAGTTGAAATTCCTCTGACACCAGATAAAGAGGAATTAAAAATTCAAAATGTACCTAAAATCGAGGAGAGCTCAAGCAGCTCTAAGAGTTCTAAGCAAGATGATGAACAATTCCCTCAGCCTCAACCTATGAGGAGGTCCACATGTGAAAGGAGACAACCGGATAGGTATGAATTCTCTATGTTGGATTCTAGTTGTTCCTATGCTTTGATTACTAATACTGATGATCCTAGGATTGTAAAAGAGGCAATTGAAATGTCTAATTCAAATTCCTAGTTGGAAGCCATGAATGAAGAAATGGCATCATTAAAGAAAAATGATACTTGGGATCTGGTTCCATTGCCTGAAGGTAGAAATCCTATGGGCTGCAAATGGGTATGTAAAAAAGAAATTGGTCTAGATGGTTGTGTTGAAAATTATAAAGCAAGGTTGGTTGCAAAGGGATATTCCTAGGTAGAGGGAATTGATTATGGGGAAATTTTCTCTCTGGTAGCAAAGCTGACATTTGTCAGATTTATTTTGTCACTTGCAGCTGCATATGATTTAGAGATCAAATAGATGGATGTGAAGACAGTGTTTCTTCATGGTGATTTTGAAGAAGAAATTTATATGTCCCAGCCAAAGCACTTTGTGAAAAAAGGTAAAGAAAATCTAGTTTGCAAGTTGAAAAAATATTTGTATGGATTAAAACAATCTCCTAAAATGTGGTACTAGAATTTTGGCACATTTGTTTTTTCATTGGGATTTGTAAGATTGAAATATAATCATTGTGTGTATTACAAATCTGAGAATGATCGTATTTTAATTATTGTCATGTATGTGGATGTTATGTTGTTCATAGGGAATAGTAAGTTTATGATTTCTGATCTAAAATCTCAATTGTCTACAAACTTCAAAATGAAAGATCTGGGTGCAACAAGGTATATTCTGGGAATGGAAATAACCAGGGATAGGAAAAGAAAAAAGCTTTGGCTTAGCTAGAGAAAATATATTAACATTGTTCTGGAGAGATTTTGTATGACTGATTGCAAGCAGCTAGTTGTTCCAGTTTTGTAGGGAACAAAGCTATCTATTGAAGATTGTCCAAAATATCGTACTGAGATGGAGGACATGACCAGGGTGCCTTATGCAAGTGCAGTTGGAATTTTAATGTATGCAATGGTATGTACAAGGCCATACATTTCCCAAGCAGTGGGAGTACTTAGTCGTTTTATGACAAATCCAGGAAGGACACATTGGGATGCTATGAAAAGAGTGTTTAGATATCTGAAGGACACTTCAAAATATGCTTTGTGTTACCATGGAAATTTTGTTGAATCACAGAGGACTCTCAACATTTGTGGGTATGTGGATTCTAATTGAGCAGGGGATATTGACAGCAGAAGATCCACTAGTGGATATATTTTCATGGTGAATGGTGGTGCAGTTAGTTGGATGAGCAAGCAAAAGGTTGTAGTCTATTTGTCCACTACGGAGGAAGAATACATGGTAGCTACACATGCCTGTAAGGAAACAATCTATTTAAAATGTTTGTTTTATAGCATTGGGTTTGATGCATGTCATATTACAATTTATTGTGACAGTCAGAGTGTTATTTGTCTGGAAAAAAATCCTACTTTTCATGCTAGGATGAAACATATTGATGTGTAGTATCATTTTGTACGAGATATGGTGGAGGATGGAAAGGTCTGTTTAGAAAAAGTGGATACTCTGGAAAATGTTGTGGATGCATTGATGAAACCAATGAGCACAAACTAGTACAGGTGGTGTGTTAGTTCAGTGGGCCTTGGAGCCCATGAATCTTAGTAAGTTTATTTGTGCTCTGGAGGTGTCAGTAAGATCTTCGTCAAGTGAGAGATTGTTGGAAATTGTGCCTCAATCTTACTGACATGAAACTCCTGAAAGAGAAAAATCAGTGAGACCCTTGGAATGTCTTTCCAAAAAGTAGTTGTGTTCTATAGACTTGAAGGGATCAGATCGATGAGACAAATGTTTTCTCTTGCTGACAGAATTGGTTGGTATGACTTGAACTATTGGAGTGAGATTTCAATCTCATTCCAATAGTAGAAGTCTGACCAATGTTGGTATGACCTGTGATTTTTCCTGCTGATAGGAGTCGTTAGTGTGACCAAAACTGTCGAAGTGAGATTTCTAACTCATTCTGATGATAGAATTCTATCTAAAGAGATCGTCGGGGAGACTCTTGCTAATGGATGTATTGGGGTGACTTGAACTATTGATGTACTTCATGATTTGATGTTTCTAGTATTACTCTTGATGAATGTAAGTGTGACTCTTGCTGATGTACGTGGTCTTGGTGTTATTTGGGACATCGGGGAGACTTGAACTATCGATATGACATCCCAGTTTGTCGCTGATAGTGTTGGTCATGCCGATGGTCTTGTGATCAGACAAACTTCACCAAGTCTAAGCGATAGACCAATAGAATATTGTGCAGTGTGTGATGGTCGATGGGTAGTTTGGAATCGGTGAAGCACGGTCTGGTGTCTCACCGATAAGTGATACAGTTGAAGTCTTTTGACCGAATGACTGTCCTACATGGTTTGTTTTGAACGAATGAGATAAGTAGAATGTAAACCATTTACAGTTGGACTGTTGTGACCATTCACTTGTGGGAGATCAACAGACCATTTGTGAATATTGAACAAAATGGAACTCTCTATAATGGTCAAAGGTTGAACAGTTCGATGTGTGGTTACAATTTGTTCTGTACGAGGTTGATTAGGGAAATTTTGTTGCAGTAAAATTGACATCTGGAAGGAGAGTCTATAACTTGTATGTAGTTCAATTCCTGTAATACAAGTGATTTTTCTTTGGTTTGGTGGGTTTTTCTCCCGTAAGGGTTTTCCCGCATAAATCTGGTGTCCAATTGTGTCTGTTTTTATTTCTTTGTTCTATTATTCCTTTCATGTGTATCTTAATGAGCTGTAATTGCAAAATTTAAAGACATATCTGCATTCTTCTCTGAGTTTTGACATTAGGAGAGTTTTTTTCCACACCTTAAGCTTTCCTTACACAACCCGCTATATTTTCACATGCCAGTTACTACAAATCTTTCGTGAGCCTTGAAATACACCAGGATCTCCTTCACCATTAATAATTTGCAACTTTATTCTTTCGTGATAATCATTTTTCTTTGTTATACCACGATGTAATCTTGGAGTTGATCACTCTTTTGTAGTGCGAACCTATGATGGGGATGATGACAACCAACTATAACCCATTTGTGGATTCTGATCATGCAAGAAATGATCTACCTCCTACTATTTCCCATGACAAAACATTATTTTCGAACCAATATGACTCTGTATTAAAGGCCCATATAAATACTGCCTAGGAAATCTTTTACAACTCTCATGGATTTTAAAGGGTATGACGAATACGTGAATTTTTTTCTTCATATATGAAAAATTTTGTTGATTCCTTAAGTGCTTGAACTCCCAAAATCTCATCTTTTGTGTTTTCCATGGTCTAAAGAATTCTCTGAATTTTCTCTCTCATGAATTTCTGCCTATCAAGGAATACCCGATGTTCTTACCATTCCATAAATTCATAGATTCTGTCAATAGATGGATTCCTCAAGCTTTAAGATAGGATTAAGATAGTAGCAATCCATGATACGAAAGGAACAACTAAGTCATGGTAAAGCAAACAAAATTATTTTAATAAATAAACTTGATGGCAGATAATAAGGTGATAGATCAGTTTCTGATGAGATGTTGGAAATTCCTTCTTATTAACGGTAGATTACATAAGCTTTTCTTAGTTAGATGGACAATACAGTTAATGTTATTTGCATGAATTAAAGGTACCTACTATCATTTGACTCTTAGGAAAGAGAAATGCGTGACTTATATTAGAATAACGCCAAGGGAAAAAAGTGTCAAAGGAGGCCCACATGCAGATATTAAATGACATTCGATTTAGTTTCAAGAAAAAATTTTGGGTAGCAATGGATTAGTACAATCGTCACATAATTTTTGGGTTCTTCACATGTTTCCATTTAATTGCTTCATTTACATGAATTGAAATGTCAGAGACTATGCACAAATGAAAGTATGGGCTACTAGTTCATTATGAATCAGGTAGAATCTTGCAAATTGAATTTGATCCAAGGGATGCAAGAACAAAAAATAAAGGTTCCATGTTTCTTTCGCATGAGTTATTTCCAGGAGAACTACCACAAGAATTACAAAGGAAGATGTTTTACATTTTGAATGGGGTCTTAATATCTTTAATTTAGGAGCAGTTGGTTAGGTAATTACATGAAGATATAATGAATGTAATTATATTTAATGATTTAGTAAACCTCTATTTAATTACTTTGGTATTGTCTACAGATATAATGCAATGGTGTCCCTGAATCATTGAAGATAGATGGTGCTCAAGAGGTATCGGCCAATAAAACTATTCCAAGTTTACAAGAGGAGAATGTTTCACATAGAGACCTACATATGGAAACGTGCTCAAGGGAGGTGTTCAAACTGTTTTCAAACAACCTGCATATGAATGTGAGACAAGGATAAGCTTCCAAGAATATTTTAAAAGCTAAACCTAAATTCAACTCAAATATTTAATGTGAACCTACATGAGAATCCATGCTAGATTTTTGCTAGTTGGAAGAGATTTCAAGTAATCATGTGATGCTATCTTCATTCCTCTAATAGAAAATTTTTTCATGAGTTGCATGGGGGGGTGTTTTTTTCTCATTGCTCCAATATGCAATTGAATTTGTTTGATTGGTTGATGATGTATCATGTGTTAAAACTGAATGTAACTTCTTGATACTTCTGGAGGAATGATTTGAGCCCTTGATTTAGATTAATCCTTTCCATTGATTCTAAAATATATTTTCTATAAAAGGCCAGTGCCTTATCATTTGTAAAGGGTTAGAAATCTATAATTCGAAAGTTAGGTCCATGTTTGGTTAGAAATCAGTAGAAGTTAGGTTGTAGGAGAGGAGAGAGAACTGGAGATTGTTACGTAATTGCTGGAGAAGTTAATACAATTGGGTCATTGACTTGGTGAACTTTGTGTTGAGCTTTGAAGGTTTATGGTTTCTTGTTCTTAATTCTCAGAGGTTAGTTCAATTCTTTCATGATAATGGTGAAGTGTTAATGATGTTTGATGAATCTATTGCTCATACTTTTGGCAATTTACTAATTGTAAGTTGATGTGTAAAGTTAGTCTGAACCAAATATTGCACTAAGTTCAACTGTGGATGTTTTTTCATATTGCACCAGTAATTGGATATATGTATGGATGTTCATGGTCTAAAAATATTTCAATTAATTAGAATATTACACCATTTATGTGTAGTTGTAGGATTTTCCTTGATCAAGCAGAGATTTTTTTCATAGGGATTTGTCCATATGCAGTGTTTTCCATTGTTGTGATTGATCTTAGGTGTTAATTTTAGGATATCTCTCTCAACCCTTTATCTTTTTATCTTTCTTTGGATTAGTTTTAGAATCAAAGAGAATCACCATATTGCTACATTTGATTATAAGTTTGAAGCTTCCAGCATTGTTGAGTTGTAAGGCCCCTTGTGATTACTAGCAAATCATATTTTCACTGAGTATTTTGTGCATTTTCAAGACCTGATGTTAGAGACCTTGGGGTTGTTTCTTGAAGTTTACTAATAGGAATCACCTTTCAAGAGAGATAGGATACTTTAATTCTATCTTTGTTACTACAATGCTAAAAACACCATCAATACTCTCATCATTTCCTCTCCAACCATCAAAATTTTAGTTCACCTCACCTCTTCCACTCCCTCCACCTCTGTCATTTTGGTAGAGTCTTCACCTTCTACATATGCTACTTCTTCCCCTTCTTCTTTCCTTTCCACCCCTCAATTCACCATCTCTACCTTGCCACCTATCAGAGTCTTTTATGTCGCATCTTTCCAAATTTCCCAAGCAACTCACAGATATCCTACTCTTGCCTACCAACCGGGCTATTATCAACCAAGTTGCATAAGCTTCTCCTCCTCCTTCTTCCCAAGAGATTCTAGAGCCACTCTTCATGGAGAGCGTAGGTAAAATTGTGGAGGAAATTTAGAAACATGAGAGGGAGAACTTGGAGAGGTTGCCCATAATGTAGGAGACTTTTTTTGCTCCTTAGTATGAGGAGAATTACTCTGATGAATTTGTGGAGATGAAGAAAATTGAGCTTCAAGAAGAGAAGATGACAGAGGTAGAAAAGGATAAAATAGACGAGGAGCATGAAAAGAAAAAAAAAAGAGTAGTTGTGGAAGATAATTCTGTAAAAATTCCCTCCTTAGAGCAAACAATACCTCATGCTTGGCTCATGGAGCAATTGAAACATAAAGCATTGATGTAGTGATAGGGAGTTCATGACCTAATCAACACCTTTTTTTATGTTTCAACCACTTTTTCAATCTTCAAAACCCTCTCTAGGGTTAACTCCTTTATAGCTACCCTACTTACTTAGTAGTTGTCCAGACCTCTCATTTCGGTCTTAACTCACAACCCCTTTGCTATACCCACAATATATACACCTTTTTGAGCACCCATCATGCCCAAACAAAACATATAATGAAATCACCATAGGTCTCTTTGGACCAACACCACTTAAACTATGCTTTTGCAATGAAAAGGGCTCCAATTACCCCACTTTTACAAAGGAACTTGCCTTCAAAATTGCTGCCAACTCAAAATCTCATTAGACAGTCCTCAAAATGCCTCCAAAACCTTAGATTCTCCAACCTATGATCCAAAACTCACTTGCTAGAGTCCCATTCCATGAAACCCTCCTTTTCCTCAAATTAGACAAGGTTTTATTGGAAAACCCATCTCCAAGCCTCATGCAACCTTAAAACCACTTCAAACACACTTGATCTAACTTGCACAAGCTTAATACTCCTTCATATTATGCTTCCCCCAAACTTTACCCACTTTGACACTCTAAAACCTCACTTTTCCATTCAAAAACCCTCTTTTCTCAACTAGGGCTTCATTCCCAAACATGTAATTGACCTCCCCTACCCTTTCCTAGCTTCAATCTCATCATTCTCCACCTACTCACACTAATTCCATCATATTCAAGCTTTTTCTCAATCAATTTCCTCTTTTTATCACTTCTAGCCTTACTTTTTAGGGCCAAAAATCTAAACTTTCTATTGGAGTAGTGTTGTCAAACTCTTCAAATGACCTGATCCCACAATAGTGGTTTACAATTTTTGGCCAAACTAAACATTGAAATAAATTTTTTTTACTAAATCTTCACTTTCAGGCACCTATAGCGGCTAAACCATGAGGAATTTGAAGATGATGCAAACTAGAGTTTCATGAAATTTTGTCTATAGATTCTAAATATATTTTTTTCAAAATTTTGGAATCAGATTGCACTTCTTTTTTCCATCTCCCTCAAAAACTAGTTTTTTCAAAAATAATATTTTTAAAAAGTGACGCTCACCGTATAATGCATAACTTTTTTTTTATGAAGGATAAAATTCTAATTCTTTCGAATTTAGATTTGTAACTCTGATATCTAGTGCTTCCACTTGGTTAGATGGTTTTTTATTAAATATTTTTTCTTTCATCAAGTTTTGAATTCAAACCAATTATAATTCAGACATAGTGCGACCATATAACACGTAACTTTTTTTGTATGTATCAAAATTCATTTTTTTTTCCTTTGTTGGATCAAGGAATTCAATATATGGTGCACTAATATTTTTAATTTTTTTGTTTTAATAATCTACTATTTTTCCACATGTGCAGAACAAAGAGCTTAATTTTCGGTGAAACACCTACATTCACGAGAAATAAAAAATAAATATAATAATAAAATTAAATTTATTTAAAATTATACTTTTTGGGAAGCTTATAATAAGGACTACATACTTGAAAAAATTAAAATTTAAATGAATTCATTTGATCCCCCAAAAGGTAAATCAAAAGTGGTTTTTTATCAACATTTTGATAGGTGTAAAGGAGACTTTGTTATAGGTATGGTTTAAAACTAGTGGGGTTCTATCCAAGGGGGTTTGATTGAATGTAGTTTGATAAAACCCTCTTCAATTGGAATTCTTTAAATGGAACCTTTTAAGACTTAAATCATTATATTTTCTAAAAATATGTGATTTCAGCAAAAATTAGTTCCTCCCAAAAAATTTAAATTGTGGGATTACCCCTTGCCAACACTAAATCCTTACTCCTACACCATATCCTACTTTAATCAGACCCATTCCATCAAATTATAGTATGTACAGTAGGTGGAATGTCCTTTTATTGCATACTAACCCTCAAAACCCTTATAACCCTATTTTCAAGCTGCCTAGAGAAATTTGAATGCTAAATTCACTAAACACAACAAAATTCAATAAAATAAACTTTGAAGTGAAGCTAACACATATGACTATTAGCCCCAATGCAAATTATATTGGTGGAAACCTGTACGGAGCCATATAGACCCAAATAGCAGCAATTTTCTAGAAAAATTACATAACTTCACAAAGAAATCAGGAACTTTTTTATTGCTCAGTCGGTTCTCAATCCTTCAACAACCAACTACATTGAGTTTCTAACCATATTTAAACACTAAAAACCAATTAAAATGCCTATAACTGACTCAACAACCTTCTACATCCCAACTAACCATTGGAATTCCACAAGTTACATTTCTTGCAATTTTTAGTTTTTTACACAACATTTTTGCAATTTTAGCAATATTTACATAATGACCCCACACTGACTCAAAAGACTAATACAACATTACAAAATGGCCTAACATGGCCTTATTTGACAACTACTAGAATCAATACTCAAAATGGAGGAACATGGTGCTCTACACCATTCACCCGGCCATGAAATCTTTCCAAGTCCCTTGGAAGTCAACTCCTTAACCTGCAATAATCCTTTGGTCTTCAACTCTTTGATGCTCCTCCTTGTTCTTGAAACAGCTCCATTTGATCTTAATCTTCACCTTTGGCTTGAACTTTTCCATGCAAAGTAGTCCTCTTCTTGCCTTATCATCTTGAATCTGCACCTTCACATTTTGATTTGTCTTTATCTGCTTCATCCATCTGTTTCCACTTTGTCCTTCTGCTTCATCCATTGCAAAGTAGCCCTCACTTTGTCCTTCTTCTTTCATCTTGACCTTTGGTTTGACTCCCATCAAATTTATTAGTAAAACAAATAAGTAATAAAGGATTTCCTTCACTCTTTGCCTCTTAACCTTTCTCTCAGCAAATCTTGTTGCTACACATGTCCGTACACTTGCAAACACACCTTGTTCAAGTGTTTCATGAACTCTTCTCTTCATCATATTTTCTATACACTTGAATCCACCCCATTGGCTTTTCTAAACATTCATTTTCACCTCATTCTTTGTCTTCACAACCACCCTTAGGTTCTCCATTCTTGGAACCTCTGTCATGGTAGCATATGACTGCCTACCAACCACTCTTGTCATCCAAGGACAACTCACTGCCCTTACCACAACACCATCACTCTTCTCCACTTCATTTGGAGTCTTCACAAACATTATTTCTATGGCCTTCTCTTGGCCTATTTCATCCTTGGTCTCTTCCAACTTTGAGACCCTCTTCAAACACTCATCTTACCTTGCATCTTACCTTGCATCTATTTACCTTGACTGTCCACTCTTTGTTTTTAATACTCTGCCTCGCAAACCTCTTTGCTATTAGGTCACCATCCTCTTTACTATCAAACATTTTCTTCCTTCCATCTTCTTGTCCAATCAGTGGACAATATACCTCTCCCATAGTGACCTTACTAGGCCAATCTTGTCTTTCCTTAGGCAACTCACTTTCACTCATCTCATCTTGTCTTCTTATCTCTGTCATATCAGACTTGCTCATCACTATTTTGATAGTATTTGACTATCCTACAACCTCTTTTTCCTTTGTTTGAAAAAATCCAGTCTCTCCCTTGACTTCATCATACTTTCCTATCTCATCTTGCCTCTTCACAAGAAATTCTTTCATGATCTCTTCTATCTCATATTTCTTCACCAACTTTTCCTCTTTCCTTTCTATCATTGCATCATCCTTCATTCTTGTTGTCTTGGTATCTTCAAGCCATGAAGTGGTTGCACATTTTTCAAGCTTGTCTTCTTCACACCTTATAAACTCCTTTTTTCCATGTATAATCACTCTCGCTACCCTGCTCTATCCCTTATTCTCTTCCACCAATGGAATCAAAGTAAAAGAAACTCCATCTTTCTCAATCTGATAACTATTACGCCTTCCATCATACAAAGCAGATCTCTCAAATTCCCATGGTCTCCCTAATAACAAGTGGCATACACTCATAGGTACCACATCACATAATATTCTATCCTTATAACCACCTATACTAAACTCAACCCAATATTTCTCCTTAACCAAAAGAGAATGTTCATCATTCAACCAAGAAACATAATAGGGTGTTTCATGGGGTATCCTTTCCAAATTCAATTTACCAACCATTTCTTGTGACACCATGTTATCTAAGCTACCAAAATCTACCATTATAGTGCATACCTTTCCATTACACTTTCACATGGTTTTGAAAAGTGCTCTTCTTTGTAGCATCTCCTTCTCTTCAGTCAATTCTCTAACCAGTGCATTCATTTTGTCCTCTCTCCAATACAACTATTCCTTCCTTAGATCAATATTGTGCTATGATACCAACTGATACAGTGACAGGGAGTTCATGACCTAATCAACACCTTTTTTGATGCTTCAACTACTTTTTTCAATCTTCAAAACCCTCTCTAGGGTTAACTCCTTTACAACTACCCTACTTTCCTAGTAGGTGTCCAGACCTCTCATTTCGGTCTTATCTCACAACCCCTTTGTTATACCCACAATCTATACACATTTTTGAGCACCCATCATGCCTAAACAAAACATATCATGTAATCACCATAAGTCTCTTTGGACCAACTCCACTTAAACTAAGCTTTTGCATTGAAAAGGGCTCCAATTAGCCCACTTTTACAAAGGAACTCACCTCCAAAATTTCTTCCAACTCAAAATATCATTATATAGTCCTCAAACCACCTCCAAAACCTCAGATTCTCCAACCTTTGATCTAGAACTCGCTTGCTAGAGTCCCATTCCATGAAACCCTCCTTTTCCTCAAATTAGACAAGGTTTTATTGGAAAACCCATCTCCAAGCCTCATGAAACCTTAAAACCACTTCAAAAAAACTTGATCTAACCTACACAAGCTTAATACTCCTTCATATTATGTTTCCCCCAAACTTTACCCACTTTGACACTCTAAAACCTCACTTTTCCATTCAAAAACCCTCTTTTCTCAACTAGGGCTTCATGCCCAAACATGTAATTGACCTCCCCTTCCCTTTCCTAGCTTCAATATCATCATTCTACACCTACTCTCACTAATTCCATCATATTCAAGCTTTTTCTCAATCAATTTCCTCTTTTTATCACTTCTAGCCTTACTTTTTAGGGCCTAAAATTTGAACTTTCTACTAGGGCAGTGTTGTTAAACTCTTCCAAAGAACTTTCCAACACTAAAACCTTACTCCTAATCCCTATCCTACATTAATAAGGCCCATTCCACTGAATTACAATATTTACAATAGGTGGAATGGCCTTTTATTGCATACTAACCCTCAAAACCCTTATAACCCTGCTTCCAGGCTGCCTAAAGAAATTTGAATGCCAAATTCACTAAACACAACAAATTTCAATAAAATAAACTTTGAAGTGAAGCTAACACATATTACCATCATCCCCAATGAAAATTAGATTGATGGAAACCTGTACGGAGCCATACAGACCCAGATAGCACCAATTTTCTAGAAAAATTACAAAACTTCACAAAGAAATCAAGAACTTTTTATTGCTCAATTGGTTCTCAATCCTTCAAAAACAAACTACATCGAGTTTTCAACCATATTTAAACACTAAAAACCAATGAAAATTCCTATAACTAACTCAAAAACCTTCTACATCCCAACTGACCATTGGAATTCCACAAGTTACATTTCTTGCAATTTTCAGTTTTTGACATGACAACATTTTTGCAATTTTAGCAACATTTTCATAATGACCCCACACTAACTCAAAAGACTAATACAACATTACAAAATTACCTAACATGGCCTTATTTGTAAATTACTAGACTCAATACTCAAAATGGAGGAGCATGGTGCTCTGCACGAAGCGCATATTGTAATAGATCCATAGGTTAGTGTGGAGGCAATTTTTTCCTGCATTGGGTAGCCCAAGGAAAAGAAGATGGTGAAAATAAGGTCACATGTGACCAAAGACGCTTTGAGTTCAAGGATTCTTCACATAGAAAATCCTATGGTGGGTAAGGATGCCACATCAATTTTATCAAAAGACTATAATGTTTCTTCAATCAACATTGGCCCTACCAATAGAGCACAAGATATAAATGAATTTCAAGGGCCAGTGTCCAATATTCTAAAGAGAATGGATAAATACCATACCACAAAGAAGGAACTGAATGCACAAATTGTAGAATTAACAACCTTCACTCAATAATTGGTGAATCCCATTCAAAGTATCTTGAGGAAGGCTACAACTCCATTTTTGCTTTCCAAGGAAGATGTTAAAAAATGGAGCAGATGAAGTCGTGGAATCAAACCATGCATGAAGGGATTAGCATCATTGTTGGCATTGGAAATAAGACAATTGTGATGGCTACTGAAATGCAAAATAATTTCTTGATTTTGAGGGAAGAAATTGATAAATGATAGAAGATTGGGTTTCCTTCTCGAAGTATTATGAGTTGACATATGCTAAGTTGGAGGCAATCAAAAGACTATGAAAAATGTGATTGAGAAGGAATAAATTTTACCCAAAGAGGAGGTTAGAGAACCAACATTTTGGATATACACATTGGATTTTCAGAAGGAAGTGATATCTTGGGTAATACCTGAGATGAGTGCAATTTTTTCAAAATTTAATGAGGCACTAGCTAACTACGATTAATATTTGAGAGATATGGTGAAAATGTTAGTTAGTGCTTCAGAAAAGCTAAGTGGCATGGAACTGAAGCAACAATCACAGAAAGTTATATAAAAAGAGCCCTATGATAGGGTGGATAAAGGATTTTTGGATGTTGTTGCATAGTTTTGGTTTGTTCAGAGGAGGTTATAAGGCAAAGAAAATCTTACATCGACCTTCACAACAAATTAATGGATAAATATTAAGCCTTGACATTCAAAATTCAAGTTGCCTAGGGCCCTCCAAATGATAAGATGACAACTGCGCTTAGTAATTTTGTTAAATATGTTGTATGAGAAAAAGAGGTTGGAAAAGGTATAATAGATGATAAATTTATGTAAAAATATAACCAGTTGTAAGTAGTTACCTCAAAGTGCGTGCACCCAGATTTTATGGGATTTTGTAAGATGTATTTATTGTAAAGTTATATTAATATATTTTACATTCTCCTAGGTTCATATATAACAAAATTTTAAATTGGGGGATAAAAGGGAATATTTTGTAAGCATTTAATGCACCTCCAATATTAATGCAAATATAATTTGGGCCATTGGTGTTGAGTTGATCCACACCATTGATTTTTTAAACCTTCTCTATAAAAGGCAGCCTTCTCTCATTTATAAAGGGGTTGAAAAGGAGTTGCTATAATGATATTTTTGAGATTAATACAAGCAAAGACATTGGTTTTTTGGTGACTTTCTTTTTGTTTTTGAATGCATGCACAGTTTCTTCTCCTAGTTTTAGTTCAGTTTAGATATAATAATGGCAAAGTGTTGAGGTATTTTGATAAATTTCCTTCTCATACCATTTGCAATTTGTTGATTGTAAGTTACTTTGCATGGTTACTCTGAGCGTTTTACACCATTAGTTCAACTATGAATGTTTATTTATATTGTGCCAACAATTGGATATATTTATGAGTATTTATAGTCTAAAAATCACAAGTTTTTCCTTTGAAGATTGCACTATTTCTGCAACAATGTGGGTTTAACCCTGAGTAAACAGAAATTGGCTTTATGGGGGATTTATTTATTTCCAACATCAAGCATTGGTGTGATTGAACTTAGGTTTTAGATTTAGATTCTCTAAACCCTTATCTTTTGCACTTTATTTAAAATCTAGGTTAGTTTAGGAAGAAAAGCATCACTTCAAATTTCCATATAAGGTGTTAGAAATGTTGGATGTTGTGTGTTTATTGCTTATATATGGTTGTCATTGATGTCAACACTATTAGCATCATTGTATTGAAGGTTGTATATGTCGAGGATATTGAGAAATTTGTGAAAGGAAGAGTTATAGAGTTGCTTGTTGCCAGTGGAACTATGAAGGTCATGAAGGTGTTTTGTTTTGTACGTTGGAAATCAGCTACTGTGGACTAAAGTATTTATTTGTGAGAATATCTAATTCATATACCGAAAGTTTCAGAGGTTCGCGTAAAGATTTGATCGTGTTGTGGTCTGACAACATTTTTGTGGTCTTTGTCAATATTCTTGAGTGAATTTTGTGTGGTTTTGATAATCTTAGTTGTTTTGGATGCTTCTCTATTAGTTCCTAGTGTCCCTAGATCATTCTAGATCATTCTCCATCATTCTTGTACATCCACGTTGATCGGTGTGCTCGTGGTCAAATATTTTCTTGTGCATGTTCGGGTTTTCATGTTCCTGGCTGACATGTTGGTGGTAACATGTTGTGGATCCTTGAAAGTAAAATTTGAATGTTTGGCATTCTCATAAATATTCATTTGGGTCACATCATTGTATTGGTCGATGGTGTTTAGATCCACATTGAAAATTCATTTGTAAATTTGGGCCAACATTGTAAATATGTTTTATTTTTCTGGACGACTAAGTTTTTGATGTAATCCATGATCCGGATATATAAGAGTGAATGTTTGAATGAAAGTGTGTGTGTGTGAAGTGTGAAAAATAGCCAGAGAGTGCACAAGTGTGCGAACATTGATCTATTCATTCAATTGCAGAGCAGATTGGGAAGAAGATTGAGCGAAGCTTGAAGAAGGTTTTTTTGTGCTTGACTAAAACTACAATCAAGCTTGTGAAGAAGCTATTTTCTCAGTTCATACCCTCTGGATTTAATCCTATTCTATATTGTTGGGAAGTGATCCCCTTTTGTATTTGAGCAATGATCTCTAGGCAGTGTGCCTGGATGCATGTGCATTCCCCTTATTATTTTCATTATACTTTTAACAGGTTATAATATTGTGGATTAACATCCACCGTGGTTTTTCCCCTAACAGGGTTTCCACGTAAAAACTCTTCATGTTCTTTGTCTCTCTGATGTGTTGATTGTTTTTAGTTTACTGTTCTTTTATCAGATCTGAGATTAAGAAAAGTAAATTTTGAGAATTTTATTATTCTGTGACAATTGATTCACCCCTCCCCCTCTTAGTTGTTTGTCCTTGTTTTTCCAACAATTGGTATTAGAGAAGATTCCTCTGAAGAAGTCTAAAAGCTTGAGGTGATCCGAGATGGCATCATACAAGAAGGAAAGTCCAAGATTCAATGGAACTAACTACTCATTGTGGAAAGTCAGGATGGAATGTCACATGAGGTGTATTGGTGAAGCTTTCTGGAAGATTACAAATGATCCATATGTTATTCCTCAGAATGGTCCCTCCACTGTTGATGAGACCAAAGAAGTTGAAAACAATATCAAGGCTATTGAAGCTTTGGTGAGTGCTCTGACAGATTCAGAGATGGAAAATGTGATAGGTCTAAAGATAGCTCATGAGATTTGGACGAAGCTGGAAACTTTGTATGAAGGATATGCACAGGTGAAGACAACTAAGCTATAAAGTTTGAAAGGCAAGTGTGAGAATTTGAAGATGGGTGAAGATGAAAATATCTCTTCTTTTATACAAAGAGTAAATGAAATAGTGATGGGTATTAGATGTGTCGGTGGTTCCCTAGATGAGGATGAAATTGTGGTTAAGATACTTGGATCCTTTCCTCCCTCTTTCAAAGTGAAGGCTCATGCCATTGAAGAGCTCAGATCATTAACAAAGATGACAAGAGATACGCTGGTTGGTAAACTTGTTGCCTTTGAAATAAGTGAATTTGGTGAATCTATTTTGAAGACTGAATCTGCATTCAAGACTACTGAATCCAGGAGTAACAAGCAAAGATATGGTTCGGGAGAGTGTTCTAGAAAGATATCCAAGTATGATGAAGAATTGAAATAGCTTGAAGATAAAGAAAGAGAGGTAGAAGAATTGGAAGCACTGATTGTAAAGAAAGAAGGCAAAGGAAAAGGTAAGTATGAATGAGTATTGCCTATTAAATGTTCTTCTTGCAGTAAAATAGGCCATTTTTCATCAAGATGTCCTGAAAGAGTTCCTAGATCTAATCCTAAAAAGTATAGATTTCAAATGAAATTTTACTTTGTTGGAGTGATTGATGATGAGTCTGATAAAGATAATGGAAATGAAGATGAATGGGTTTTCATTGCTACCATTGAAAATAGTCATGTGGCTACTGAATCTACTAGAGATGAGAAAGCTCTTGCAACCCGAGTTGAAGAAAAGGATGAGTGGGTTATTGACAGTGGATGCTCACATCATATGACTGGTGATAAAAGAAAGTTTGTAAGTCTAGAGAAGTATGATGGTGGGGTTGTAAGGTTTGGAGATAACAATGCTGGTGTGATTCATGGTAGAGGTTCTATCTGTCTTGGTGGTAAGCATAACACTGATGATGTTCTTTATGTTGAAGGATTGAAGCGCAATCTTTTGAGTGTTGGACAAATGGTTGACAAGGGCTATAATCTTTAGTTCAAAGATGGGATATGCAGATAAGTGGAAATTTTGGGAATATGATTGCTTCAGGTAAATAGACAAAAGGTAATATTTTTCACCTGAATATTGCTAGTGAGAGTTGTTTAATTGCTCGAGTAGATGAAAGCTGGTTGTGGCATAGGAGGTTGCGCCATGTAAATTCTGATAGCATTTTCAAGGTAAGTTCCACTCAAGTAGTAAGATATCTACCTAAGTGAAGCCTACTAACACAATTTGTGAGTGTCAGATGAGGAAACAAACTAGAGTCTCTTTCTGCAGAAAATAGTTTCATACAAAAGGTTTGTTGGAGCTGCTACATACTGATCTCTATGGTCCCTCCAAAGTTAGAAGTATTCATGGAGAAAGGTACTTTATGTTGATTATTGATGATTACTTTAGAATGATATGGGTTTCTTTCTTAAGAGAAAAATGTGAAGCACTAGAGAAGTTCAAAATTTTAAAGGCTATGGAAAAGAATGAGAAAGGTCTAAAAATCAAATGTCTGATATCTGACAGAGGTGGTGAGTTCACCTCTAGGGAGTTCAACTCTTTTTGTGAGGAACATGGAATCAGAAGATAGTTATCTACTCCTCGAACCCCTCAACAGAATGGAGTTGCAGAGAGAAAGAATGGAACAATTTTGGATGTTGCTAGAACAATGATGATAGAAGGAAATGCACCCTAGATCTATTGGAGTGAAGTTGTAAGAACTGTTGTATATACTTTAAACCAGGTAAATGTTAATGGTAATTCTGGTAAGACCCCTTTTGAGCTATGGTTTGGTTATAATCTTACTATCAAATATTTCAAGATCTTTGGAAGCAAATTTTATATCAAGAGAGATGATGATATAGGCAAGTTTGATGAAAGAAGTGATGAAGGGATTTTCCTAGGTTACTCTACTAAGAGAAAGGCTTGTAGATGCTATAACAAAAGACTGAGAAAGATGGTTGAGAGTGCAAATGTCAGAGTTGATGAAGACTCTGCGAAATCATCCAGATATTATGGTTATGATTGAAATGAAGACAATACAAGCCAAGTGAAGAATTCTCAGACACAAAACCAACTTCAAATTATTCCATATGTTCTAGTAAAGCAACCTCAATTTGTCTCGGTAAATCAAGTAAGTCAAGAAGCACAGACAAGTGCAAGTGCAAGAGAAAGATCAAAAGAACTAGAAGCTCAATAAAATCCCAAAGTTCCAAGGTATGTAAAGCTAAATCATTCTGAAAATAAAATTATAGGAGATAAGAGTAAAGGTGTGCAAACTAGAAGAAATATTATAGAAGAGTATTTCCTGATTTCCAAGATTGAACCTAAAGATGTCACTGAAGCCTGCCAAGATGAACACTGGATGGAAGTTATGAAGGCAAAGCTAACACAGATTGAAAAGAATAACACATGGACATTGGTTCCCAGACCCAAAGACAAAAATGTGATTGGTACTAAATGGGTATTTCGGAACAAGCTAAATGAACAAGGTGAAGTGGTCCAGAATAAAGCAAGATTGGTATGTAAAGGGTATTCTCAAATGGAAGGTATTTATTTTGAAGAAACTTTTGCTCATGTTGCCAGAATTGAGGCTGTTAGATTATTTCTTGCTTATGTTGCATATAATAACTATAAAGTCTATCAAATGGATGTGAAGTCAACATTTCTAAATGGAGAACTGGAAGAAGAAGTATATATTGAAGAGATGGATGGATTTCAACTAACTAACAAGGAAGACATGGTTTTCCACTTGAAGAAAGCTCTATATGGACTTAAGCAAGCCCCTAGAGCCTAGTATGCAAGATTAGACAAATAATTATTGAAGCTTGGATTCAATAAAGATATTGTTGATAGCAACTTATATTTCAAGTTGGATCATGATAAAGAGTTAATTATAGAAGTTTTTTTTTATGACATTATCTTTGGAGGAGATGGTAATCTATGTATGAAGTTTGTTGATGAAATGAAGAGTGAATTTGAGATGAGTATGATTGGAGAGATGAAGTTCTTTCTGGGATTGCAAGTTACCTAGTTAGACAAGGGGATTTTCATATCTCAGTCCAAATATATGAGAGAGCTACTGAATAAATTTGGGATGGAAGAATCAAAGCTTGTTGGTACTCCCATGGTGACCGGATGCAAGTTAACACAGAATGATGATTCTCCTAAGGCGAATCAAACAAGATATAGGTCAATGATTGGTGGATTGCTCTATTTAACCGAGACTAGACCAAATATTATGAATGTTGTATGTATGGTTGCTAGATTTCAGGCTGATCCAAAAGAATCACATGTGACTGTTGTTAAGAGAATCTTCAAATATCTAAAAGGAACAGTTGACTTTGGAATTTGGTAGCCAAAGGATGATGATCTCACTTTGATTGCATATACTGATGCAGATTGGGCTAGAGATGTAGATGATAGGAAAAGTACTAGTGGTGGTTTTTTCTTCCTAGGGAAGAAGCTAGTGTCCTGGTTGAGAAAAAGCAGAATCCCATTTCTCTATCTACTATTGAAGCAGAATATATTGTTGTTTCCAATAATTGTACTCAAGTGATATGGATGAAATAGATGTTGAAAGATATCAGGGTGATAGATGAAGAGCCTATTGCCATATACTATGACAATTCAAGTGCAATAAATATTTCAATGAATCCAGTGCTACACTCTAAAACTAAACATATATCAATCAAGTTTCACTTCTTGAGGGAGAAAGTGAATGAGAAAGAAGTCAGATTAGAGTATGTGCCTACCAAAGAGCAGATTGTAGATATCTTTGCTAATTCATTACTCAAGGATACTTTTGAGTATCTCAGAGGAATGCTAGGGGTGATTACACCTCCTAATAAGAACTAAAAGATGCATTTACTTGCATCAATTCGTGAACTTCATTGCTATATTTTGATCTAGATTAATGTTTTTGTGGCTGCTACTCAGGGGGAGTAGTCAGATGAGCAGATATGTGGTTCAGAGCGTGTATATGGAAAGGTCATGGTTACCTTTTCCATTAATGTCAAAGGGGGAGAAGATAAATGTGAAAAATCTCTTTGAGGAGAAGAACAATTAAGAAGAAGAGTCAAAATCTAAGGGGGAGTTAGTGCAGTTGTGTTGATGGTATTTTTCACATCATGTGTTGCCATCAATGCCAAATGGGGATATTGTTGGATGATGTGTGTGTATTGTTGATATATGGTTGTCATTGATGTCAACACTATTAGCATCATTTTATTGAAGGTTGTATATGTCAAGGATATTGCAAAAATTGTGAAAGGAAGAGTTACAGAATTGTTTGTTGCCAGTGGAACTATGAAGGTCATGATGGTGTTTTTTTTTGTACGTTGGAAATCAACTGTTGTGGACTAAAGGGTTTATTTGTGAGAATGTCTAATTCATCTACCGGAAGTTTCAGAGGTTCACGTGAAGATTTGATTGTGTTGTGGTCTGACAACATTTATGTGGTCTTTGTCAATATTCTTGAGTGAATTTTGTGTGATTCTGATAATCTTAGTTGTTTTGGATGCTTCTTTGTTAGTTCCTGGTGTTCCTGGATGCTTCTAGATCATTCTCCATCATTCTTGTACATCTGTGTTGATCAGTGTGCTCGTGGTCGAAGATTTTTCTTGTGCATATTCAATTTTTCATGTTCCTGGCCAACATGTTGGTGGTAATGTGTTGTGGATCCTTGAAAAGTAAAATTTTAATGTTTGGCATGCTCATAAATATTGTTTTGGGTCGTATCATTGTATTGGTTGACGGTGTTTAGATCCACATTGAAAATTCATTTTTAAATTTGGGCTGACATTGTAAATATATTTTATTTTTCTGGTCGACTAAGTTGTTGATGTAATCCATGATGCAGATATATAAGAATGAATGTTTGAGTGAAAGTGTGTGTGTGTGTGTGAGTTTTAAAAACAGCCAGAGACTGTGCAAGTGTGTGAACATTGATCTATTCATTCGATTGCAGAGCAGAGTGGGAAGATTGAGTGAAGTTTGAAGAAGGTTTCATGTGCTTAACTGGAACTGCAATCAGGCTTGTGAAGAAGCTATTTTCTCGGTTCATACCCTTCATATTTAATCCTATTGTGTATTGTTGGGCAGTGAGCCCCTTTTGTATTTGAGCAGTGAGCTCTAGGCAGTGTGTTTGAATGTATGTGCATTCCCCTTATTATTTTCATTATACTTTTAATAGGGTATAATATTGTGGATTAACATCCACCGTGGTTTTTCCCCTAACAGGGTTTCCACGTAAAAAATCTTGGTTTTCTCTGTCTCTTTATGTGTTGATTGTTTTCAGTTTATTGTTCTTTCATCAGATCTAAGATTAAGATAAGTAAAGTTTGAGAAGTTTATTATTCTGTGACAACTGATTCACCCCCCCTCTCAGTTGTTTGTCCTTGTTTTGCCAGCAAGAAATTATTTTTAGGTTGCAGATCTAGAAATACAACTAGTGTTGTATTGTGGAGCCTGATTAGACTCGGAGGCTTAATTTTCCCCACCTTTGTTGGTGTGGTTTCCCCACAAATCAATTAACAAGGGGGGAAATTCCCCTTTTGCAAAAATTGACCATTTTTATTAAAGGGAATTTTTTATCCATTGTCTATTCAAATTCCAGTTACAGACAGTTGAAAAATTGCCTAAAATATGAACAATTTTATTGTTGCATTGGAATTCCAAAAGGCATGAATTGAACAACTATAGCAAGGTCGCATGTGGACGTCAAACAGGTGCATGAGAATTAGTTTTGTTTGTTGTAGGAATGTGAAATGGAAGTGTGAATTGTTGCAATTCATTTTTGTAGAGGGTCGTGGATTTGTGTCAGGTTTTTGCTTTAGGTGCATGTAGCAAAAGCACATGGTAAAAAAAAATCAGTAATGAAAAATGTGGTAAAATGTTGTTGCAAGTTGCAGTAGTTGTTGCAAGTTATTTGTAATTCATTTTTTTGGAAGTAAATAATAAAATGGAATTTGATTTTGTGGGTGTAGTCCAAACTTGGGTGAACCACGCTAATATTTTTGTTGTCTTCTTCCTGCAATTAATTTTTGTGTTTAAACTCCTTTGTTTAAATTCACCAAATTTGCTTTTAATTGAAAGCAATTTGTCTACAATCTCTAACAGTTAGGGTTTTTACTAGTCTTCAGATTTTAAAAACCCTTTTCCTCAAAAGTTCCAGCTAAATGTAATTCCCCTTGTGAAACCAACGTTACATTAACAATTGAGTTGTTTATACAAAGTCATGACCTATCAATTGAAGCCTTGGGGTTATCTTTCTTAAGTTTTCTAAAGACATGGTACTTTGTTACTTTGTCTGTGTTGTGAATGTGCAAAAAAACTCATCAACAAAACCTAATTCAAGTAGCTTCTGAAGCTTAACCTTGACCAATAATCCAAATTGGGGATGCATATTATGGCACTTTCTTGACAGGATTGGCATCAAGATGAACAAGTAAGTGATGGACAATTAGATCAAGATCTAACCCAAGCATATCAAAGTAAGATCATGTGAAATTTATGGAACCCTTTCAAATAATATTGGAAAATACTTGATACTCATCTGTTGACAAAGAGGTTGCCACATATGTGACCTTGGGTTCAATCATGGTCCCCAAATTACTCTCCTTGGTTTCTTCTATTAGAATAGTGGACCCTTTTGGTTGTTGTGTACCCATAAGGGGAAGTTGAACTTCCTCATCCTTTGACACCTCAAAGATGTTTTCATTAGAAGATACACCATTTTCTTTTAGTTTTGATAAATCTAAAAGTGTAAAATGGATATTGTCACTAGAAGATTGTGTATTTTTCTTTCAATTTTCACTTTTTTGGTTAATGAGTTCGTCTTCCCCAAAATAAGCATGTTGATCTAACATGTAGAAAAAATTAGATTGGTGGTCCCCAAGAGGCTTTCCCTCATGCAAACCCTTGAATTCTATAAACACTTCATCATTTTGGAATACATCAATATGTGTGGATCCCTATTTGTTTCAATCAATGAGTTCAAGATGGAAAAGTGGGAGGTCAATGATAAGGATGGTGGTGGAAAAAATGGAGGAGACATTTAAATTATCGTAGAAAAATTTGATCTCTTCTGTGATATCTTCTACAAGAACAAAATTTGTGTCAACGTGATTAGAAGTAATTGGTAGTGTGGATGGATCCTTTTATTTAGAGCCATATCCAAGTCTTTGATGATTCTTGTTAGAAGGTGGATCCAAAGGTTGAAGCATACCTTTCTCATGAATGCCTAATCCTTTCCCTTGATAATTAACTTTTTGGTTCATTTGATGAGGAATAGGATAGGTTTCCTAGAAATACTCTACAAGAGTATCAATGTTCGCAGGTTCTTCTCGGTACACCCACTAACTAAAATATTCTTCAATTTGTTCCCGTTCCAATGCCTAGAGATTGGAAAATCGTGGACCCAAAACTCTTGGTAACTGGTGGTTGTTGGACCTTTTGAAGGTGGTAAAGCTCTACCTAAAAATTTTGAAAAATTTATTAGTTTTATTTTCCTTGTCATGTTTCTGGGCTACTATGCCCATATGTAAGGTTTAGGGTTTAAGATGTAAACCCCTTTTTTTTTCAAAATATTGCAATCTTATGTGTTGAAGGTTTTATTTTTGCGTTGACTTGTCATGCTCGGTTTCCAATCTTTTAAGTTGTTACCTGAGCCATTCAAAACGTTGTCTTTACTGACCCATTTCTCTAGGCTTATCGGTCATTGTGCTCTTGTTTATTGTTTAATAATGCCTAAATCGGACCGAAGTATTTCACATTAAAAGACTTAAGTCCTAAGTCTTTAATTCTGAGGGTTGAGTTTTGTCAACCTAGTCATGGACCCTTTTTAAGACTAATGTTATTTGCATTTGTAGAATTGATTACCGTCCGATCACAAGATCTAATCCTAGTCTTTCCCCACCAGCCCCACGTGATTAAAATAATAGGTTAATGAAAGCCACAGGGTCAATGGGCTATTGACGTGTGTACTATCGTACCTATGGGTCCCGGTCTTCAGTGTGGAGCTCATCATTCTTAATCTTTGAGATCAACGAATGGGATATGATGGTGAGATTAAATCTCAACCATTCCCCACCCACCCCGCAGGATTAAAAGAAGGCTTCAATGAAATCTACGGGGTTAGTGGGTTGTTGCCATGTGGATTCCACTATTGTTTGGAACGAGAAAAGGTGGGGCCCGAGGAGTGGATGATTTGGTGTCCGATTGGAAATTTTGTGTTGCTCGATGGATTGATGCATGATGATGACGTGAATTCAAACTTGGTTGATTTGATCCCATTCATTCGAAATGCCATCTTACCTAGGGATCAACGGTGGAGATTAAAAATTGAAAGTACGACCATGGTAGTCATTCTTGCTTCGCGCGAGTGAGAAGTAATCACAGAAACAACCTCCAAAGCTACCCACCTTCACTCAAGTTGAACATAAATGATTAATTCCTACATAGTTGAGAGTTGAAAATAAATCTAGAGTGCACTAGAGACTGAAAGGATTATCTGCATAGTTTAGAGTGATCACTATTAGGGTTTTCCTATGATTAAAAGTCATAAGTTGATCAAATGCAACTTTATCTATTTTATTCAAACTACCTATGATTAGGGTTGAAATTCACTACGCTTTTAGTTGAATTGGCTTTATGCTTTATTTTAATTGCTTTTCTAAGGTTTGAATTTTCTTTAAAAAATCACAATTATGTCGAATCTTTTGAATTTTGCATCTTTGAGCTGATCCCTAGGTTTGAATTGAGAAGTTAAATTTTGAATTCCCATGCTTATGCTAGGCTGCAACCCCCTTATGCTATAGATGATGTCGCTACCAGGGAGGTTTATTATGAGGCTTTAGATATTTTAACATCTACCTTTGTGAAATGGAGAGAAAACCCTCCTGCCAACCTGCTTGAAGCTTATGATGTGGTTGTTAAAGTGAGTACAGATTTGAGGCAACACCTGTCTGGACCCTTGCCATTAGCTAACCAAACACCTATGTTGAGACCAATCCCTTAATTACCCTTGGTTCCACATTCAGGTCAGCCCTTGAATCAAGCTCCACCCATGTCAAATTACCATCCAAATATGAACCAGCCTACATTCTCTCATCAACAAGCTAATATACCCAGTTATTTGTATATCTCTGAGATATTTAATCAATCCTTGAACCATGGGTTCCATTCTATTTATATGCAGAATTCATCTGGTATTTTTCCTCCATCAAACAATGCAGACAAGGAGAGGCTGGATGAACTTATAGAGCTAGTAAAGAAGCTGACCATCGAAGTCATCTACCTAAGGAACCAAAATAGTCAACCCCAGGCCACCCAAAGGGGAATTCAGTCCAATTATGCTCAAAATAACAGAGATATGATGCAAGGTTCAGGGAAATTTTTTTATAGAGAACAATATTTTGATGGAAGCCAACACCCAAGGCCAACATTCGATGGAAGGCAGCCACCACATCAGAATAGGACTTGGGATACAAGGCCTAAAATTGAAGGAGTCCTAACATCTTTGGAGCAGCCAAACAATCAAGAGAAATATAGTGGAGTTTACCTGATTGAGGTAGCTCTATCTGGATGGTGTAGGCTTCACAACACCAATCAACACTCTGAATTGGATTGTCAAGAATTCCAAACTGTTGCATCCATTTTCCAACAAGAATTCCAACATACCAACAACAATTTGAGTGGAAAAGAGATAGTGTCATCTAATCCTTATGACATATCGGTCTTGGTGGTGAATCTTGCACCATTTCCAAAGAGCGAAGAGAATGGACCAGAAGAGGAACAAGACAAAAGTGTTGAAATAGAGTATGCATACAACGAAGAATCTATAGTTCAATATTTTGAAAGTGATGAGGATAATGACAATGGTCTACTAGATAAGGAAGAGTTTGCGATTAAGGAGGTTCAAACGTTCCATCATGTGCCTACTCAGTATTTCGCAAATGGGGGAAAATCTGATGCTGATAGAGGAAGAAGTGCTGAAAACAACAAGGATAAATTTGTGGACAGCTCTAAGGACAATTGTTCTACCATGACTATAGAGAAATTAGGAGAGTATGCGGCAGAAAAACTCAAGAAATTCAAAGTAAGTCTCTCTGCTTATGATTTGTTAAGAGTTCCTACAATTAGGGGTGCGGTACTAGGGTCTCTTAAAACAGATATGTTTTTTGGACAAAAGGGTGCTTCAAGCCAGGCTAATACAAATACCTTAAAGGAGGTACTTCTGTCTAAAACAAGCTTGGGAAATTATGTACTGATAGTTGACCCTCAGGGATTGGATGTTGATGAAATCCTTATGTTACATGATATGCCTAAGGAACCTACTCATAAATCCGACAGTGTTGAAGCATCAGTAGAATCAGCAGAAGAGGTGGAAGAACAAGTATGGTTGTGAGAACATACAAAGGATGTACATCGAACAACAAAGAGTGAGCCTCTACTAGGAAAATTTCAAAAATCTACCGATGAATTCCTTGTAGAGGAGCTAATTGGCACTAAATCTGAGGAAGGCATGATAGTAAATGTTGGGATAGCTTTGGATGAGATTGAGTCTTCAGTACAGGAACTTTGACAAATTGTGAATAAATGTCCTAAAGGATATGAGGAAGAACCCAATGGGGGAATTAATATTCTGAATGGTCACCATCAAAAACCTAAACCAATGCCCATAGGAGAGGAATTATGGGAGCCCCTTCAATCATCACATTCTATTTTCAGTATGGAAGATTCACAAATATTATGTACTAATCACAAGATAGCTAATTTGGTTCATGCTAATGTGCAAGAAAATCTGAATGATGTTGAAAATAGAAATGTTGCAGTCAATGTTGGTGAGCTTGATCACACTATTGTAGGCAAAGGCGTGCTTGAAGATTAGTTTGTGATACCTTCAGGTGAATGCCCTATTGAGGGGGTTGTTGTATATGACAATGCTTCTACAATTTCTTCACTTATTCCTCATGAAGATACTCTAACAGGTGAAAAGTTCCATGTTGATAATTCTGAATTTGCTCAATCTGAACTTCACTCTGCACTGCGTAGTGATGACTCTAATTTTGTTTTGCATGTTTCAAACATGAATTCATCGTTGTACCATCAGTGGAGACCACTTAATGATATTAGGATCAACTCTTCACAAATGTAGGGTGATGAATACAATATTCATTTTACAAAAGCATGAAATCAGGTTCTCTCTTTCCTTATCGTGAATTTTGAAGCTTATCAATTTGACTATGGGAATTTGGGGAAGGCAACTTGCATATGGGTTAATCATGTTCCTAATGAGTCACCTTAGTTATTGATTATTCCTAATTATGAGGTTGAATTTGAATTTTGCATTTTTGAGGTTTTTTTTGCTAAGTATAAGGATGAATTTGCATTCTTGAGGACTATTACTGTCACCTTACTGCTTGTCCATGCATTGATGAATTGAATGGGAGTAGGTTTCAGTTCATCCCACCTGGTATGAGTTATTTTGAGTCTCTTTGTACATATTTTTACATGAATAAATGCAGCTTGCTCCGCTTTTGTAGGTTTTATTTAGGTTGGTTTGCTTTAGTATTAGGTTTTCTTTGCTTTCATTTTCTGCTTTGGTTAGTCTAGTTTGTTTTTCTTTGCTTCTACTTTCTACTTTCAGTTAGCTTTGGTCCGTTTTAGTTTTTCTTTGGGATTGCTTTGCTTCTCTAGTTTGAGGTCCTTCTACTTTATGATTGGGGAAGTGTCTTATTTGCACAACAATCATTATATTCTCAGGGAATGTTCTAAATATTTCTTTTAAAAACTCTCATCATCTTTCTAGAGTCAGTTGGTGGAGGTCCTTCATTTGGTGTCATATGTGTTAATGCTTCGAGTAGAGGGGTCGTTGGATCAAGTTAAATCTGGAATGTATTTGGGTCTCATATCTCTACACACATCTTAAGATTCCAAGGTTGTTAATGGTTCCTTATGAAGTCTAGTCAATTAAAAAATATTATTTCTACTTCAGCACCACTGTGATTCTCAGCCCTGAGTGTGAGCTTCATTTCTCACAAGGTGAAAGGGAAAGTTTTAAAAAAAAAATTATCAGAATATCAAAAGAAAAGAAAAGAGAATCTTGAAAATCAAAAGAAATATTCACCTTATCGAGTATCCTAGTATCTCTACTGGGGTGATGGATGCTTGGCTTACAGTAGAGCTATGCTTGGGAGGACCACAACGATAACCTCATCAGGGCTATAGATGCCTAACTGGTAGTGAGGCTCTATCTAGGATGCTTTTGGAGTCAGAATCCTTATGTAGCTTGATTAGACTGTGTTTGGTTCTTGCTGCAACTGAGGAAGGGAAATGAATACATGTGCACACACTTTGACCCTAGTACAAGAGAGGTTTACTTTCCTGTGAACTCTGAAACTTTGTTTATAGGTGACCTAATGTAAGGACTGAAACTAGAGATTCTGGGTTCTTGATTCCATTTTTCCATTGAAATGCTTTGGAGCATTTACCCAATAGGAGTCGCCATTTGTTGTGTATTTTTCGGACACACGCCCTGCTGAAAGCATGGACCCTCTTTTTTGGTGTTTTTGGTGTTTTCTGCAGTCCTTCCTCTTGGACTAGTCTTTGGTCTTGGGTGCTTGTAATCCTCTGCTGTTGAAGGTTTAGCCACTTTGAAACATGCTTGAATGCTTATCTTACCTATGCAAGTGATTTCTTGAGGTGGTTCATTGAAAATCCTAAGTTAGGGGTGAGTTTCAGGTTTTTCATGGATTTCGGGTATTTCCTCCCTATGCGGAAATCTCCAATTTTCATCATCATTTCAGATGCCTGAAGGTTATTCCTTATATTGTTACATTTCAGAGATTTTAGCATTTCCTGAAATTCGGTATCTGGCAGAATTCTCCAAACTTCCTTTGAGTCTTCAAATCCCCGACTCCTATTTTTTGCTCGAGTTTTCTGAATGCCGCCCATGACCATATCCCTGAGCTTTTGTGTGAGTGAGTTTAAATGCTTAGTTTGATTTATCACTAAGATTCTTGAGATTAATTTATTTACTCATGTGTGTTGACGTTGTCTTGGTAAATGAAGTTTTTGGTCACTATGATCGTCCTCATCTTGTGAGAATGTGAGAAAGTTGGTTTATATGCATATATATGAATTTCAAGGTCTTTTATCATATCCCACTTCTTTGGCGTCCAGAAGCAGAGTTGGGATTGATTTGGGAATTGAATCCTCATACATTTTATTACAAAATTCTGAGTCGTGCTCCATAATGGATTATTATTCATTATTCATTGTCATCCTCGACTTTTGTATCAAGGATGTGCATTGGTTGTTCATGGATCATTATATGAATTTGTGCATGATTGGTTTGAATATGAAAATTTGATGGTTATAAGGTCCTTTAATTTTAATTTTGTATTGGAGTTCCAATCCTAATCATGTTTTGCAGGTCAGAATGGAATATGGGTTTAAGCTGGATGTGAAAAATTTGACAGAGTCCATAATGATATGCAATGGGATCTATTGTGCAAAAGAATGATGGTTTGAAAATCTTAGGCAATTAATGGAAATGGAATACAAGAAATTTTTTGGGTAATTCGCCAACATGGGAAATCTCTGAAACAAAGGGATGCGGAAAATCTGAGCTTACATGGAATTCCTGTGGCTTCTGGTATAGTTGGTTGAAAGAAGTTTATACTGGTGGTATCTTGCACTTGACAGAAATGATTTATAACCCGCTAACTACACCCCATGACAAGCTCCATAAGAATATGTTAAAGACGGGGACCTCGAACAATCCAGTCATGCTCAGATATTCTAAAGAAATTGACTTCAGGTAATTTTTATTTATCCAGATTGACCGAGAGGATAGCCATTCAGGTAATCCGCTCTATGATGAATTCCACAAAGATGTCATATTCTCGAGAATGCACAATTCAAGGTCATATTTTTTCAAGACGTGGCTTCAGCATTTGATTGAAAGGAGACAGAAGCTTATAGAAGAGCTCGACGACATTAAATATTAATAATATCCTTGGCTCATGAAAAATGGAACTCAAGTAATCTGGGTGTGTCTGAATTGAGCGAATGCATGGCTATTCAAAAATTTCGCCAGCAGGTGAATTTACCAAAGGGATTTAGAATCAGAAAATTCAACCATCCAAAGAATTCCCTAGGGAAAGAATGAAGTGCATGATGAGAATTTTCTTTTGTAAATTGCAAGCAAAAATAAACAATGGCGAAGGGGAGCGGATAGCATCTTCAACCCGGATGATCATTGTAGAATTCCTTGAAGATCTAGGAAGGCAATTATCAAGCACACAGAAAAACAAACATGCACAATCTTGATTTCATTCTCATTCACTCTAAATCAAATGCAAAGATACACAGTTTTATAACCACCGGAGCGGTGATGAGAGGCGGTGAAAGGAAAGGAAACTGTTGTGTTTGCTCCAGTTAACATATCGTAATGAAAGCAACACTCATGTTTGTGTTTACTTAAGTTAGCTTATTGCATGAAACGTTGATTATGGAGGAATTCATGTCCATTGATGATGGAGGAAAACTAACACTAACACCCCCCCTTAAGTCTAACTAAGTAGACAGAAAAGTTGAAAGAGGGAAAACCCTGTGGGAACAAAGGAGAAAAATGCCTATAGAGGCAACAAATATGGGTCCTGGCATCAAGGCCATTTTAGGTACCCATTTACATATGAAATTCTCCCACAACTATAGAGAGAATATAATAGAAGAAGATATGAATCCCCCCATAATGGAAGAGCTCCTATGCCAATGATGAACATCTGAAGACAAAATATGATCCACTGTCTGCAAACAACATTTCTCCCCTTGGGAAGAAAAGGATCCACTGGTGATTGGAGAAGCCAATCCAAAAAGATGGGTGATACTGGACTCCAAATCCAAATGTGTTCCTCTGAAAACTGCTCACATGTCCACTTGTCAGAAAGCGATGATGGCGATCCAAGATCTTGTGAAGACAGAGCTGGAGCAAGCTGCAAAGGAGATGAAGATGGTGGGCCAACAACATTGATATGGCTGTCAACAAAGAGGAGTGGAATGTCATCAAAGTAATCCTCCAGATCTGCAATATAGGACTCTACAAACAAGGATGATATGTCTGCAATATACGAATCCCAAGTAGGTATGTCTGGAAGATGTATGACACCCTATTGTAAGAAGCCATTAGAAGCTTTCGAAGAAGCAACACAGAACTCAGAATCAGCAACAGATGCAAGGATAGAAGAGTCCTCAAAGAGAAGACATATGTCCTCAATAGTGTCGTCATGATCAAGGAGGAGAGACTCTGCAAACAAATGATGAATGTCTGAAAGGATGACATCTCACTGATCAAGAGGACAAGAGTGAACCTGCAAAAGAGAATCTGAAGTAGCCTTTGGAGAAGCCAAAATCTCTTTTGAAATAGTAGGTGAAGGAAACTGAATAGCTACCAATATAGGAGGTGTAGAAAGAGGAGAAACAAGAAGAGATGTCTATGTGTCATCAGAACAATCAAGACTCTTCCAATAATTAAGTTCCTCTTCAGTATCATCGTCATACAAAGGATCGTCCTCATTATCATGGGAGAGAAGCATGTCTATAGTGGGATTATCTGGGAATGGAGGTTCAGTGGGATCTCCATATATTCCCCATAGAGTGGTCCAGAGAGTGCGAGGGCACTCAATGTGTGATAGAGCCCATGATGTGTGGTCCCCAACACTTAAACCGATTAATCCTAAGACATGATCATTTCTACTTTCCCATACAGATTTCTGCCAACATGCAATTGGTTCAGGAATAAGTCCAAACAAATGTGGCAATGAATGAATCCATCGACAGTGTTTTAAGATTCCATCACACCAAGACTTATAGTTTCCTTCTCCCAAACTGATGACAGATGGATGATTTCTAATTCCCATTTTCTGACTAGATATTTACCCCTTTTTGGAACTTTATTTCACTTTGTGATTACAAAGCATGTATAATCCCCCAATAATAAATGCAAAAAGCATAAAAAGAGACTTATCTTTCGCATGCAATGACATGCAAACACATGCAAAAGAAATCAACTCCAAATTTGTTATACGCCTCCCACAAGTTCAATCGGCCTGTGAACAACTCCAAATCGCATCTCCCAATGAGTGAATCAGCCTACATAGAAGTCAAAAAGGCAGCTAGGTGCGAGTCTTTTTGGTCTACATGCCCACTCTTCCTGCACCGTGATAGTCGATGCTTGTATAGAAGTCATTGGAGATTGTTGAAGTAAGCCGTTGGATTGAGGCGATTTAACGCAGCTCGTCAAACTTTGCTTCAGCTTGCAAATCGCGGGCTCTTGGATAAGCGCGGCATATTTGAAGATTCGCACTTGCAAATCGTAGGTGTATTTTATCTTTGAGCCTGCAAAAGCTAAGGGGCAGATTTGGTGCGGCCAGCAATGGTGCAATCACAGCATTTGAGGATAAGTTTTTTTTTCTTATGCAATAAGAAGAAACCTACACGGAGTGGTGTGAGGGTAGAGATCAAATAAACACCATATCGTGACTGTAGATTGAATCACAGCCTCAGATGAATGATTGTGCCTTCAAATAAGAGAATAGTGTCGAGAGATCACCGATTGGGGTTTCCAAACCCCCCAATCTGCCTTTAAACTAGCAGGGCACGGGTATCAATCTTCTTTGCTTGCGCAAGAAAGACCCACAGATGTGACTACCGGTAAAGAAGTTAGCTTTTGTTGCTCGGTCAAACACCCATGCCCAACTTCCTTCTATGTTGTATATAAGATCCTCTATGCAGGTCGAGCCAATAATGGATGGCTGCGTGTGGAGGACAACAGGTTGGAAGAAGCAGCAAGGGTTTTCAGATTTGACTGGATCTGATTACAGTGAGGGAGTTGTTGAGCTGGTGCATAATCTTGCCATTTAGGATGGATTTTCCAATTTCAACTTTGTGGTTGACGATATATTGGAATCCAATCTAGTTGATCGGGCTACCTCTCAAGTGAATCAATACGCCCCTAGAAACAGATCGTGCCTCCTGCAGCTTTGTGAACAAACAACAATGGAATTCGTTCAACTTTGGCTTGTCTTATCTCCCCCCAAGGCTCTGATACCATGTAGAATTCCTTGAAGATCTAGGAAGGCAATTATCAAGCACACAGAAAAATGAACATGCACAATATTGATTTCATTCTCATTCACTCTAAATCAAATGCAAAGATACACAGTTTTATAACCACCGAAGCGGTGATGAGAGGTGGTGACAAGAAAGGAAAATGTTGTGTTTGCTCCAGTTAACATATCGTAATGAAAGCAACACTCATGTTTGTGTTTACTTAAGTTAGATTATTGCATGAAACGTTGATTACGGAGGAATTCATTTCCGTTGATGACGGAGGAAAACTAACGCTAACAATCATCTCAATGGCATAGACAAATGAGTAAAGGACTTATTCAGACATTTCAAAACTTAAGAAGTCACGAAACAAGACAATCAACAAAAATCATCCAATGGTGAATAATAAATAAGTTCTGAATTGGTGTGGAATGTGCGCCTTTACTAGTATCAAAGGTACTGAATAAATATAGGCGAAGCTCATGAACTCATGGATCAACAAGATACTCAAACGATGGGAGTGCCTTGATGGCCAGATCAATGGCTTGCATGTTGAAAGGATATATTGGTGAATAAATAATTTATGCACATAATCTCGTTAGGCATTTCATGAAGTGTTGGGTGCTTTATGAGTAAAATGTTTACAGTGAATTTTGGGATATTTGCTTGAGTGTGGAATCAACAAAGACATAATAATAGTGGGACCTTTGGCACTTTCTTTTGGTAATTGAATTCACAATGCGAGATCATAAGTGAAAAGGACGTGAGGTCGTGCATGTAGATAGGGTAAATAAGCAGGGGTCGTTTGTTCCAGGATCATAAGTTTACAAATAAATCGGACTGATAATATAATATCTCATGGTGAAGGGAACAGAATTCATAAAACTCCAGAACCAAAACATTGGAACTTTTCCTGATGATTGCATTGCATAGTAATATCTATCGATGAATCCTCAACAAGGAATGTTTCAAAATTTGAATGAGTGCACACAAAGGTAATAAGGACAGCTTTGAGAGCATAATGGAAGGGTGATTTATCCATGTAGTTCATCGGCAATATGGAGACATTGGCTGATTTAAGGGACCAAACAAGTCACACGGGTCTTGTTCATTAAGATATTTAACGGACATTAAAATACTTGGCTCATGTTTGAACCAGGAGTACGTAGAGTTTCACAAAATCGTGATTGGCTCCTAAACTGGACAACGAGCATTTGTCTTGACAAGATCCAGGAGCTAGATGGTTTGCTAATGATTTTTTGTCAATGACGCATAGTTGAAGTAGATTTCCCAAAATGATGACTGGTTGCAAGTAATGATGAGTGACCTACTCAAGCAATCAGAAACACGAGTTGTGAAAATTATGAGGATCACTTTTTTATGCTAAGAACGCCATATTAGATACAAGAATTCCATTGTGAAAGCAATCGAGTGGCCTCTAGTGATATAAGGATTTAATGGGGAGGCATTAGAAATAATATTTGAAGATTTGTTAAGACTTATACATTCAGTTGGGATGTTGTACTCAATATCATGTGAAGGGAAATTTTTCATTTATTGCTTTATTAATGAAGGATACTAGTGTTGCAATCCAGAAGGAAAATTCAAAGTGGGGGTTGGCCTGTATTAAAAGATCAATTGATTTGATGATAGTTTACTTGATTACTTGCAGAATGAGATTCCAATATTGCATAAATCGGTGCATTTTCATTTTTTAATTTAAGGTGAGTTTTGATGTGCTATTGATTATTCTCTATTTGTGTAGGAATATTATGACCAAGAATGAGCTACATGAACGTGAATTTGGAGATGAAGATCATGGGAAGGAAATCCAGGGGTCATTCAATCTAGTCACTCGAAGATTTATTGCATGATCATTGAGAGCATAAGGATAATGGAGACTTTATGATGATGTTTCACTTTTCAAAAGAGGTCCCATCGCATGAAGTTCACACATAAGGAATTGTTCCAACAGGGTAGAATTTTCAAAATCCAGATTGTTCAAAATTACCTACAGATGGATATGTGCCATGTATGTTTTCAGTAGGATATCTAAGCTGTAATTTAAAGTGGATCCCTCCTATGAATCAATGCCAAGGTTGTTTACAACTGGAGGAATTTCTGGAAGATAATTATTACATGTGATATTTCTACTCTCCAATTAGAACTTTCTTCAAGGTCGAGCTGGCAGGGTTTTGTTTTCTCATTGTTCAAAGATGTAACTGAATGTATCCCATTGGTTGATAATGTATCAAGAGTTCCAAACCCTAAATGTAACCTCTTGAAGTTTCTAGAGGGTTGATCTAGGCCGTGAAAGTGATTTAATCCTAGCCATTGAAAATATAATGTAAAATCTATAAAAGGCCATTGCCTTCTCATTTTGTAGGAAGTTAGGGAATAGTTGATTAGAAGTTGTAGAAAGCCAGAATTGGCTAAGTTAGGAGAAGTCAGTAGTTGTAGGAGAGGAGAGACTGGAAATTGTTATGCAATATTGGTGAAGTAATGCAACTGAGTTGTTGATTTGGAAAAATTTGTGTTTATCTTTGACAGTTTATGGTTTCTTGTTCTCAATTCTCAAATGTTAGATGGTAGATTTCAATTCTTTTGCAATGATGGTGAAATGTGAATGATGTTTGATCGATCTTTGGTCCATACTTTTTGCAATTTTCTGATTGTAAGTTGATATGTAAAGTTAGTATGGGCCTCATTTTTTTTGAGTTCAACTATGGATACTTGTTCATGCTCATGGGTATTCATGGTCTAAAAAATTTTCAGTTTCCTTAGATGATTACACCATTTATGTGTAGTTGTTGGCTTGTCCTTGATCAAACAGAGACCAGTTTCATTGGGGATCTGTCCATTTGTGGCATTCATCATTGTTGTGATTGATCTTAGGTTTTAGTCTTAGAAATCTCTCCAAACCGTTTTATCTTTTGTTGTTTCTTTTGAATCTGAGTTAGATTTAGGATTTCAAGTATCAACAAATTGCAAAATCTAATAAGTTTAAGACTTCCAACATTTTTTTTGTAAGGTCCCTTTGTGATTACCAGCATTTTCACATTATCACTGGGTTGTTTATGCATTGTCAAGACCTGACATTAGAGACCTTGGGGTTATCTCTTGAGGCTTGCTGATAGAGATTTACCTTTTAAGAGAGATAGGATTTCCATATTTTTTCTAAGTTGTTGCTATGCAGAAAACACCATCAACAAGTATCACAAGTGAATGTTGATTGTTGATGATGTGGATGTTGACTTGGAGGTTTGTTCACCTTTGCCACCTTTACACATTTTTTCATTTTTCCCGATGGAAATGAAGTTGCTACAACGGTAAGAAGATTATCGCTTTCCAACATGTGTCTTTTGGAAGGTGGATTTATTTTATTTTGTGAATGTATAATCTTTGTCTCATGTGTGTTCCCTCCAATTGAAAATGTAAATATAACTGCAAAGGGGAATGTGTGTTGTAGCAGTCCAATTAGAATGTGACATGTGTACTTTTGGTTGGAAGCTTGCTTTTCTCCCTTGTTCTCATAAAATGGAATCCATGGCCATTAGTACGGGTCTCCTGTTGAATTCTAGATCCGAATTATACAAATTGTAAACACAGAGAGAACATGTTTGAAGTTTGTATCTTAAGTTTTGAGTCTAGTGAGTGAATTTTGTTAATTGTATGGCTTTTGAACATACCTGAGCAATAATGCAAATCCTTGGAGTTTATCATCTCTCCATCTATACATTGTATATGAATTATTAATGAAAATATGATCAAGGATCATTTCATTAACCTTCATTGTTATTATGCTTTGATGTATGTTTTATTTTAGGCTCTAATTCAATGGATCAGTTAAAATGCTTTGAGTAAATCATGAATTTGTATACTTGTGTAGTGGATTTGATAAGTAGTGGTAAAGTATGAGAATTAATTTTTGAATTGCAAGAAAATCTCACGTAGATCATGGATGTTTAGGATTAAATTCACCTTACAGTTCAATTTTCTTTGTGTCGATTCCTAGCCCAAAGATATGGCACTGATCTTAAGCCTTATATGCATTTTTCATGGTCCTGGTTATCCAATCTAAGAACAATATTCATAATTACTTTATAATCGATCTACCTTTGTTGTGTTTAGTTTTGTATGATATTCTCGGCTTTAGTTATTAAGTTCCTTTAAGGAATTGCCAATTTCTTGAAGGATTTCATCTACTTAGTCTCTGATGGGAATCTATATACTTTGTTATATAATGTGCAAGATAATTGTTTAGGAAGGTCACATAATATACATTGTGGGAATACCCTCCCAGGTCTTGTAGAGCCTGAAGTGCACGAGAGGAAGCATTATTGCTTCATCTCATTTGTTGGCCAACTATCTCTCAAATATTCAAGAATTGAGTCTGGAAAGCTCATAGATATTTGGTGAGATCTGATTGATTCTTTAAAAACAACCAACAAAAGGGATGGTTTCTTAGAGGCATGTGGATTAAGGGGCATGGAGCCCACATTAAGTGCATTGGTTATTTCATATTCTCCATATCCCTTGTCATTGATCTTGACCTTAGAGAATGTGGATTCAAGGAGATTAGATGGAATGGATGGAGAGGATAGTGTGTTGGGATTGATGTAAGATGAGGATGAGCTTTCATTGGAAGTAAAAATCTATATTCCTAGGAAATGACAAGAATGGGGGAATAAGGGCTCAAGAGCATAACAATACCCAAAAGGGTGAGGATCGACATGAAATGTGACTTTGATTCCATTGTGGGGGAACTTTAGGCATTGATAGTATGTGGATGGAATATTCCACATAACATGAATCCATGGGTGACCAAGGAGAATGTTTTATGGAATATCAAGATAAATTAAATGGTATGTTGTATACTACAATGTTGGACCCACTTGAATAGGAAGACAAATAATTCCTTCAAACTCCCTTTTTCATTATCATAGGCCTTAATGGTGACCACTTGTGTAATAACCCATCCTAAATTATTACTTAATTAACATTATTGTAAATAACACATGAATATATTTCAAATTAAAAATACATAACTAGTGGCTAAATTCAATCATAGCAACACATGTCCATTTAAAATGAGTCAATGATTCATAAATTCATTTCAAAAGTCAAATTACAATATCAAGTTTGACTTGGCTCCTAAGGCCACAAAGTCATTACATTGTACAAAGTTACATCAAATACATCAAGTACTACATCAAGTTACATCTTAGACTAAAATAGTCTTGTGTAAAAATAAGGTTCCTCTTCACGCTCACCTCCACTGGTGGATGAGAACATGGTCGAAGTGCTTTACCACCCAACCATGAAGCTTATGCTTCCTTTGAATTCTTCCAACTTGAAGAATACCCAACCCTACATGGAAAGTTTAGCAAGAGAACAATCTACAAGGTGGAATCTGGTGTGTGCCCATACATTAACATGCAATTTCCATCTACAAGTTAGAAAATAAAATGCAAGATCTGTTGGAGTTAACAACCCAAGATCTTCAATCTGCAACACCAAAGAACCTCCACAAGAGATAGAGAGAAGCAACAATGAAAGATGCCATTCCACCAAACAAGGATTGCAATATGATACAATATGATCAATGCAATACTATACAATGCTTTATGCAATTTATTAACAAATATGCTAGAGATGCCTTACTTATAAAGGCAAGGATAAGAGATAGGATAAGACAAGATCATGACAAGTGTCTTAATCCTATCACATGAGACAACTAACTCATAACTACCTAGGAAAGTGGAAATTCTAGATAAGACAACTAATACTTATCTAGATATGACAACTAATATCCTAAGTAAACTTAACATGTGAATTAAGTCCCCTAAGTCCCTAGTAAAGGAATAAACTAGGTACAAGACTTATTCACACCAACACCCCCCCTTAAGTGCAACTTAGGGAGGTACAAACCAATGCATAATGCAAAAGATGGGTCCCGGAACTAGGCCTGATGAGGTACCCATGTACAAAACAAAAAACTCTCACAAGCGAAGAAAAGGAGAAAAACCCTATGGGAGAAAACTCCTCTCCAAAAGAGAGAAAAGAAAAAAAGAAAACTAATGAAGGAAGGAGGACTCCTCAAGACCCCCCAAGGACAACTTCCTTCACCCCAAGCATCGATCACAACTGAAGATAACGAGGCGATGCCAAAGGTTTAGTGAAGATGTCTGCAACATGCTGATCTGTAGGAAAATACTCCAAGCTGAGAACACCATCCTGGATGAGCTGCCTGATGAAGTGCATGTGGATCTCAATATGCTTAGTCCGCTGATGCTCCACTGGGTTGCGTGAAATATGAATGGAACTCTGATTTTCACACCAAAGAGTAGTGGGCTGAGTGGAAGGAAATCCAAACTCAGTCATCAACTGACGAAGCCACAAAACCTCCTGACTAGCCAACACTGCACCTCGATACTCAGCCTCTATCGATGATAATGCAATAGCAGTCTGCTTCTTGCATGACCATGCAATCAGACCAGAACCAAGGCAAAAGACAAAGCTAGAAGTAGACTTCTGATCATTGAAATCACCAGCCCAATCTAAGTCAGTGAAGCCCACAATCTGAGATGCACTTGAAGTGTAGTGAATGCCAAAATGAGTAGTGCCCTGAATGTATCTCAAGATACGCTTGGCGGCCTTCCAATGACTCTCATGAGGCTCCTGTGAGAAGCGAGAGACAAGTCCTACCGCAAAGGAAATATCAGGATGACTATGTGTCAAGTACAAAAGACTGCCAACCAACTGCCGATACAAGGTAGGATCAACTGTAGGAGTAGTGCAACTGGAAGATAATACAACACCTGACTGGAATGGAGTAGGGGTAGGCTTGCAATCAGCCATTCCAAATCTCTGAAGCAAATCAAGAGCATACTTCTACTGGAAAATGAAGATCCCCTCAGAAGTCTGATGAATCTGAAGACCAAGGAAGTAATGCAAAAGACCAAGGTCGGTCATATCAAATCGCTCCATCAATGCTCGTTGTGTACTCTGAATCATGGAAGTAGAACTGGCTGTGAGAATCAAATCATCCACGTAGAGCACAAGTATAAGTAGATCCTCTCCATGCCTCTGTGTATAAACTGTGGGATCGGAATGGCAACGAGTGTAGCCGGAAGCAAGCAAGAAACTATCCATCTTCTCATACCAAGCCCGAGGGGCTTGTTTGAGACCATACAATGAACGTCGAAGCCTGCAAACAAGTGAAGAGTCCTGCACAAAACCTGGTGGCTGCTCCATATAGATCTCCTCATGAAGATCCCCATGAAAGAAAGCACTCTTCACATCCATCTGATATACTGACCATCCCTGAGATGCAGCTATAGCAAGGACAAGGCGAATAGAATCCATCTTGGCAACAGGAGCAAAGGTCTCGGAATAGTCAATCCCTTCAACCTGAGAAAACCCCTTTGCAACAAGATGAGCCTTGTACTTGTCAATGGAACCATCTGCTACATACTTGGTACGATACACCCACTTGCATCGAACCAACTTTCTTCCCTTAGGAAGAGGCACAAGATCCCAAGTATGATTCTTCATCAAAGAAGAATACTCATCATCCATAGCACTATCCCATTCTGGAATACCCGAAGCATCTGAAAACTTCTGAGGATCATCTGAAACTGCATGACTCAAAAGACTAATTCCAGAAGTCTGAGAATGAGTGCGGCGAGTGTCTGTGGGGTCACCAACAAGAGGACCAGCCTCCTCAAGAATAACTCGAGCCCATCGTGGCCTAGTGGGTGAGTGAGGAGGAGTTTCATCAAGACCATCATCAAAGTCTTCCTCAAGTAGCAAAGTATCATGAATTGAAGAAGACTGAGTAGGTTGTGATGAAGAAGAAGTCGAAGGAGGATCTAGCTAGGTGAAGGTCTTAGAAAACTGAACATCGCGTCGAAAATGAACCTCTCGTGTGTCAGGATCAAACAATCTGTATGCCTTCACATCCTCACAATAGCCAACAAAGATGTAACGCTGACTCTTCTTTTCCATGGATTTACACCGACCATTCGGAATGAATGCCCAAGCCTCACTACCGAATACTCTGAAGAAGGATACATTAGGCTTGTGATGAGACCAAGCCTCCTCAGGGGTCATATTTCGCACTGCCTTGTGGGGCATACGATTTTGAATATAGCTGGCACAATTGACAGCTTCGGCCCAAAAAGTGGGAGCCATGGACCTAGACTGAATCATACAATTGGCCATTTCCCTGAGAGTCCTGTTCTTTCTCTCCGCCACACCATTCTGCTGAGGAGTGTAAGGAACTGTGTGCTGATGAAGAATACCATGCGCACTACAAAAATCCCGAAATGCCTGATTGACATACTCCCCCCCATTATCTGTGTGTATCTGTCGAAGAGAAAAACCTAACTGCTTCTCCACAAATGTTTTTAAGGTCTTGAAGTTGGTGAGGACTTCACTCTTGAGCTTCAGAAAATAGACCCATGTCCGGCGGGAAAAATCATCAATGAATGTTAGCACATACTTGGCCCCTGAAAAAGAAGGAGTTGGGAATGACATAAGATCACTATGGACCAACTCAAGGGGTGTGGTTGCACGTGTAGCGTGACCCTTAGGAAAATGATCTTGATGTTTCTTGCCAAGAACACATCCTTGACAAACACCATCTGTGCAAGTGATCTTTGGAAGACCAACCACTAAGTTATGTGCTTTCATTTGCTGAAGATATCTATAATTCAAGTGCCCAAATCTCTCATGCCAAAGCTTGCTCATTGAATCAGCATGAGCAACAAAACATGAACCCGATGAAGACTCAAATCCATCAAATTGATACAAATGATTCTCATGATCAACTACCCCTGTAGCAACAACCTTCTTAGGATCTTGCAACTGTCTAATAGTCACATTTTGTGGAGTAAACTCAACTGACTTCCCATCTCCAAAATGACAAATCTGATATATGGAAAGTAGATTCGCTGAAATATCAGGAACAAGAAGAACATCCTCAATGCACCCATCTAGCATCTGAACGGAGCCTATCCCCAAAACTGGAATTTGTGAAGAGTTCCCAACTGCAATCTAAGAAGTAGAAGTATGAACTATGGAATCAAGAAGATCACGTGAATTGGTCATGTGATGTGAAGCACCTGAATCAAGAATCCAACTATCTGAAGGTGAATGCATAGCTCGTGCTAAAAGAGCTTGCCCTTTGCCTATGGAAGAAGGCTTAGCCACTGAAATATTGTGCTTCTTCATAGCTTCCTCCAAGGCCTCTAATCTCTTAAAGCAATGAGATGCATCATGCCCAGTTTTGCCACAAAATGAACAAGGATCTCCTTTCTTTTTCTTGGACTTGGAAGAAGAATCTCCAGAGGTAGAAGAAGAAGGAGATTGAGTGGACTTCTAATTGTTCTTCGGCTTTGGTTTGGAGGGATTCTCACTACCAGAAGATGATTCTGCTTTGGGCTTCTTCTTGTTCTTTCCTTTACCCTTGGATGATTGAGCCATTAGAGCATGATTCTTAGAATTAGGTAAGGCATCCAACTGAATTAACTTGGCCTCCTCCCTAGTAAGACACTCACAAAACAACTCAAATGTAGGAATTTTGTAATCTTTCCCCATTGCATCCATAGTTGAATAGAAAGTAGAAGAAAACACTTGATAAGGGCCCTTTAACTTAGACAGAATCAAGAAGATACATTCATCACTAGATACATCATGTCCACATCCTTTCAACTATGACAAAATCATCTTGAATTGTGCAAGGAAATCCTGAATTGAAGGAAATGCATCTGGAGAGAGGGATTGTAGTTCTGCTTGAAGTTGCAAGGTTCTGAAATGATTTATTTTACCATACAATTCTTCAAGTTTGTCCCAAACATTCTTAGGTGTTTTGCACTCCGAAATATGAAACAACAAATTATCAGATACATGTAAGCCAATGAGCCCTTTTGCTTCATCCATTTTACATCTATGGACAAAATTTTCATAATCCCTTGTAAATTCAGGTTGTTCTGCATCTAACATTGGCCATAGACCCTTAGATTGTAACAATTGAGTCATTTTTAGCTTCCATGTATGATAATTGTGTGGAGTGAGTGGTTCAATTTGCCTTAGATCTGCCATGAACACCAAAATAAAAGGACAATGTGGCACTTAAATTGTGCCTTTCACCCCCCCAGAATGTATTAAAACTGATTTTGCAACCCCCCTAGCAAATTACAATGAACAATTTTTTGCAATTTTACAAGTGACAAGCTCAAATCAACCGTTTATAACACACGGTGATTTTTACAATTTTTTAAAATAAGGAGCTTGCAAAGCTGAAAACAGAGGTTACAAACATATTCCTTGTGATTTTTTGATCAATTTCAAAAAAAAGTTTTCCAAATTTCGACTTCGTTGGCAAAAGTTACATCAAGAACAAGCAATAAATGCACTTGTACCTTCAAGCTGAAAAATTTGGAAAAATATGGAAAAATATGGAAAAATAACCTGCACCACTGCAAATTTCGTTGAACCACCTTTCCGACGATATCTCATTTGCAAAAATCCGACTTCGTGGCAAAAAGTTATGCAAAAATGAAAAAAATGCCTATTTTAGACACTTTGAAGGCTAAACAGGTGCAAAAAATTAAGCCCTCGGGGGCTAGCCGGCGGTCACCAATGTGACCAGGCACTGAGCTGCTTCAAAAAAATCTGGCGGTTTCGGTTAACCGCTGGCGGTTTCGGCTTACGGCTGGCGGTTGCGGCCGGCAGTCGGCAGTGTCTGGCGGCTCAGCTGGCGGAGGTGGTTTGTAGACCGCCCGCTGGCGGCTCCCAGTGGCGGTCACTGTAGCCGCTGCGGGCTGCTGCGGCCGATGGTTTACAAACCACCTGCTGGTAGTTGTCGGCGGTGGCTGGCCGCTAGCGGCTATTAAGCCGCTGGCGGACTCTTAATAACAGTCTGCAGACTGTTAACAGTCTGCGGCTTAAAATAAAAGCCGACAGAAAAATACAACGTGCTTTTTAAAGCGCTTAAAATTTTTATAATAATTTTTTTTTTGAAATTTTTTTCAAAAATGCCGATAGAAAAAAGTTAAAATATAATAATTTTTTTGAAAAAAAATTCTGACAACGTCGTACCTGCGCAGGGGGTCATACGGCTCCTCGGCTAAAAAATTTTTGCTCCGAAGACAACTTTTGCCGAATATAGGCAAATTATATATCAAAAAACTCAGAAACGGCCACCCGGACGCAATGGAAAGCTTAATTTTTGCTCAAAGTGCTCTTGTAAAAAGTTGTTCACCAGATCTGAGCTCCAAACCCTTCTTTGCCAAAGCTGCAAATGGTGACGAAATTAAGTGAAACAAAAGCCAAATCTGACTTTTTCGAGCCTCCTGGATGCAATGGGACAGCCTAAAATGCTGCCACTATAGCCAAAAGTGTTGCAATCACCAGATCTCACCAAAATGCAAGCATGCAATATAGGATACAAGAACTCAAAAAATGACAATAGAAATTGATGGAAACTCTCTAATAAAGAAATGGAAGGGGCTTGCCAGATTCAAAGCTCTGATACCATGTTGGAGTTAACAACCCAAGATCTTCAATCTGCAACGCCAAAGAACCTCCACAAGAGATAGAGAGAAGCAACAATGGAAGATGCTATTCCACCAAACAAGGATTGCAATATGATACAATATGATCAATGCAATACTATACAATGCTTTATGCAATTTATTAACAAATATGCTAGAGATGCCTTGCTTATAAAGGCAAGGATAAGAGATAGGATAAGACAAGATCATGACAAGTGTCTTAATCCTATCACATGAGACAACTAACTCATAACTACCTAGGAAAGTGGAAATTCTAGATAAGACAACTAATACTTATCTAGATATGACAACTAATATCCTAAGTAAACTTAACATGTGAATTAAGTTCCCTAAGTCCCTAGTAAAGGAATAAACTAGGTACAAGACTTATTCACACCAACAAGATCTATGCTAGGAATGGCAAAGAGTGATATCATAGAGTTCATACATACAAAATGAACTATATTGCTTGGCCAAGCATATTAAATGTGTTGCAACAACAACAAACAATAGGTTTTGGTAAAGCAAACCTATACTCCCTGAACTCCATTTCGAAACCCATCTTGGAAGGTAACTTTCTACAATACAACGTCTCATAACAGCTATCTACCCTCTAGCAACATCTACCCTAAGTTGCTCTAGTCTATTTAGGTATCACTGTTCTATTCAACTAAAAGAATCAGATTACGAATTTCATCTCTAAACAAAAATCAGATATATGTTTAAATAGAGAAATTCAATAATTAGTCATATCATTCACATGACTCATGTTTACTTTTCAACATAAGCATTATCCATTTTAAAATGAATTAAGTAAAAGAACAAAAGAAGGTATGTCACAAGTATGTGTATGTACATAGACAAACTCTATGTGCATACACATATATGTGCCTACTTAAGTTATTGGTTTGTGCATACATTCTAAAATAAACCATTAAATCAGATTGCAATCATTAAATAATATTCCATTTGACATTTATTTTTTCAAAATAAAGAATCCAGAACAAGTCTATATGAATAGTTTCACACATATTGTTGCTTCTTTTGCATTCTCACAAAATTGTGATACTCTAACATTGTCGTTTACATATGAACATTCACTATTTTTTTAACAGAACAAGTATTGTTTCCTACAAAATAGTTATAAAACAAGTTGTTTCATATAGAACATTCACAATTTACAACTAATCAATGTTGTTCCAGCTAAACAGTTTAATAAACAAGACTATTTTTCAGCTACACATAACTTTACAAAAAATCAATGTCATTTGCAACAAAACAATCACTATTTACATCAATACAATGTTGTTTCAGACTAAACAGTTACATTTTATGACAAAACAATTTCATTTCCAACAAAACACTCACTGTTCACAATCACACAATGTTGTTTCCAGCTAAATAGTTGCAACTTATGTCAAAGCGATCTTGTTTCCAATAGATCAATCATTGTTTATTATAGTATTATGTTGTTTCAAGCTATTCAGATACTAAATGATAACATTACAATTTAATGTTCACTATTTTTAATAGAATGGGGTTATCTTACAATGAATAGATAATGAAAAATGTTGTTTTTTCCATTATCAATTATGATCTACAACTAACTCATATGTCATTATCAAGGAAAAGCCATAAAAATTGCATTAACAACATCAAGCTAACCTAGCTTCATACTTGAGAGCAGAATGTCCATTATTCAGCACTTCAAATACATAAACAACACTGGACATTCATTGAGTAACTATATATGAATATAATGAAACTCAATCGACATACTCGTTGATTTGAAACTAAACAACCATTCAGTCAAGGGATAAACTTAGAAGTTTTTCGGGTTCTTAACATAACCCGTACCTTTCAAGGTCATTAACAAGCACTCACTAGTCGCTCTAGGAGTGACTACCCCTTATGTGATTGGTACATATCTTTCTTAGTAAAACAAGGGTCATATTCAAGAATACCCATATAGGCTTGTTGGTTTTATACCAAATATTTTGACATGCGGACTCATATCTATATTTATTTTAAAGAAATAAACCATCAATCATGAAGATCGATCCATTAAAGGGTTAATGAATCCCAAACTTAAAATACTCCATCGTTCCAACAAAACAATGACAACATCATTATGCATACATTTGACATATTCTAAGCAATTGTTTTATCCCTTTACCATTATCGGCCCAGCTGATAATGGGAATTGATACATTTGAAAAGAAAACACAAGGTATTATGCCCCTCCCATAGGATCGACAGTCAATCCTCTACAAGGTTAAACACACTAAAATACACATTTGGTTGAAATGGAATTTTGATAGCCATAGTATGGCTAGCACCATCATTCAAGTTTAAGTGACAGCTGCATCTTTAATGGCTCCAAGCCTCGGCCTGGCTCTATAAGCTAGTCGATAAGGCTCTAACTTAAATAATACTCATGCAAGGCAGGTCGTAGGCCATGTGACCCCAAAAAGGTGGTCTATATTACACAACATTTGGTTCAAGGCTATAACAACATAGACAGAGAATATCACTAGCATGTTATGGAAATGATAATAAAACCGAGCTTGTTTCTAAAAGAAATTGAATTACCTTAATATTCAAGCTTTTTGTGAAGCTTTCCTCTGATTTTTCCACTTCCACGAGCTCTTCCCTAATTTTTTCCTTCTAGCTAGTCGATTCAATTCGTTGTGCTTTTTCCAGGGTTATGAATTCAAAATGGAAACATTTTTTTTGCATGTTGTTGGGTGTTACAATTATGACATTATTGCCATAGCCGTCGGCCACTATCTTGATTCGAATATTGCCATAATGTTTATGACAGACTACATCCTTCGTGGGATGCCTTCATGATTTTCATTTGATTTTCAAACAGTCTAATATGGATAATATCGGTTATCGAATTCAATTTCAAAAGAATATCAATATGTATATGTATATATATAATATATATATATATATATGTATTTGCATTTATATACATACATGTATATATATAGGTATAGATTTTTTGCTTGAAGGATTTTATGAGTTCCATATGCTATCACTAAATTAAATGAGAACTTTATTTCACTTCGAGCATCCATATATGATTTTCATGTAATGAAACTCTTATCCTTTTTAATCATACTTTAAAATATGTACTTTCATTTTCTTCATAACACAAAGTTTAGGTAAACAATTCAATCTACAAGTCATCCATTTTCAATCACTGAAATAATTCAAATCATGTAATTATGTTCTTATATCTATGCAAAATAGGTCAAATGCAAGTCATCATTCCATTTGTGGTGTGTACACCCAGATTCCATCTGGCTTACCATTCGATCCAGCTAAACAATCCTACTTCAACAGTGCTCTCATCATTCAACTTGTCACCCTACAACTGCACACACTTGCACTTGCAAAATTTATCAGTAACGTTCAATTCTTGACAACATATAAGATTGTAGACACATAAAAATGACCTGGGCTTGCAAGTCCTATTTCCTCCATATTTCTTCCTAGCATAATTAAATTATTTAATTGTGTCCTATGGTCCAATTTCAACTATTAATTAATTAGTTCATAATTATTTATTTAATTTATGTCTTTTATTCCTCTTGATTATTTAAACAAATAAATTTTATTTATTTATTTAAATATGTTGCTAATTATCTAATGTCTCTCTATGATTGAATAAATTCTTAAATTTATTTAGTTATCTTTTGTCCATTATTTCATCCTGATTATTTAAATAAATAAATTTTATTTATTTATTTAAATACATCATTAATTTCTAAATGTCTTCTTATAATTAAATAAATTCTTTAATTTATTTAATTGTCCACCTTGGCATTCTCCTAATTTTAAATAAAATCATCTATTTAAAATCCCCCACTTTCTAATTTTCTCTCTCTTAGTAAATAATTTTAAAATAATTATTTAGTGTCACATGGCCCCACCTTTTTGAATTAAATTAATTTTTAATTCAAAATGACAACTTTCCCTCTTAAATCAAATAATTTCTATTATTATTTGATTTTCCAGCTCTTTCTTTTTCTATGCCATTCTTATCTCCTTGTCACATGCAATCTTATCCCTTGATTTGATTTTCTTAAATAAAATCTTAGCCACTCATTTCAAATTTACCATAATATTGCCCTAACCCTAATTGTGGGTTTGTATAAGAGCGAATTTGCACCCTAGGTGCAATTCCCCTTTTTTCCTTATTACACTTTAGAAAACCTAAGTCGGAGGCTTAATTTACTTAAGCATGTTGATGGCAATCCACTTGGTGCTTGTTTTATGTGTTGGTGGAGGAATTTATGTCAGAGACGCCCATGCAACACGTAGACGTCCACACAGCGCGCTTACATCCCTGGCAGATTCCTGTAGTTGAGCCAGCAAAGGTGTTACCCTTCCCATTGGCAACAAAGTTGTAACGCCTCCTTCGGCCACCCAACCTGAATATGGTTGTTTCTTTCCCCATTCCTTCATATTCAAGCCTTTGAACTTGCTTTAGAGGTTGGAAAAAGGTTGGATAGAGGTGGGAAGAATTCTTGAACATACTTGGCTCTCATACTCTCACTCTCACAAGCTCACTTCCAAGCATTCCAAGCATTCGGTAGCAGCAATATCACACTCTGCCACATCAGTAGAGCAAGTTTGGGACCACGCCATTGTAGCAAAGGCTTGAGTTCCTCTCATTTCTCCTCCAAGAAGCCTTGAGTTCTCTTGGTGGAGGTGGTAAGCTTCCCTCTCCTCTCCTCTATCATTTGGTTGAGTAGCATAGTATTTTTTTTGTAGTGCTTGTGTTTTATCACTCCTTTATCTTTTCCATTGGTTGTTTGTGGAGGTGGGAACACCTAAATGGGGGTTTGACTGAGGCATACCCCTATACAGCCACCCCCCAACATTCTCTTTCTTCATGTGTTTAGGTGGGCACATTTTCGAGGAGCTAGCTGGTGAACAGGGTCTTCTACGAGATCATCTTCATCACCTTGGCTTTGGTATACTTGCTCTATCACCTTTGTTTATACTTTTCATATTTCATAGTGTTATTTTTCCCACCTAAGAGTAGTTAAGCTAGCCTGATAAATCGACTTGGTGTGTTTAACCTCGTCTTAGTTGTTGTCTAGTTGTACGGACTATAATGCATTTTTGAGATGCCAGCGCATCGTGCTGTCGTCTGAAGTCCGCATTGATGTCCTCAGGCAGAGAGCTCCCTGAGGCGCAAGGTTGGACCTAAAGATTGACTCGCCTAGCCCCACATTGAAACTCAGATTACAAAGTGATCATAGGACCCTAAAAGTCTTCATCATTCTCATCCTCATACCCTAAAACGTACACTTAGCTGAGGTAAGTTAGGGAAACCTCTTGCGTCTTGACCCTCTGTGACCTGGGGTCTTTCATGTGGTGATCCCCTTCTCTTACATTTTTGGTGAACCCGACATGAACCAAAATTTGTTCATTTGTGGGTGTTAAAACTCCCTTTAGATATCTCGTGGTTGTTGTGACCTCATGTGTTGTGAAGGTTGATGAGCATCACAACCCAGTCTACAACTTTTGGGCATATTGTGAGAAGTATACGACACCTCCCAATGGATAGAATGAACGTCTCACTTGGTATCTCTATAGGGTTTTTATTTGGTCTCATCGTTAGTCTATCCATGCAGGAACAGTTGTCGAGGAATGAGATGGGGTTCACTAACGAGACTGATCACATTCCCACTCCTCCTACACCTCCTATGCCATCTTCGGTGGATGAGCATGAGGCTGTTCAGATTCCCGCTGATTACATATCTTCCCTTAGTAAAGGATTGGGCGACCTTGAACACCATTTGGAGAGAAATCTAAAGATGGCTAGGGCCACTCAGGTTGTTAGCAAATTAAAACATATGATGGGAAAAGACCGAACAGGCATCGAACTTCTTAGTATTCTCTTCGGTATCGCCAAAGCATGCGCTCCTTTGGGCAACCCAGGTTCTGCGTAAGGAGTCACCTTCGAAGAGCCTGAGAGACAATTAGGAGTATAAATGCCTCCTAGTTCAGTTTACATGACTGATGTAGTCCCTTCCATTAGTATCCCTTCTATCCCTAATCAACCAGAAATTTTCAAAGTGAATAAGGTCTCGTTGGGCTTTAGCTTTACCCCTTTTTTCATCTTCGAAGGTGGAGGTTTCAGCAAAATAGGTGGTGGAACCTTTGGTAGTGGTGGTGGATTTGGTAGTGGAGGTGGTGCTGGCAGAAGTGGTTCCGATGGAGGTCATGGCGGTGGTTCCGACGGAGGCCCTACCGATGGCGGTGGCTCTTGTAGTGGCTCTAGCGAAAGTCACACCAGTGGCGGTTCTAGAAGTGGACCTAGCATTGGTTCTGGAGGAGGAGGATCCTCTGGCCCTCTATCTTCTAACGACCCTATTCTAAACACTCTACTTCAAAATATGAGTAAGATGCAAATTCAATTAGCGAGCCTTTCCCATGCCTCGGCCCAGCCCATTTTCCAACCTTTCTTCCAACATAGTCCTTTGTTGGTAGCTATCTTAAACACTCCCTTCCCCCAGGGAATTGAGATTCCAAAGTTTGAGAAGTTCGGTGGCAAGGGGGATCCGCAGACACACATGTTTTCCTTTAACGCTCTTTGCACCAACTTCTTCCATCACGATGCTTTGATGGCTAAATTATTTCCCCAACCTCTCAAGGGCACAGCACTCGAGTGGTATTGTTCCTTGCCAGGAAATTCTATCTTCTCATTCAATCAGCTCATTAACCAACTCCTTAGACAGTTCCAAGCAAACATCAGGCCGAAGATGACATTCTCAGATCTCGTTCGATGTAAGCAAGGAGAAAATGAGAAGATCACTAACTTAATAGCACGTTACCAAGCGCTCCTTTCACAAATCTCGTATCAACTGCCCAACTCTGACATGCAGAAGGTATTCATAGGAAACTTACAAAGGCCTTGGCAAGAGTTCACCCTGATGAAATATCCTTCTTTCACACATCTGTGTGCAACTTTGTGAGAGTACCAACAAACAGTCACTCATTTTAGGGGATATTCCTCGTTCTCCCATTCTAAAGGTAAATTCGTCGTATCAATCTTCAGAAAAGGAAAATCCGTTGTGAATGTAGTAGTCGCTGCTAATGACAATGGCCTCAGATGCAAACAGAAGTTCACAAAGTTATCAGAATCTTATACCTTCATCTTACAGAAGTTGTTGAGAGACAAGATCATAACTTTGTCAGCTCCTTATCCCATTAAAGAACCTTACCCTAACTAGTATGATGGGAGCACTTATTGTCAGTACCATCGTGTTAATGGACATGATACTAAACACTGTATGCGGTTGCATCATGAAATACAAGACCACATCGAGGATAGTAGCATTCATGTCAATGGGAATAAACAAAACACGAACAAGTCAATGGCGAAAGAAAATAGTGAATTGCAGATATACACGGACCCATTTCCATCACATTCTGCTAACATGATTATCGATCCCACTAATTCTGCTTCTCAACCTGGGGCCTATGTAAATATGGTCACGGTGACTTTCATTGTTTCACCCGCATCCGGCTCACCAGATGTTACATTTACAACACAAGATCTACCCTTGAACAACAAGCCCTCACCTCTTTACATTCCCACTTGTATCAATGGTAACATTGTGACAGGAGTCTTGATAGACCCTGCGAGCCGTTTGAATGTTGTTACTAAGGAAACCTTGGTAATAAACTCACTACAAAAAGAAAAGTATGGAGAAACAAGATCTACCATCCATACCTACGATGGTATGAATCTCAAACCTTATGGCTCGATCACCTTGTTCGTCCTGGTAGGACCTAGGACTGTTGACACAGTTTTTGAGGTTATTCTGGAGTCGAACCTATTCAAAGTGAAGATAGGTATTCCTTGGTTGGCTTCCATGAATGGGATTGCTTCTGTTATCCACAAATTCTTAAAGTTTCCCCACGAGGGTTTCATACATGTAGTGCATGATACCACATATCATCCTTTGGTATCTTGTGGTGGATATTCACTGAATCACTTTTGGCCCTCTCTAGTTGGTTCGCTTCCTCCGAGAACAGACCTACTTTACAAGAACTATGTGAGGTATAAAACTGGAGGCAAAGGGGAGTCGAAGCTGACCCTTCCTATGACAGATCAATCGGTTGCATCCTCTTCCTAGGAAGAGAAGAAGAAGCTTGTGCTTATGACTACTCCTTCTCCAAGAGAGAAAGAGAAGTCCATGTCGAACCCTTCTCCTTCACACAGAGGTAAAGAGAATAGTATACCTTCCACTCCCTCTTCCCCGAAGAAGGAGGAGAAGTCCATAACAACTCCCTCTTCTTCTCGTAAAGGTAAAGGGAAGATGACCCTTCCATGGACTACCCCATCCTCTCCCCTTTCCTGGGAAGAGTACTAGATGAGCAATCCCGGTGGCTATCCGTTAAATCAGATGATTCCTCCTTGGCACAGGCCCAAGATTAGAATTGCGAACCTTCCTAACGAATTTCTAGGGCCATGGTACTACTTGTAAATCAAAAAGAAAGGTTCTTGTAGAGAATTTGATCCATGGCCTTCTACTTCTCCTGCTCCTAAGGCAGTGAGCAGAAAGAGGCCCGCTGCTGAGGCTCTTGATCTGACTCCTTCCGTCTCTCCTCAGCTTGCTCCCCCTACTCCTACACAGGAACTCGTTCCTCCACCCAAAATGGCCATAGTGGACATCCCTATGGTCAAGTAGGAAACTCCTGTCACTTCACAAGCTGCAGCTTCTAGCTCTAAGAGTTGTAGGAACCGCCTTGCATGAGAGCACAAGTGTTAGCGAAAGGCTCTCCTGGCTAAGCAAGCCACTTCACAATAGAAGGAAGAATAAATGACCACCCTCGCTTTAGGACCCTTTGTAGTGTCATCTTCCTCTCCTCCTGTTGTGTCTCTTCTGCATAATCTGTTCTCGGCTTCCGTTGTGAGCATAAAAGCACCTAACCCTAATCGGGTACAAGTGTTTATCACTCCCTCGGTGGAGCTTCCTTTGCTAATCTCCATTTTGGATATTCAACCCTTCCCAAAATCCATGGATATCGTTAACACTTTGGTCATATCCACTGCGGTTCTACCCTCTTCCTCCTCTGCACCTCTAGCTTCGTCTGCGGGGAGTTCATCTCCTCCTACGAAGAAGAAGGTAGGGGCTAGTACTTCTCGCAATAAAGGACATAGGAAGATCCCACCTTAGCAAGGTGGCCCTATGATGACCTATTATGTCCTTGTGACAGAACCAGTCTCGGCCTCTCCTAAGTTTGTCACTACTCCCGAATCACTTGGTGAGCCTAGCGATGGATCTCAGGCATAGCCAGTCTCGTCCGCCGAAGTAAGACATTGTGCTCCCATGGGGTGCATGTTTAACTCTATGGATGAGGTCCTGACCGAGTCGGCGATTTCCGCAAAATCACTGACTTTGACTCCACAAGAGCTCGGTGGATAGGACCTTGAGGGGCCCTCTTCCTTGACCCTTGTCGCGGGAGGGTTGGATTCCCCTTCTCTTAACATTCTTCCTTTGCAAGCTCATCCTCCTTCTCCTTATGGAGATTTGGCTTGGGAAACAGATGACCTCTTGGTCGAGCAGTGTTAGGAGGAGGGCCCCCTTTTTCTTAATCTTTTGTGTGTGTCCATGTCTTGTGATGTGTTCCCCCGTACACATGCTATGTGTGCCTGGATGACCCTCATTACCCTTGTTCATGCTTGGATACAAGTGTGGTTTTTGTGTCGTAAAACTTCTTCTATTGTACCTTCATTCTTCCATGTTTTTGCTTGATTTTTGGTAAATTGGGGATGATGCAAAGCATTGGGGGCATTTAGCTCCCCCTTCCATGTTGACCCAATTTTTTATTTTTACTTTGTTTTCTGTGCATTCTTCTTGATCTAGTTTGGGATTGATGATCTTTCGCCTTACATTGCAGTTACCTACTATTATATGAGCTTGGAAAAATCTGACCCCGCTAAACTAGATCCCCCTGTGCCCTTTGTTTTATCTTTATCTTTCTCTCTTCTTTGCTTGAGTTGTCCCTCCTATGTGTGACAACGTTCTTTAACATTTCAACTTTCAAAAAATGAATTTTCCGCCAATGAATCTTTTCTTGAAAGTATTCACAATATATTTTCCCTAGAAGCGTATTCTTGACTTGGAACCCTAACAGAATGTGTTTCCTTCATCACGGGTTCATAAAGAAAGGACTTGAAGACCTTCCTCCAAAGTGGGAACTACTTTGACTTCCCCTCGCGTGGGGGCATGACCTTCCTTTCGAATTCCTTGATGAAGTGTACATCTTTCAAAAGGATCCCTTGATGACGAATCGCTCTAGGATGGAAACTTTTGAATTGTGTGTCCCTTGAGTGGACCCCCTCTTTCGTGGTGGGTTCCTCGAGGACCCTTTCTTCAAAAATATTTGCAACAAATGGACTCTTGCACATTTAGCCTGGGGGAAGCTCGACTAGACTCGTTCTATTCATCCTTTCATGTCTAGCTTGGGGACAGCCTGACTAGACCTCACTATTTCAAACGGTGTGTCCCTTGAGTGGACCCCTCTCCTTTTGAAGGGTTTCTTAGGGACCTCTTTGAAAGTTTTTCGGTCTAAGTGACCGGCCACTTTAGACATGTCCTATCTGCAGGTAAGCATGTCACCGCTTTTAGATGTGTTCTCTCTGCGGGTAGTCGTATTGATGCTTTAGACATGTCCTATATGTGGGTAGGCATGTCACCACTTTTAGATGTGTTCTATCTGCGGGTAGATGCATCGACGCTTTAGACATGTCCTATCTGTGGGTAGGCATGTTGCCGCTTTTAGATGTGTTCTATCTACAGGTAGATGCATCACCGCTTTTAGACATGTCCTATTTGCAGGTAGGCGTGTCGCCCCTTTTAGATGTGTTCTATCTGTGGGTAGACGCATAGATGCTTTAGACATTTCCTACCTGCGGGTAGGCATGTCGCCACTTTTAGATACATTCTATCTACGGATAGACATATCAACACTTTAGATATGTTCTATCTACGGGTATACATATCGCTGCTTCCTAACTCTACGGAGTCTGCTTCCTTGGGGCTTCCTCCACGCGAGAGATCTTGGAGATTGCTTCCTTGCAGGTTTGCAGGCTTGTAAGGCTCTTTGTTGTTCCAACTTCATAGTTTCGAGCAACTATGGAGTCCTTTGTTTTCCCTGCATCTTCAAGTTCGCCAAATTGTGGTCTGCATCCTTGACAGTTTAGGTATACTTTTCCAACCCTACTCTCTTCTTGATCTACTTTACCGAGCACTCATTAGTACTTGTGCTCGCTAAAGTGGGGGAAAAATGTATCAGAGTGAATTTGCACCCTAGGTGCAATTCCCCTTTTTTCCTTATTACACTTTAGAAAACCTAAGTCGGAGGCTTAATTTACTTAAGCCCACTGATGGCAGTCCACTTGGCGCCTATTTTGTGTGTCAGTGGAGGTGTTTCTATCAGAGATGCCCGCGCGGCACGTAGAGATTCCTGGTAGATTCCTGCGGTTGATCCAGCAGAGGCGTTACCCTTCCCATTAGCAGTGAAGTTGTAACGCATCCTTCAGACACCCGACCCAAATATGGTTGTTTCTTTCCCCATTCCTTCATATTCGAGCCTTTGAACTTGCTTTATAGGTTGGAAAAAGGTTGGATAGAGGTGGGAAGAATTCTTGAATAGACTTGGCTCTCATACTCTCACTCTCACAAGCTCACTTCCAAGCATTCCAAGCATTTGGTGGCAGCAATATCACACTCTGCCACATCGGTAGAGCAAGTTTGGGACCACACCATTGTAGCAGAGGCTTGAGTTCCTCTCATTTCTCCTCCAAGCAGCCTTGAGTGCTCTTGGTGGAGGTGGTAAGCTTCCCTCTCCTCTCCTCTATCATTTGGTTGAGTAGTATAGTACTATTTTTGTAGTGCTTGTGTTTTATCACTCCTCTATCTTTTCCATTGGTTGTTTGTGGAGGTAGGAACACCTAAATGGGGGTCTGACTAAGGCAGACCCCTATACAGCCATCCCCAAAAATTCTCTTTCTTTTTGTGTGTAGGTGGGTGCATTTTCGAGGAGCTAACTGGAAAATAGGGTCTTCTACGAGATCGTCTTCATCACCTTGGATTTGGTATACTTGCTCTATCACCTTCGTTTATACTTTTCATATTTCATAGTGTTATTTTTCCCTCCTAAGAGAAGTTAAGCTAGGCTGATAAGTTGACTTGGTGTCTTTAACCTCGTCTTAGTTGTTGTCTAGCCGTACAGACTACAATGCATTTTTGAGACGCCAGTGCGTCGCGTTGTCGTCCAAAGTCCGCGCTAACGTCCTCGGGCAAAGAGCTCCTTGAGGCACAAGGTTGGACCTAAAGACTGACTCACCTAGCCCCACATTGAAACTTAGATTATAGAGTGATCGTAGGACCCTGAAATTCCTCATCATTCTCATCCTCATACCCTAAAACGTACACTTAGTTGAGGTAAGTTAGGGCAGCCTCTTGCATCTTGACCCTCCATGACCTGGGGTCTTGCATGCGATAGTCCTCCTCTCTTACAAGGTTGTCACACTCAATCTTAAACATTGATCTTAGGGAATTTTTCAATCTTCAATCTTGGCCATTCATCCAAAATTGGCTTTTTCTATAAAATGGCAACTTTGGTCTCATTTGCACATCTCTTGGCATCTACACTTGATATCTCTCAAGCTCTTGGCATTGTGATCTTGACATCTTAGGCTATTTCATTCATATTTTAGGCTTGCTTCATAGTTGCTTAGTTGCATTGTGAGTTCTTTTGATAGAATCCTTCAATATTTGCTTAATACATTGACATTATCATAGGTTCATCACAAATCTGAGGGAAAACATAATATTGTAGCAAATAAAGAAGGTGCAATTGAGGTGAATCGTGGAGGTTGAAGACATTTGGTAAAAATTTTCCTTTTTTATATGTTGTTACTACTTTGTGCTTCATAGTTTGTTTTGGGTTATCTTATTTTAAGCCATAATCTGCTAACCTAGGTTTTTCCCTAAGCTACATTGGTGAGCTCGACGCCAAAATTACAAATTTTGCAGATTTTCGTATGACATTTTTTGTTTTTGCAAGTACAGGTACGACGCGATGCATTCGCTATTTCCTAAGCCACATTCAAAGTACTGCAATGCATTTTCCTTCCGTAACAACACATATGCTCTGTTACGATGCATTCGACTTGCAGAACGACGCATTTTCTCTATTGTGACACATTTGACTTGCAAGTCAACGCATTTGTCTACAGATTTCATCCTTCGGCCCCGAGACACATTTTTTGTGCAGAACGATGCATCTGCCTGGCAATTTCCAGATTCTGCCCTACTGCGCATTTGACTGCAGAATGACGCAATCGCTTGGTAAAGTTTTATTTCTAGATTTTGTAGATTTTTTTCTAGATTTTTTGTTTTCTTTTAGTATCTTAGGGGTTTTGGATTACTAATATTTTGTTTGCAGCATGTGGCGAGGAGTCTAACCTTGTTTTTTTTTAATTTTCTTATCACATTTTCAATTGCTTAAGAAAACAATCAATAAACAACAACTTGCATTCACATTCATATGGTTAAAATGAGCATGCATGCACACTCATGGGCTTAAAATGAACACAATTATGCATTGAAACTCATATGGTTAAAATGAACTTGCATCTTCATGTCATGAGTTTAAAATGAAATTTGTCTTTTTCACATCAAGTTAAAATTTTAAAATGAACAAAGTGTCTTAGGTGTTTTCCTCACATTACAATTTTGATAACTAAAAAGAACAAGTGCTTGAAAATTTGTGTAACCTGATTCAATAATAGAAGTATCCTCTCCCCTTGTGCACTTGTGTGATCCTGGGTGCAAGAGAAATTGTTATTGACTCTAGGAATTGGGCCTTCCTTGGTGGGAAAAAGTACTCACCCCAAGGTGACTCAAACCAGAAATGAAGCTCTTTAGTCGAGCTACTCCCAACCAGTATACAAATGTGAATCCTATTGGAAAGCTTAGGATTATGAGTGTGGATGTGTCACACGAACACGTGAATTCCCCAAAACCTTGTTGAGCGTAACCTCTTTAGGCTGGAATTCCTCCTTATCGGAGCTAATCTTTCCCCATGTGTGGCCACTCAAATGGGTTCCCTTACTAAAAACCCTTTTGTCTAGTAGCCAAAATCCTTTTCTATTTTCTAGCGCAGCAATGGTCATTGCCAAGGCATCCACATTCTCGCAGTTCTTAGTAGAGGTGAAAAACCTGCCATGGGAGTTTATGGGGGCTTGAAGCTTTGTTGACCCGAGAAGTGAGTGCAATGTAAGGGGGAGCCTGTGTGGCCAAGCTTCTAAATCACCCACTAAGAATAAGTGTGGTTGGGGAAACCCATGTGGAATCTAGCAAATATAGTCCTTTCCTAACATAGGGTTGTGCTTGTCTTCATTGTACATGTTTTCAAATATTCAAAAGATATTGTGTTTTCCAAGTGTTTTCTAAGACATTGAACAAATAAACACCTTTTGTAGACCTAGAAACAATCATTCAAACTCAAACAACTCTGAAATTTTTCCAAAATTGCAAAAAAATTAGACATTCATTCTGACTACAATGCATTTGCTATTTTGTGCAATGCATTTGCTCTGTTGAACTGCATTTGAGACTCTCCATTCCACAATCACTCTGCTAAAATGAATTTATTGCCCTTTGCAACGCATCTGGTTGTCTTGAACCACATTTGACTCTCTAAACGACACAATTTCTTTATTGTGTCGCATATGTAACCTAGAATGACGCATTTGCAAAACCTGAGACGCATTTGACATATTGCAACACATCTGTGACTTGAAACGACGCAATTGCTTGTCACTAAGAAAAACACTGTTATAGTCCAAAATCTGAGATTAAACATTTTCAAACTACTGGTAAACTTCCTTTTCCAGTGGCCTCTTTTAAAAACCATACAATGAATTGCTCAAGACCTTCATTCTTTGCATATTTTAGCTTGCATTCTCTCATAGGTCCATCCTTGCAAATTTTAGTTGCACCCTTAGAGTTCATCATCATCATTTTTAGCAATAGACCAGTCTTTAGGCCCTCATTTTATTGCAAACTTTGGAATAGGAAAACTTATCATACCTTGCAAAATATTTTCCTTCAAAAATAGGTTATCATTGGACTTAGTCAAAATCATTTCCTTTAGTCATTGCCCTTTTGTGAGATCTTTCCAACTCATAAGTCTAGTTAGGAAACCTCACTTTGTCATCTTGTCATTTAGTCCTACCAACAAGTCCTTTGATGATCCAAACTGAGACAGACCAAGCTTTGGAGTGGTTGAGTAAACCTTTTCAAAAATTCCATCATTACTTAGACCTTTGCATTTGCATACCTTAGTCCTCATTTTGCATCCCTTATTCCTAAAAATCCAAAAAAAAAAAATAGTATCATTTCTTTCATCTTAGTCTTCATTGTCCTTTTCCATTTGTCATTTCCTTTAGACAACATTATCATATTACATCTCTCATTGCCAAAAAAACACCAAAAAAATAGTTGCATTTGCATCCCTTATTCAAAAAATCCAAAAACATAGTGTCACATTATTCCCATCATTTAGTTGTCATTTTCCTCTTCCTCATTTAAGCAAATCCTTTTATGGTTGAGACTAGGCTCCAAAAGAAAAGAAGACAAATGGACCCTTTTGGACAAGGCAATACTCCCTACAAATTTTCTAATGACATGAACCAAAACATGTACATGGGGGCATCTTTCATTAACCCTTTCAGTGACATGAACATGGAATCTTCCTCATGCAACCCCTTTGAACAATTTTTACATAGAGATGAAAATGGATAAGTGTTCATGGAAGATGTCAAAACTGTCACCCAAAACACCGGTGTGGCCTCCTTTGTGGAAGAATTAGTCTTGCAAGACTCAGACAGATATCTAGCCATTCTTTTACATGAAGGGGCCAAATTTCCACGTGGGTTTGACATTAACACTTTGAGAGTAGCCTCTCCTAATCATGATGCAAACAATAATGCAAACAGTACTTCCAACACTAGTCAACCTCACCACAATGCAAACAATACCTTCATTGGTGCCACCACACAAAATGCAACAAACACCATCAATGCTACCTCTAGTGGCACCACTCCTCAAAATACTTCTAACATGGTCAACACAACATCCATTGGAGGCACATCAACCATGTCACAAGACATGTCACAATCAATGCCTCTAATGTCAACAACTTCATCACTAGAAATTGGGGCTACCTTTGGATCCTCAACCAACACCATGGAGACAAATTCATCAAACCTTTTATTTGGGGCTTCATCTAGCACCTCGGGAATGACATCATCAAACCCCTTATTTCGGTCCTCAACCAATGCCATGGGAACAAACTCATTGAACCCCTTTGGGGGGAGTAAACGACGAATCCCCATTCCAGAACCTCAACCAAATGTCAACACTTTGTCACAACTCAATACCAACACCAATATTCTCCAAAGGAAAAATACCAACATTCCCCATGGCCACAATTACCAATTCAGACAAGGCAATCAGATTACACAACACATGACTTCATTTGGACACCAAAATACTCAAGGTCAACACATTTCACAAATATCAACTAATATTGTTGGAGTACACATTCCCACCTATGTGTCACACGTCTATACCCAACAACACATACCTAATCAAAACAAACAATACCAACAACCTCCAAACCAGAACACGTCATACATTTCACAATAGCACATCCCACAACAACAAATGGGGACTCATGGAGTACCTATCACCAACATGTGTGATGCCACAAACAACCCCATAATTGATGCACTCACAGGTCAACTTGTGACCTTGCAAAAACAAATGGAGGACATGCAAGTGAAAAACAAAAAAGACCCACACATCATACAACTTATGTCCATATCCTTTTGACACGAGTCTACACATGCCACAGTTCCCTCTTGGATATGTGGTGCCAAACTTCACTAAATACAAAGGCAAGAAAAATCCCCTTGAACTTATCCAAAAATTTACAACCAATTGCATGGATGTTTCCTATGAACATACTTATTTGATGAGACTCTTCCCTAGGAGTCTTGCAGGTCCTGCACTTGAATGGTTCTCTACCTTGTCTAAAATAATAAAGTCATGGGATGAACTTACAGACAAATTTGTTCAAAATTATGCCTATAACATTGGCACTGACGTCTCCATTACTAGTTTATGCACGCTGACTCAAGAGGAAACTGGTGAGACCTTTATTCCATTCTTCCAAAGATGGAGAAGTTTAGCAAGTCATTGCAATATTGAGATACCATAGAAAGAAAAAGTAAACATGTTTTTCCAAAACCTCCTAGGTCCATTAAAATATGGCTTGCAAGTTCATTGTTGCACCACTTACGCAGACCTCGTCAAAGAAGGAGTCCAACTTGAAAAGGCCCTTATTGCTAAAGGAGCACTCAAATATGGCAACAAGAACACAAACACAAACCCACCTCCTGACAAAATAAAATACTAGATCAAGAATAAACACATAACCAATGATGGTGTTGTTGACGCTAAGGTGGTAAAAACAACGGTTCATGTACTCACTCTCAAAGGAGCTCAACCACAAAATGCACCATTGATCACACCGACACCTGTTGTAAATTCCATCCAAAATAATCAAAACAATCAGAACGGTCAAAACAATCAAAACCAAGGGTAGCCACGCCAAACTAGACAATTTCCAAAGAGATGTACATACACTGCTTTGGGTGAACCAATAAAAAATGTCCTTAAGAAACTTTTCCAAAATGGTGTCATCATATTACAGGACCCTAATCCATATGACCCAGGACAATTCAATCCATCTTGGTGGGATGACAATGCATTTTGTGATTACCACCGCGCTAAAGGGCATAAAACCTCCTCTTGTCGACAACTAAGGAATCTGGTACAAGACCTCATTGAAAATCGTACCATTCAACTAGATGGACAACAATTTGCTTCGAACACGGACCATACAATTCATAAAAACCCACTACAAGATCATGGTTCAAATAATCCCTCTACGTCGGGACCAAATACTAATAATAACCGAGAAAATTACACTTGCTATGCCTTCAATTATTCAGGTGGACCCATTATTAATCACATTCGAGTTACCGACGAATATGTCAATACAATTACCATTAAGAAATCACCTGAATGTAATGTCACTACCCGTGGTGGCAAAGTCACCATAGCTGGTCCTCCTCCCCCTAGATAGCCGAAAATCATGATACTAGATCCTTCTGCCAAACAGTCACAATCAGGTCCATCCGCTAAACAGTCACAACCTAAGGTATAGTTCAATCTCATTGACCAATTAGGAAAAACACCTACTCAAATCTCCATACTTGAGCTACTATGCATCTCTCACACACATAAAGCCATACTTGACAAAACCCTACAAGAGTCTTCTATTCCTAAGGACATTGATGTCAACCAATTCAAGGCCATGGTTGGATACTTGACCACTCCCCATCACACAACATTTTCAGACCAAGACTATTCATCACCCAATCCATCTCATAATGATGCACTCCATATTGAAGTCTTCATCTATTAGCATAAGGTTAGACAAGTCTTAGTAGATGGCAGAGCATGATTGAATATTTGTTCCCTAAAATTGGTTAAAGCACTAGGCTTCTCTGATGCTTGTGTAGATTCTACTAAGAGCATTGTTATAAAGGTGTATGATGATGAGGAACTCTCTTCTCGGGACATTATCACACTTCCTATCCAAGTTGGGCCGGTCATTGTGGATACAACATGTCAAGTCCTGGATCTTGAACTACCCTATAACATCTTGCTTGGTCGACCTTTGATCCACGCCTTAAAAGTCGTACCATCCACTTATCACCAATGCCTCAAGTTTCCCTTTGATGGCACTAAAATAACTATATATGGAAACTCTGATCCCTTCCAATATTGCACCAATTTAAGGGGTATTTCAGAACATCAAGTGCTAATTAACCAAGAAGCTTTGATATCCTCTTTATCTAAATACATTGATCCGTCCACACTCACCAAACCATCCACCTCCACTTCTGTGACTTCCACCACTCCATCCACTTCCATCACCCCAAGTGTCAATCCTAATGTCAAGATCTAGGACCAAGGGTGTGGAGAATACAAGTTGAACATGGTCTATTGCATCACTAAAATACCCAAGTCTCCTAAAACGTATGGTAGGCCTTGTTTCAAAATAGAGCCCAAGGAAATTTTTAAGGTTCCTCCGACTATGAATTTCACCAAATGGGGGGAAATGAGCAAAGAAGACATTGAAGACATATCAGGTTGGATTTACAAAGAGATAGAAGACCTACCTCCCTTACTTGTACAGATATATGGAAAAGGCTATGACATAATGAAGGCAAAAGGCTATGATGGAACTAATGGCCTTGGTAAAGAAAAGACTGGAAGGAGAGAACCTATAATTCCTTCTGGGAGACCAAAGTATCTTGGGTTAGGGTCACTCAAAACTAGCGATCAACGTGCTAATGTACTTTCAGGTGAGAGAGTGAATTCTTTTGAATATGTCGAGACAATCAAGGATTCCTTTACCAAAACTAACTCACACGAATGGGAATTTGGTTCTCAAAGATCCTTAAGTGACTTTTTCCTTGATGAATTTCTCTTAGAACCTAGTGAACCTACTTTCGAAGAAAGATTCTGGAAAATGTTTGAGATTGATCCCGCACAGAATAATGACAACCCTAAAGTCCCAAGGAAAAGAGAAGACTAGGGTAGACTATTTTTCCCTCGAAATAATGAGAAGCCTTAATTATCTTTTGATCCCATTGACCATCATTCTGACACACGTATCCAGCCATCTGACCCTAATGACCATCATTCGGATTCACCTAACTCACCAAATGACACTATTGACCATGATTCTAATCCATTCGTCCCCTTTTTTTCCAATGAGTCTGACCTGTCTGAATCAAGTGAAGGAGAATATTGGATAGAATCCGAATGGGAGTTAGAAGATGACAATTTCATCTTTACCCTTGCCGAATCCATCTACATGCTCTCTGCATCATCCCCGCCATTTTCCAACACAAATGATGGTATCTCCCTTGTCTACCCACAACTCATTGACTAGGAACAGCAAGGTCTGCCAACTATGGACATTTTTCAGAATGACGAAGCCATTGCAAAATTCATGGGACTTCGTGAAGGCATACCAATTGGAGACCATAAGGTTGGATTCGCTATTGATCTAGATTGTGCAGCATACTTTGGGGAGACTGTGCAATCCTCTAGTCACAAAAATAAAAATAAAACAAAAAAAGACATGTCTTTAGGTGAAAACCACAAGGCACCTTCTGACAAAACAAAAGTAAAAATAAAGGACGTATCTGAGGGTGAAAACATCTCTAAGGTTCCCAAGGATGGAGGATTGGAATTTCTCCCCGTGACATAGGAAAAATTGGCAATGCTCATTGAGGACACCATAGACATTAATATAGCCACAACAGAAGATCCCAAAATGGTTCTCTTTGCTGCATCATTAACAAAAGAAGAAAAGCCAAATGTTCAACAGTTCTTTACATAACGTAAGATTAACTTTGCATGGTCATATGCCAATATGTTTGGGTTGGATCTAGCTTTAGTATTGCACCACTTTCCCTTACTGCCAAATTCCAAGCCAGTGAAACAGAAGCTACAAAAGATGCACCCACAAATTGCCTTGTTAGTCAAAGCAGAACTCAAGAAGTTGTTAGACACAGGATTCATAAGATCGATAGACTATGCTAACTGGATTTCAAATCTTGTACCTATCACTAAGACAAATGGTCAAATACACATTTGTACGAACTTTCGCAATCTAAACAAGGAATTCCTAAAGGATGACTTTCCATTACCCAACATAGACATCATAGTTGACCTTACAATAGGATACGAGATGGTGTCCCTCATGGATGGTTTCTCGGATTATAATCAAATTCAAATTGCCCCTAAAGATCAACATAAAATAGCATTCACTTGTCCTTGGGGTACATATTGCTAGAACATCATGCCTTTTTGTCTCAAGAATGCAGGTGCCACATATTAATGAGCCATGACAACAATATTTCATGACATGATGCACACACTAATGGAAGATTATGTGGATGACCTTTTGGAAAAGTCTTTGACATGCAAAGATCACCTCAATGTGCTAGACAAAATTTTCAAAAAACTGAAAGAGTATAAGGTCCACTTGAATCCTAAGAAGTGTCTTTGGTGTGACATCAGGAAAAATTTTGGGATATATAGTCTCTTGTAGAGGCATTGAAGTTGATCCCGCCAAAATAAAAGATATATTAGACATGCCTCTCCGAAAGGAATAAGTGAATTAAGAACATTGCAAGGCAGATTACAGTCTATTCGACACTTCATCACCCAACTAGCAGAAAAGTGTTAGCCATTTCAATATCTCTTGCGTAAAAGCATCCCCTTTGTATGGACAAACAAATGTCAAGCAACCTTCCAGCACATCAAAAACTATCTATTTTCACCACCTGTCTTAATGCCACCCATTGAAGGAAAACCTTTGATTCTGTATATTTCTACAACCACTTCAGCACTGGGGGCATTGCTTGCACAAAATGAGCATGATGAGAAGGAAAGGGATATATACTATATCATTCATACATTGGTCGGATATGAACTCAACTACACATCCATTGAATGTTCCTATCTCACAATGGTCTTCACCGCCCAAAAGTTAAGACATTACATGTTGAATCACAAGACACATCTAGTAGCAAAGATTGGTCCATTAAAGTATCTCCTGAGTAGAGCAGCATTGACAGGTCGGTTGGAAAAATGGGTTATGATATTGAGTGAGTATGACATACAATATGTAGAACGAAAGGCCATAAAAGGACAAGTGATAGCCGATCAACTCGTAGATGCACCTGTACAAGGTGATTACCCATTGATAGCAGATTTCCTAGATGAGTCCATCTTTCATGCAAAACCTAAATCACCTTGGAAGATTTACTTTGATGGATCTCATACTGTTCATGGCTCAGGCGCTGGTATACTATTCATCACACCACAAGGGGACTCCATTCCTAAATATTTCCAGATTGCTTTCTCATGTACAAAAAATGTTGCAGAATATGAGGCACTTGTCACTGGACTCTGCATGGCTATAAAATGGAAAATTAAAACATTGCTAGTATATGGAGATTCTCAATTGGTCATCAACCAAGTCAGTGGAGAATATGACACCAAGGATGAAAATTTATTACCTTATAAACACATGGTTGATAGCTTTTAGTCATATTTCTGCATACTCACTTTTGAGAAAATTCCTAGGACAGAAAACAAGGCCACAAACTCAATGGCAACAATTGGATCTCTCCTAGACATTCCTAGCAACGTGCCACAATTTGAGTTCTTGGTAGAGCAGCTTTTGGTTCTTGCATATGAAATCCCAGAGTCAGAAATGATTTGTGAGCTTGTTGGTCCCAACTCACCATGGTATCAAGACATCTATGATTACCTTCAGTCCCAGACCCTTCCCCTGAACCTTTCTAACAATCAACGAAAATCCTTTATCCGTAAAGTTGCCTGATACACCATCATTAGTGACACCTTATACCATCGTAGCTTTGACAATACACTTCTTCGATGTCTTGACACTAATGAAGCACGAACGACCTTACGTTAAGTACATGAGGGTATATGTGGATCTCATTTGAGTGGCCCTACCTTAGCTAAGAAGATCACAAGACTTGGGTATTATTGGCCGACAATGGAAAAATATGTACTAGAATTTGTCATAACATGTCACCAATGTCAAATACAAAGTGATTTGATTCATGCACCAACATAGGAACTTCAGCCGATTACTTCTCCTTGGCCCTTCACACAATGGGGACTCAATCTCGTGGGAAAATCCATCCTACCTCCTCCAATGGCCATAAATTCATTATCACTGCCACTAAGTATTTCACTAAGAGGATCGAATCCATCCCCCTTACATACATAACCAGAAAGCGGATTTCTAAATTTATCCTCAATTATATTTGTCAGTATGGTATCCACAAGTCTATAATCACATACAACGGTCATCCCTTCAAAAATAAAGACATATGTGAGTTATGTGAATGCTTCCACATCCAACACCATTTCTCCATGCCATACTACCCTCAAGGAAACAATCAAGCTGAGGCATCCAATAAGACAATTATCAAACTTCTTAAGAAGACTGTCAATGACCCTGGTCGTGACTAGCATATACAACTTAACCCTGCTTTGTGGGCCTATTGCACCAGCATTTGCATGCCCACTAGAGCCACTCCATTCACCTTGGTCTTTGGAGCTGAAGCTATCTTGCCCATCGAGGTCAAAATTCCATCTTTACGAGTCTCCATGAAGGGCCTAATTGATGACAAAGAATATAGACAGTCACAACTACATGAGCTGGAAATGTTAGATGAAAGAAGACATAATGCCTTGAATCATTTGCAGGCATACCAAAATTTCCTTTATCACAGTTATAATAAGAGAGTAATGGTTCAAAATTTTGACATTGGCGACCTAGTCCTGACGCAGAACCCGAAGAATCAGTCTAACAGAGAGAAACCCAGAAAGTTTGAGCCCAATTGGTTGGGTCCTTATATCATCACGACCTCATTCAGTTCTGGAGCATACCAGCTAGCTACTCCAGATGGTGAACAGTTAACAAATCCTATCAACAGTATGCATCTTCAAAAGTTCTACGCATAGCATCAAAGAGCTAGGCTGAAAACCATAAAAATACAAAAAAAATGAAAAATACAAAAAATCGTCACCTTGACGAAAACCTGGCAAACAAGCGTCTTGGTGACACCAAAAAAATAAAAAATGACAAAAATAGTAAAGATAAATAATTCGTCCAAAAGTGAAAACCTGGTAAACAGGCGCTTTGGATAAGTACCATGGTGAAAACCTGGCAAACATGTGCCATGTGTAGTACGTCTTTGTTTTTCCATTTGTTGTCACTCTATCTGCCTTAGTCCATAATAAACACCCACTTTCCGACACCATCACAACACTTGTCATGACATTATACCTTTTCTTTCCATGGTTGACATCAAGTCTTACATACCATCCATCTGTCACCCCAAGCATGTCCTTTTCCATATCCTTCAAACTTGGCTAGTCCTTGACTTGACTAGGGGCAATCCTTTATCACTTGACTACAGTGGGTATTATACATGGTCCTGTCAATCAAAAAATGCCAAGAAAAAAGTCCTAAAAATAAGAAAATGTCCTAAAAAAGACCCAAAAAAAAATTAGAAAATGTCCTAAAAACAGACCTAAAAATCATAAAAATTCTTGAAAAAAAAATCCTAAAAAACAAAAGAAGTCCTGAAGAAATCCAAATAAATAAAAACATGGCAAAAATCTCAAAACAAAGTCATATTTTTTCATAGTTCATCATGTCAGTCAGTCTTTGTCATTGTCGAACTACGTTGCCTATGCACATTTGCTACGTAGGCAAGGCTCATCTTTCGGCCCCTAAGACATTAGGTCAGTCCTTTTAGGTTTGTCCAAATAAAATCATGACTCAATCTTTGGTCATCAAGACAAAGTCATTAGTCATGTCAAAATACGAGGTCTCTAAGTGTATGACGTAGGCAAGGCCATCAATTAATGAGCCCCCGAGGCCGCATTAGGTCAGTTCATTAGGGTTTGTGACACTGCACTGGCACACACGTCGAATATCTTCAAATCAAACAAATTATTCTAAAACTGACAACTCGTCAAACAAACTTTAGTAATCATTTTAATCAACATGTCAATTACATTAGCATGTCAACACGAGCATGCAGTCAAACTCAGTCAAAACAAGTCAAACTCAGTCAAAACAAGCCAAACTCAATCAAAACAATTCAAACTATCAACTCTTGGTTATTCTTCAAATGTGTCCTTCTGAAGAAAAACCCTTGTCACTTATTTATGCCTTAGGATGTGTCCTTCCTAGGCATTGTCACTATCATCTGGCATTTTGGGACATCCTTGTGACATTTAAGGATTGATCCTCTTGACATCGACACCATTCAGGATGTGTCCTTCCTAAATATGACATCACTTGGCATTCGTCATCTCGACATCGTCAAAACCTAACATTTAGACATCGGCAACACCTGACATCTTGACATCAAAGCACCTGGCATCATGGCATTAAAACACTTAACATTTAGGCACAATTGGAAAACACTTGGAAAACACTATCTTTTTCCATTTGTCCTTTGATTTTCATCATGCTACTAGTTCCTCAAGGATGTCCTGACAACAGGATTTAGAGGAGCAGTGACATATCATGATGATTGTCTTTTCTTGTCTTTTTCAAACAGTCATGTTGCTAGTTCCTCAAGGATATCCTGGCAACAAGATTTAGAGGAGCAACGACGTTTCATGACTTGTCTTTCTTATCTTTCTTGTTTGTAGTTGGTTATGACAAAAAGACTGGGGCAACCACGCTCTTACTATGAGTCATGATCATCCTTGTTTGTGACTACTTTTCTCATGTGATGGTTCGACCTTGCACACCATTGGTCTATGTCATATCATGGTGTTTGTTGGCCATTACAATAATTCACCCAATGATGATTAAGAGCAACAATTATTAGTTCTTTGGTAATATGTTGAAGGATTCGGTCTATGCACTAACATCCATCTCCTTATGTCTTGTTGTTTCTCTTCTTATGTCTCCTAATGATATCATGTGACATACAAAAATATAATTACATATATACTGATATAGACATTGCATTAATGCATCGTACACATTTACATACATCCATTCACTCAGTTGCATTACATGTTAAAAATTCATTAAGGCATACATTAATTAAACATCCATTCACATTTGCATTCACATCATTAGCATACATATATATATCATTTGCATTCATCCATTTGCATTCACAAAACATAAAACATGCATTAAACATCTTCATATATCATCCATATCAATGCATACACATCATAAAATAAAACATCACATGTCGCATTATCCATACATATATAGTCATACTTTAGTGCATCCATAATCATAAACATGGAATTCATTAGAATCAAAACATTATGCATACATATAGAACATCATTATCATCATGGCATATAATAACCATCATAAAAATGCATCATCATAATCATCATCATAAATGCATATATCATAGACATAATCAATTCATAATGCATCATCACATAACATAAAGCATATAGGGCGCACCAAAACTGCATCATATATATAATCTCAAAAAAAATCATGTCACAGGATAAAGTCATGAGATATCTCAAAAATAGAGCTTGCAGGCTCGATGGCCAAAATATGAATGTCATCACATAATGTCTGAAACAGAATAACAAGATCACAATCATAGTGCCCTATGTAGTGCTCTCCTCATCCCCTCGAGGAGAAGACCGAGGTGACTGGTGCTCGGTGATGGGAACTGATGGCATCATGGACATGGCAGACTGAGTCTGTGAGGCAAATGGATATGTAACCAGAGGCTGGCTGTGCTCTGACCTGTGACCTAACGTAGATGAACCATGACTGTGGCTAGACCTGTGGGCCGAGGAATTCATGTGACTATGATGGGATCGGTGACCTAAGGAATGCCCTAAAGAGGTAGAACCACCCACACTACTCTGACTACGGTTGTTGTGTATGCAGCTGCTACTACTTGACCCAATCCCTGTCCTTCTCTGAGATCTAGATAAACTAGGCTCCCTCTGGTCGGCCAGCACTGCTCTCTCATATAACATTTGATACTGGCCCCTGCTAGCACTGACCCTGGCTAACTCTCTAGATACATCACCAATTGGCCCTGAACATAATTATGCAAACCCCACACACCAACTCTTTGTCTCATGTTGTCAGATCTCAGCCTGATCCCACTCTACACGTGTAACCTCTAACTCCGCCCACAGGGATTTGATCTATACAATAGCCTCATCTAAGTCTCCTCTGCATGTCGGCCAATCTCTAGTCCACAGTAGCATCATGAGGCAAAGGTGGTCCTCTAGGTATATCATCCTCTCCCTCCACCATCCGCTCTCTAAGTTGTATCTCTACCTTGTCCATCTCATCCTCCCCACCAATATCTAGCTCCTCATCATCACCTCCGACCTCCTCCTCGCCCCCAACTGCCTCCTCCCCTCCGCCAACATCCAGGGCCTCCTATGCTATGTGCATCTTGGCCTCCACCTCTGCCTCCTATCTAACCTCAACCTCTGGCTACTCCTCCTCCTGTCCGACCTCCTCATTTCTCTCCTCCTCCTCTGCTACCTTGGGGATCGCATCGAGGGGTTCCCTCTCCACACGCTGTCGTACTCTCCTGCCCAGCCTCGTACCATCTCCTCCTCTCCTCCTCCTCCCTCCACACCCACCATCTCCTCCATCACCTCCACCATCTCCTCCTCCCCTCCCTCATCTCCTCTCCCTCCATCCCCTCTGCCTCCATCCCTCCCTCTCCCTCTGCCACCATCTCTGCCTCCTCGGCGCACCCGTAGTATAACTGAACGGTGATCCATTGGTGTTGGCCCATCTGGGTCTATCAATGGTTGTCGTCTATGTGCCTACCACCATGTGTCAAACTTCGTTGTCATCCCAGGATCTGTTGGACCCCCTCTCCATGCCCACTATTGCGCCACCAGCCCATAAATTTGCTGCTCCACTAAAGGCACTGATATAGATGGTCCATATATGGTATCTCGTGAGGATCTAGCATACTCTGCAGTCCCCACTAGTACATCCTATCGCTCACCAAACTGTAGTAACACCCACTAGGGCAGGTACATCTCAATAATCAACTGACTATACAATGCACCCAATCAGATACCAAAATTGTTTGCAAAATGGAAAATGATCACCCTCATTGGCCCACTGTGCACGATCTCTATACGGTCTCCAAACAAAGGCCATCAAAGTATCAATTTTGTGTTGCCAATATCCTGTCTCCCCAACTCTAGTCTACTAAAGAGCACCCGCATATAGATAGACATACGGCATCCCCTCGGCCAGCTGCGGTCTCTGAATAGGCAGACGAAAGACAAGGATATGTTCCCAAACTCAGATCATAAGCAATGTCATCCCGCAATTGATACTGTGTGCACCTCTATACGCCACCTCATGTAGCTGATGATAAAGCATCCCAAGTAGACATGGCCCCAAGGAAAAAATAGTCCTATCTCGCCTCATCCTCACAGGCACATCTCCCAATCCGATAGGGAACCCATGTCCGCAGTGGTCTGGAATCAAGAAATTGGCAATCAGTGTGCATAACATCACATCCCATCGAGGATAGTGCTCCACCATGAACTCCCACTGAATCTCATAACCCTCGATGCCTAGTCCTGTACCATCACCCTCATAATACTCGGTAATAGCCAGATGTCCCCGGTGTGGATCATAAACAACTTGCTCCCCTCAGATCGAAAGGCACATAATCTGGTAAACATCCTCCAGCGTCACAGTGGTCTTTCCCATCGGCAAGTGGAAGGAACATGTCTCTAAATGCCATCTCTTGGCCAATGTTGTCAAAAGTCCCCTATTTTCCCAAACAATTGGCATATAGGTCACATAGTATAGTCCTAGCCACATCAGTCATCTATGCTCTATGTCTCACAACTAATCTTTAAAAGCATATGTCGATGGCCCGAACTCGCATGTATAAATGGGTGGTAATCATTTATGCACATGCAGAAACAAGAGTTAGAACATCATTAAACATCATTGTTACCATCTATCTAATCAAAAGAAGCAGAAGCTAACTCTAAAACTAGTTAACCTTGGTCAAAGTCAAATGCATCACGTCAACGGCAATTGTGTCACACTAAGTCAATTGTGTCGCTCAGCTCTTCATATGTGTCACAAAAAAGCGTTTGCATCGCACAAATTCATGAATGTGTCATCTTATAACACATGTTGCTTCCACTAGCATATGCATCCTTGTCAAATCAATTGTGTTGAATTCCCTTTGTTTGCGTCACAACAGAACGATTTCGTCACTATAACTATCACTTGTGTTGCGAAACGGTGATTGTGTCTTACAAACTTGCAAATGCGTCACTTTCAAATAGACCCCTCATGATTGTGTTGCGACACATCAAATGTGTGCAAGGCGAACACAAATGCGGCTTACGTGAACGTGTATGTGTCGCAATGCATTCGTTAGCCTAACTTCTAGCCCTAAAAAAGCATGTAAAACGATGAAATGACGAAGTGGGTAAGAAGTACTTACCGGTGCCTCTGCACCCTCTGGTTGTCTGAAAGTACAAACAATGTACCCGCAGTGCTCAGTCGTTGGAATAACCATCTTCGCACGAAGTCTTCTCTCTCTGAGCTCTCAAATTTTGACATGTAAATTTTTACTCATTTTGAACCTATTTATAGGGCAAAAAGTGGGATTTTCTTGAAATCTTTATTATTGGAGGCTCTTTTGACCAACTTTGACCAACCCGTTGACTACCCTAAACATGTCGAAATCCAAAACCGCTTGCGCTGTTGATTTTTTGGACATCAAATTAACTTATTGGGACACTTTCCAAATTCTTCTATCGATGAGCCAAATTTTGAAAATTTTCCCGAGGGGGCATAGATACTCTATACTTTTGTTGGGCCATGTTTTGACTAAATTTTCTTTGTCACAATGCGACAGGCTACATTATGACAAAGAGGGGCAAAATGTAGACACATAAAAATGACTTGGGCCTACAAGTCCTATTTTCTCCATATTTCTTCCTAGCATAATTAAATTATTTAATTGTGTCCTATGGTCCAATTTCAACTATTAATTAAATAATTCATAATTATTTAATTAATCCATTTCTTTTATTCCTCTTGATTATTTAAACAAATAAATTTTATTTATTTATTTAAATACGTCGCTAATTATCTAATGTCTCTCTATGATTGAATAAATTCTTAAATTTATTTAGTTCTCTTTTGTCCATTATTTCCTCCTGGTTATTTATTTATTTATTTAAATACGTCATTAATTTCTAAATGACTTCTTATATAATTAAATAAATTATTTAATTTATTTAATTGTCCACCTTGTCATTCTGCTAATTTTAAATAAAATTATTTATTTAAAATTCCCCACTTTCTAATTTTCTCTCTTAGTAAATAATTTTAAAATAAATATTTACTGTCACATGGGCCCACCTTTTTGAATTAAATTAATTTTTAATTCAAAATGACAACTTTCCCTCTTAAATCAAATAATTTCTATTATTATTTGATTTTCCAGCTCTTTCTTTTTCCCTGTCATTCTTATCTCCTTGTCACATGCAATCTTATCCCTTGATTTGATTTTCTAAAATCAAATCTTAGCCACTCATTTCAAATTTACCCTAATATTTCCCTAACCCTAATAATGTGTCTCAAACTCACTAGTATAACCCTACTTCTGTCACTAATCAGCTCAGAGTTGTTAAGTGTAACTTTCATGCTTGTTCCGCTATACCATCAGGTGATGGTGAGAGAGGCACGGTAGTGCGGTTACTACCATACCGCGGGAGCCTTCTAGCAGAGGTGTTGTAGTGTAGTGATACCACCATACCACGTGAGCCTTCTAGCAGAGGTGCAGTAGTGCGGTGATATCGCCATACCGTGGGAGGCTTCTGACTGTCTAGCGGTAGTGTGGTATACTGCCACCCCGCGGGATCCTTGTGGTTGTCTAGCAGCAATGCAGTGTATAGTGAATGAGCACGGACTTGGTTGACTGTTGAGGTGCATGCCGATCAGTGGAGGACAGTGCTAACTTGGTGATGGTCGTTCAATGACTGGGAAGTTTGACAGTTGCTAAATAGAGGAAACTGAACTGAACCGTCTGTACAGAGAACAAATCGATTTTGGGTGTTGCTATACATTGAAATGTGTTGTAATTGTTATGGGTTCGATGGTTGGATGGTCGAATGATCAGTGTACGTTCTTCATTGTATGTTGTATATGCATTGTAACAGTGAGACATAACAGAGTGATCAGAATTTGTTATGTACGAGGTTGATCAGGGAAATGTTGTTGTGAAATTAATTATCTAAAAGGAGAGTTTGTAACTTGTATTTAATTTGATTACTATGATACAAGAGATTTTTCTTTGGTGTGGTGGGTTTTTCTCCCGTAAGGGTTTTCCCACGTAAATCTGTTGTCCAATTGTGTATATGTTTATTTCTTTGTTCTAGTATTCCTTTCATGTGCATCTTAATGAACTGTAATTGCAAAATTTAGAAACATATTTGCTTTCTTTTCTAAGCTTTGACATTAGGAGAGTTTGTTCCGCACCTTAAGCATTCCATACAAGTGGTATCAAAGCCTGGCCAGTTGTGTTATCCTTGTGGGTAGGTTGGATTTTTTGTGTCAATTTTTTTCAATGGGAGTTTTGTAGAAGTCTGGTAATTTAAATTACAGATTGTGATGGCATTGGCAAGTACATCAGGAAAGATTGAAATTGAAAAATTCAATGGCAGCAATTTTGAGTTGTGGAAACTCAAAATGGAAGATTTGTTGGTTGATCGTGATCTTTGGATTGTTGTTTCTGGAACAAAACCTTCTAGCATGAAGCAAGAAGATTGGGACTTGGTACATCGAAAAGAAAAAGGGTTTATAAGACTCTGTTTGGTAGACTCTGTTCTTCTAAACATTCATGAAGAGAAGACTGGATCTTCTTTATGGAAAATACTGGGAGACATTTATCAAGGCAAGTCCTTGGTGAATAAGTTGTTCTTAAGGAAGAAGTTGTACTCTTTGAAAATGAAGGAAGGAGCATTTGTTCATGATCATTTGAATGCTTTTAACATGTTGATTGCTCAGTTAACATCTGTGGGTGTGAAGATTGAAGAAGAAGATCATTGTATGTTATTGTTATGTTCTTTGCCGGATTCTTGGGATCATTTAGTGATGGCAATTGGGAGCACGACAACCATTTTCAAGATGGAAGATGTGGTTGCTTCTTTTTTATCAGAAGAGATGAGAAGGAAATATTCAAAGATGGAGAAGGAGGCTCTTGATGTTCAAGGCAGATCGAAAGACAAAGGAAAGCAGAAGGACAAGAAGTCCAAATCAAAATTAGAAGGCAGATCAAAGTCTCCTGGCAAGAAGTCCCAGGTGAAGTGTTGGAATTGTGGGCAGCTTGGTCATGTTCGAAAGGATTGCAAAGAGGAGAAAAATAAAAAGAAGAAGAAATCTAACTATGGTGATTCTTCTTAGAGCGATGTAGATGCCTTCATTGCAGCCTTGGCAACTCGGGCATCAGATGATATCTAGCTGATTGATTCTGGAGCATCTTTCCACATGACATTTCATAGAGACTAGTTCACAAAGTATGAAAAATACGATGGTGGAAAGGTGTACCTGGCAAGCGATTCATCTCTAGAAATAGTTGGTCATGGAAGAGTCAAAATTCAGTTCCCTAATGGAAGAGTGAAGGGAATCAATGATGTAATGCATATACCAGGTTTGGCTCAAAATTTACTTTTTGTTAGTAAGTTGAACGATGTTGGAGTGCAAGTCACTTTCTCTGGCAATGGCTGCAAGATGACTAGAGGATCATTGGTGCTAGCGAAGGGTGCTCGAATTGGTACTCTGTATAAGTTGGACGCACTTGTTCAATGCAATAGTGTCTCTGCAAAGTCACAAAAGGTTGCTCGTGGAGAGGAGGAAAAAGTTCCTTATAGTGCAAATTCTATGGAAGTTAAACTTCTAGCAGAAAAGACTATGCTCTGGCATCATAGGCTTGGCCACATTGGAGAAAAAAAATTTAAAACTTTGAAAAAAAAAAACCTGGTTGAAGGCTTTGATGACTATAACCTTGAATTCGAATTTTGTGAACATTGTATATATGGAAAACACTGTGTTTCATTTTATTCCAGTCCTCATAAATCTTCTAGTATACTTGATTACATTCATTCTGATTTTTTTGGTTCAGTAAATGTTCCATCGTTGTCGAATTCAAAATATTATGTTTCTTTTATTGATGACTAGTCGAGAAGGGCATTTGTGTACTTCTTAAAAAGTAAATCAAAAGTGTTTAGTCGTTTTAAGGAATTTAAAAACCTTGTGGAAAATCATACTAGAAGAAAAATAAAGTGTTTGAGGACTGACAATGGCAATGAGTTATGTTTTGATAAGTTCAAAAGGTACTGTAAAGATCATGGAATTAAAAGACATAAAATTGCACCCTACACTCCAAAACAAAATGGAGTTGTTGAAAGGTTCAATAGAATGGTGATGGAAAGGGCAAGAAGTATGTTGAGCAGTGTTGGCTTGGAGGAGAAATTTTGGGTTGAGGCAGTTGCAACAGCATGTTAATAAATTGTTCCCCTAACTCTGCTCTTGCTGATAAAACACCTTTGGAAGCATGGTCTGGAAAGAAGCCCTCTCTAAGACATATTTGAGTCTTTGGCTGTGAGGCATATGCATATGTGTTGAATGAAAAAAAATCTAAATTGGAAAACAAGGCTATTAAATGTATTTTTATTGGCTTTAGTGCTAGCATAAAAGGATACAAGCTTTGGAATCATGAGACTAGGAAGGTTATGTATAGCAGAAGTGTTATTTTTCACGAGTTGAAGCCTTCTACTTTGGATTTGCAGTCAGAGACAAAATCAAAAAAACAAAGAGGAAGTAGTTAAAATTCCTCCCACACTAGATAAAGAGGAATTAAAAATTCAAAACGTACCTGAATCTGAGGAGAGCTCGAGCAGCTTTGAGAGTTCTGAACAAGAACCACAACCTCAACCTCAGCCTTTGAGGAGTTCTACACGGGAGAAGAAACAACCTAATAGGTATTTGTTCTCTATTTTAGATTATACTTGTGTTTATGTTTTGATTACTAATACTAATGAGCCTAGGACTATAAAAAAGGCAATTAGAATGTTTGATTCAAACTCTTGGTTGGAAGCCATGAATGAAGAAATGGCATCATTAGAAAAGAATGACACTTGGAGTTTGGTGCCCTTGCCTGAAGGCAGAAAATTTGTTGGCTACAAATGGGTATTTAAAAAGAAAATAGGTCTAAATGGCAGTGTTGAAAAGTATAAGGCGGGGTTGGTTGCAAAGGGATATTCCCAGGTAGAGGGAATTGATTATGGAGAAATTTTTTCTCCTATAGCAAAGCTAACATCTATCAGATTTCTTTTGTCACTTGCAACAGCATATGACTTGGAGATTGAACAGATGGATGTGAAGACAACATTTATTCATGGTGATCTTGAGGAAGAAATTTAAATATCCCAACCTAAGCACTTTGTGGAAAAAGGTAAAGAAAATATGGTTTGCAAGTTAAAGAAATCTCTATATGGTTTGAAATAGTCGCCTAGAATGTGGTACCAGAAGTTTGACACATTTGTTTTGTAACTGGGATTTGTAAGATCGAAATCTGATCATTGTGTGTATTACAAAGCTGAGAATGATCGTATTTTAATTATTGCCCTATATGTGGATGATATGTTATTCATTGGGAATAGTAAGTTTATGATTTCTGATCTAAAATCTCAGTTGTCTGCAAAGTTTGAAATGAAAGATCTTGGTGCAGCTAGGTATATTCTAGGGATGGAAATAACCAGGGACAGAAAGAGCAAAAAGCTTTGGCTTAGCCAGAGTAAGTATATTAACACTGTTCTGGAGAGATTTAGTATGACTGATTGCAAGCAGCGAGTTGTTCCAGTTTTGCAGGGAACGAAGCTATATGTTGAAGATTGTCCAAAATCTCCTACTTAGATGGAGGACATGACCAGAGTGCCTTATGCTAGTGCAGTTGGTAGTTTATTGTATGTGATGGTTTGTACAAGACTAGACATTGCCCAAGCAATGGGAGTACTTAGTCGTTTTATGGAAAATCCAGGCAGGACACATTGGGATGTTGTGAAAAGAGTGTTTAGATATCTGAAGGGAACTTTAGAACACGCTTTGTGTTACCATGGAAATTTGGTTTAATCACAGAGGACTCTCAGCATTCGTGGATATGTGGACTATGTTTGGGCAAGGAACATTGATAGTAGAAGGTCTACCAGTGGATATATTTTCATGGTGAATGGTGGTGCAGTCAGTTGGATGAGCAAGCAATAGGCTATAGTCGCTTTATCCACTACATAGGAAAAATACATGGCAGCTACGCACGCTTGTAAAGAAGCAATCTGGTTAAAAAATTTGTGTTCTAAAATTGGGTTTGATGCAGGGAAAATTATAATTTACCATGACAGTCAAAGTGTCATTTTTCTAGCGAAAAACTCTACTTTCCATGCCAAGACGAAACATATTGATGTGCAGAACCACTTTGTGCGTGATATGGTGGAGGATGGAAAGGTTTTTTTAGAAAATTGGATACTCTAGAAAATGTTGCAGATGCATTGACAAAACTAATGAGCATAGACAAGTACAAGTGGTGTCCTAGTTCAATGGGCCTTGGGGCCCATGAATCTTTGTAGTTTCTAAATGCTCTAGAGGGTTCAATGAGTTCTTTGTCAAGTGGGAGATTGTTGAGAAAATGTGTCTCAAAATCACTAGTATTACCCTGCTTCTATCACCAATCAGCTCAAAGTTGTTAAGTGTAATTTTCATGCTTGTACCGTTGTACCACCAGGTGATGGTGAGAGAGGTGTGGTAGTGCAGCTACCACCATATTGCGGGAACCTTCTAGTAGAGGTGCAGTAGTGCAATGATACTGCCATACCGCGTGAGCCTTCTAGCAGAGGTGTGGTAGTGCGGTGATACTGCCATACCATAAGAGGCTTCTGACTATCTAGCGGTAGTGCGGTATATCGCCACCCCGCGAGATCCTTGTGGTTGTCTAGCGGTAGTGCGGTGTATGGTGAACAAGCGCACACTTGGTTGACTACTGAGGTGTATGTTGATCAGTGGACGGTGTTGACTTGGTGATGGTCGTTCAATGGCTGGGAAGTTCGACAATTGCTAAACAAAGGAAACTGAACTGAACTGTCTATACAGAGAACGAATTGATTCTAGGTGTTGCTATACATTGCAACATGTTGTAACTATTATGGGTTCGATGGTTGGATGGTCGAATGATCAATGTATGTTATTCATTATATGTAGTATATGCATTGTAACAGTGAGATTGTACTTAAATCTTCTAAGGGTTCTTGGATCCAATCTTTGGATTATGAAGGGATCCCCTTCCGGTGTAGAAGGTGTTTTAAAACAAGACATGTTGTTGCACAGTGTGGATTTGAGAAAATAGCTAAGAAAGCTATGTGGTGGAATGGTGCTTCACAACAGCATTATACGGTTGAGAAGAAATCTGATCAACATAGGATTTTTTTTGAGGTGGTTGCTTCTGAATCACAGGGTCTTGGGACATCCTCTCGGGATGTCCCAAATGATGGGGCTACTATGGCTTCCCCTATTAAGCAAGTGACTAGGTCTTTGGCGGCCAGTCTTGGTGTTAGCGCCACAGCTTCCATCTCTAGTGGCTCTTCAGATAATTCTTTTCCTGCACAAAGGAACAATGATGAAATCTCTAAGACTATGGCAGCAGGCATTCATCTTCAGGATAATAGAGAGTTAGCCTGGCTTGATAAGGCGGTGCAAGTGGAAGAAGATTGGATTACTGTAAAGGGAAAGAAAGCAAAAATCTCTAGTCCTTCTTTTGACATGACTCTCCGCTCCCACAAGAATAGTGTTAAATGTAAATCTTGAATGGTCTTGTTTAGGAGTTAGTTTTTGGTTGGCTGCAGGCTGTCTTTTTTGCAGCCTTGTTCTTTTTTTAAAGGGTTTCAAGTCCCTTCAAAACTTCATTTTTACCTTTATCAAAAACAGTGAAACATAACGAAGTGATCAAAATTTGTTTTGTACGAGGTTGATCAGGGAAATGTTGTTGTTGTGAGATTAATTATCTGAAAGGAGAGTATGTGACTTGTATGTAATTTGATTATTGCAATACAAGATATTTTTCTTTGGTATGGTGGGTTTTTCTCCCATAAGGTTTTTCCCACATAAATTTGGTGTCCAATTGTGTATATGTTTATTTCTTTATTCCAGTATTCCTTTCATGTGCATCTTAATGAACTGTAATTGCAAAATTTAGAGACATATTTGCATTCTTCTCTGAGGTTTGACATTAGAAGAGTTTGTTTTGCACCTTAAGCTTTCCTTACAGTGCCATTCTTATCTCCTTATCACATGCAATCTTATCCCTTGATTTGATTTTCTAAAATCAAATCTTAGCCACTCATTTCAAATTTACCCTAATATTTCTCTAACCCTAATTGTGGGTTGTCACACTCAATCTTAACCATTGATCTTAGGACATTTTTCATTCTTCAATCTTGGCCATTCATCCAAAATTGGCTTTTCTATAAAATGGAAACTTTGGTCTCATTTGCACATCTCTTGGCATCTACACTTGATATCTCTCAATCTCTTGGCATTGTGATCTTGACATCTTAGGCTATGTCATGCATATTTTAGGCTCGCTTCATAGTTGCTTAGTTGCATTTTGAGGTCTTTTGATGGAATCCTTCAACATTGGCTTAGGGCATTGACATTATCATAGGTTTTTCATCACAAATATGAGGGAAAACATAATATTGCAGCAAATAGAGAAGGTGCAATGGAGGTCAATCATGGAGGTTGAAGAAATTTGGTAAACTCTTTCCTTGTTTTCATGTTGTTACTCCTTCGTGCTTCATTGTTTGCTTTGGGTTATCTTATTTTAAGCTCTAATTTGCTAACCTAGGTTTTTCCCTAAGCTACAAAGATAATTTCAAAAGATCGCATAGTCAACATTAGTCAACTTCTTTCAATCTATTTCTGAAAATTCCAAAAAAAATATTTAATATATATTGAATTTCTTCAATAATCCAATTTACAATATTATAATAAATATGCAATAAAATTGGGTTATGACATCCTTCCCCTCTTGGAAGAGACATCATCCTGATGTCTATTTAATCAAAATTAGAGCATTTATGTATTTTTCAACATCACATCAAATTAAAGAATATATGTTTATTTCAACATCACATGAAATTTAAGCACATATGTCTATTTCAACATCACATCAAATTATATGTCTATTTCAACATCACATGAAATTTAAGCATATATGTCTATTTCAACATCACATCAAATTGTTCCAAGTTAGAACACCATAAATTTTCAATCCATTTTTTTCCAGGAAAAAATTTTAGTCTCTTTCTCAAGAAAGCAAATGTGGAAAGGAGTGTTCTATTTCTTCCGCATCCTCCCAAGTAGCACTTTTTCTCAGTATTCGTCTCATTGGACCTTAAAATGAGCAATACCTCTGCTCCATAACTTAACATTGTGTCTATCCAGGATTCTAATGGGCTCCATTAGCACCACTCCTGGATCATGTACCTGCAAGGATTGTCAATCAAGCAAATGAGCTACATCAAGATGATATGGCTTAAGCAAAGAAACATGAAACACATTATGGAGTCGAGCCAGATCAAGTGGTAAAACTAGTCTATAAGCAACTGGGTTAATCACTTCCAAGACTTCAAATAGTCCCACATATTTTGGGGCCAACTTGGAAGACTTTCCAAAAGCAATAGAACTTTTATGAGGTTTAACTCTCAATTCTTGTAAATCTCTTTACAACAAGTCTTTCCTTGTACCTCTTTTTCCTCCATCTTCTTTCATCCTAAAAATCCATTTGTTTTGCAATGCTCTTTCACCTCCAAGCAACTCAATCGAGTCCCAAGTCTTGTTTTGTAGCTGAACACAAGGGAAATTTGTGTTCCACCTTTTGGTAGATGGAACTTGGACCTATTTCGCACTTTAGTTCATTAGGAAATCTCAATCCCTCAACCAAGTGACTCAATTGAGGGATGGCTAGGGGTTTCCTAGGGTAATTGGACGGGGGTTCACCATCAAACAATGTTTTAAAAGAGGAACTTGAATGCACTATGCAAATTCACTATATGACCTAGGAATTTGAAGGCATGAAACAAAATGTACAAACTAAAATCAAACATGGAAGAATGATGGAGTCAAAGCAAGGTCTAGAACTCTAAAAATATACTTTTTGAAGTACACTGGGACTAATATGCCAGGTTGGGCGATTTAGTTCTGCTACAATATTTCTGGGCAGAATCTAGAATCTTCTAATGACTGAGTAGGATCTACATAAAGGTGGCAAAAGGGGTGCATTGGTGTCCAGTTGGGCGATTTAGTCCTGTTGCTAGGGTTTGACTGATACTTTTGTAGCTTCTACTGATTTTTTGTAGCTTCCTTCTTGTCCAATCTTTAGGAAGTCCGAATTTTGGTTTGAAGATGAGTTTTGTGAAGATGACAACTTTGGCAACTTTTCCTTCAAAGGATCTTCAAGCTCCAATTCACCTAGATCTGCAAACACACATCAAGAGAGAAAAATCTTGTTTTGTTGGGGAATGGGGGTTTTCCTTGGTCAAACCCTATTTTGGTAATTAAACCTTGAAATGAAATAGAAAAGCATGAAGGAATGATGAATGAACAAATGCAAAGTTGCAACTCACCAAACCCTTGAATGAAGGTTGCAAACTTGTGTGAAATGGCTCCAATGGATGTGGATCTTGACTCTTAATTGAATGCTTGAAACTTTGTCTTGAATGCTTGCTTGAATCATGAAATCTACATCACAAATGTTAGCTCACAAACACACATGATGCATGAGGACTTTGACATGATGCTTGAATCTTGAATGAAGCTCCAAATGCTTGATGATTTGCTCTTGAATGCTCTTGATATCATAAAATTGCCAAGATGCTTGGATACTTGAAATTGCCAGCTTGTTCTTCTTATTCTTGTTAGGAGAAACTCAATGAAATGACCTTGTATTTATACTTGTTTATGCCTAGTGTCTCGAAATTACATTAACACTACAAGTTGACATTCGAAAATTGAATCTAAGGATAATAAAATCCCACCAAGAATTTGAATTAAAATAGGTCCTAGGTTAAAGTGGGACTCGTACACCAGCTTGGGCATATGAGTCCCAAAGGCTTAAACCCGGGACACAAACTTTAAGAAGTGTTATGTGCAATGTATCATTTAAAATCAGGGCCCGAGACCTAGGGAGGACCCTTTGGCGTATGAGTCCCAGATCCCTAAATCTGGAACATAGCCAAAAACATTAAATTATGATTTGTCATTTATGATATGTCAGAATTATCCTTAGAAAAATGCATTTAACTAGGCTTGTGGATGCAAAATAGGAAAAATTAAGACATAAATAAACCAAATTTTAACGAGGACCCAAACAAGTGTGAAAATGTAAAGGGATACATTCTTCTACACTACAATAGCAAAGAGTTTGTCTCCTCTTTCATGCCTTGTTGCCACTTCTTTTTGGTTTCTACTTGCATTGCTTCTTCATAAATTTTTGGTTCACTAGAATTAGTCATCAATACATAATACAATGAAGAAGAGTATCATTCAAAGGGTCTACTTAACCCGGTAGATCTTCTAGTAACACTTGCAGAAGTTTGAGGTGTCTGTTGTTGTTCTCGTTGTTAAACATTTTAATTTTCTAGCACCTTTGGAACTACATTTTCTAGGATTTTATCAAGCATTGTATATTTTGTGTTTTTTTGCTTTTTATGTTTCTTTCCATGCAATTGATCTTTGTACATGACCTTCTCATTAAATATCACATCTCTACTCCTAATCATTTTGTGATTTTCATAATCCCATAAGCGATAATCAAAACCTTTAACTCTTATCCAATAAAAGTACACTTCTTAGATTTTGCCTCAAGTTTTGTTCTATTTTCTATATCAATATGGACAAATGTTTCATAACTGAAAGGTTTCAGAAATGAGAATCTTACCTTTTTACTTGTCCATGCCTGCTTTGAAATACCACCATCTATGGAACTTGAAGGCCCTTTGTTTATTAAATAAACAACAGTATCCACAACATTTTCCCAAAACTATAATGAAAATTCTACATGCAATCTCATACTCCTTGCACAATCCATGATTGCTCTACTAATCTTTTCTGACACACCATTTTCTTGCGGCATTTTTGGAACCATCCTTTGTCTACGAATCCCATGGTATGAACAGTAACTATTAAACTCCTTGTTATAGTATTCATCTTCGTTATTTGATCTAAGACACTTCAACTTATTTCTTGTCTCACTTTCAACCAAAGCTTTCCATTTCTTAAAAGTATCAAATACATCAAATTTTCTTTGAATGAAATAAACCCAAGTTTTTTAGGTTGCATCATCAATAAAAGTAGCATAATAATAAGAGCCACCAAGAGATGATACCTGAATCAATCCCCATACATCTAAATGCACAAGCTTTGACTTTTCACTCTTCTTTTCTTTCCCAACTCTAAGAAATATCACTCTTTTTTATTTTCCATAAACACAGTTTTCATAGAAATTTAAATCAACTTGCTTCAAACCTGATAACAAATTCTTTGAGTGGAGAATCCTCATCCCCTTCTCACTCATGTGCTCAAGCCTATAATGCCATATTTTTCTATATCTTCTCTTGTAGAAGCAAGGCAATAGAAAAATCATAATTACTAGTACATAATGTTGGGAGTTGAGCTGAACATTTTTCCCAAAAGGTGCACCTGTTCAAGAAACCGCTACCATCCCTGCTAAGGACCAACGAGAGGCTATTAAACCATGTCACAAATCCTAAAGGGAGATGTTGGACATGTTCCAACAATCTCCCTCTTAGTGTTACTCGAGGGGATTCGAATTCGCAAACCCGCTCTGATACCACTTGTTGGGAGTTGAGCTGACTGTTTTTCCCAAAAGGCGCACTTGTTCAAGAAACCACTACCAACCCAGTTAAGGACCAACAGGGGGTTGTTAATACATGTCACAAATCCTGAAGGGAGACACTAGACATGTTCCAACACATAAATATAATGTGCCTATATTTTCTCCTTTTGCTATTATTAATGCTCCTTTAGTAACTTCCCACAAATTTTCTATAAATGCAACTATACAACTTATACTTCCCAGTTATTCTGCAGAAATTAGATTTCTTCTTAGATTAGGAACATATCTCATCTCTTTCAATAACCATTGTTTTCCATTTGTTAGTTTTATTTTTGTAGCTTACCCTTTCCAACTATTTTGCATGGTTCATTATCACCTAAATAAATCTATCCATCACCTTGAATATAATTTAGAAAATATTTCCTATGGGGTGTGGCATAAAATGAAGCCCCCGAGTTGAACACCTAAGAATCAATACTATTGTCTAATGAAAGGATCAAAGCCTCTTGCAACATATCACCTGCTACATTTTCTTACTATTTTATTGTTGTTCATCTCCTTGTTTTCCCTTTCGAGACCAGAAAAAATCTTTAGGTGTCCTTTCTTCTTGCAATGCCAACACTCCAACCTTACTCTAGATTTCGATCTACCCTACTTAGACTTCTCACAATTTCCTAGGCTCTTCCTCTATCCCTTTGTCTTCCCCTATTCTCCACAATCAAAGCATTACATGACGTCTCACCCGTGTTTTTCATCGCATTTCCTCGCTAAGAACAACACCAACAACATCATCAAACTTTAAAGTGCTTGAACCAAAAACAAAATTACTCGCAACCATGACCAATCTATTCCAAATTTCAAGTAATGAATGCAAAATCAAGAGAGCCCTAACCTTATCATCAAAGGTTACATTTATAGAACTTAACTGACTAGTGACCATGTTAAACTCATTTAAATGATCAACAACAAACCCACCTAAAATTTTCATATTAAATAAATGTTTCATAAGAAATACAGTGTTTGAAGCTTAGGGTTTTTCATACAATTTAGTCAATGTCGACATCAAATCCATCATCATTTCTTTTAATATGTTGAACGCGATCGACACTACCAGACACAACTGTATTGTTCCTAGTACCTTTCTGCCCAAGAATCTCCCATTCTTGATTTGTCATATTCATTGACTTCTTTGCTTTTTTGCCCAATGATAAGAAAAGATCCTTCTGATATAGATAGTCCTCCATTTGCATCTTCCATAGTTGGTAGTTTTGGCCATTAAACTTCTCAACCCTAAACTTTTCTTCTTTTGTCATTACTCCCATTCAAACCAGAAAACCCTCCTTCCGATTTTATCAACCAAATAAATGTGCAAAACTGACAGTTGTTAGGAATAGGATCACAAAGCAATATACAATAAAATGAATGTAGAAATAAAATATAAAAAAACACAGAGAGATATACTTGGTTCACCCAATATGGGCTACATCCACGGAGAAATAGTCAACTCTTCCTTTATTATGTCTAGCAAAAATGAAGGGATACAACCTACAATACATCTATTGTAAACTTATTCACTCTCTCACAGTCTCCACACACAATACAATACAATACTTGATTGTAATACAATGCCCTCATAAAAGGGGGTTGCCTTCTAAAGCAAGAAAAAACCCAACATAATCTCTACCCTTAGATATGTGACCTAATGATAAATGGTTCTATATAAGATGGCTTTTGAGGGTGTTGCTCTTGAACCCCTGTTAGGACGCACAACCTTCAGATCCCATGTCGAGAGGATGGACCGCCTGAACCCTGTAAGAGGTACCCCCCTTCACCCCTCATGCTATAAATATTAACCAATAAGATCAGGATCCATAACCAACATGTTCACATTACATATAACATAAGTATAAACTTTGGTTTACACCTACAAGCAAAAGGAAAAATAGGTTAGCCAACTGAGTAAAATTTAAAGGCTATGAAAATCTATGCTAAAAAGAAAAAGATAACACAAGAAAAAATTGTGTGAGTTTTGATTAAAAGATTTCAATGTATATATCATTGAAGTTGTGTATTAAAGTATACCCTAAATTTTAAAATTGGAATGAGAATGATGATTTTGGGAAGAAGGGGTCAAATTGATATGATGTAAAAGAGTATAAAAGTTGACACAAATGTATGAATAATCATACATACATGCACACACACACACACACACATACATACATATATGTATATATACATGTAATTGTTTGTATAAGCTTATACGAAGGATGACCTATATTATCTAATTTTGCTAACCAAAATAAAACAATTTTTCGTGTCAAAAAGATACATGGGAATGTATTGCTCATAATATATGGAGGACCTACAAGTAGTTTTGGGATTTTTCCAAAATTAATGAGATTATCTATTTTTCTACCTTAATTATCAGATGTTTTTAACATGTTCATGTCAAAATACGAAGGCCTTCTTATGAAAAGTTTGAAAAAGAGGTGTGTGAACTATGATGCACATCCATATAGGAATGTCATTTTTATATTGAAAACTTTGGCCAAGGTAATACAAATGTTGCTTTCATTGCCAGTTCATTGTGTCTAATAGGTTAAATTCAGTCAAAGTTGTCATACTTAGCTAGAGGGCATTTAGGATTGTATTGTAGATTGTATGAGTCAGTACACTACACTAGTTCTCGGATGACATTATATGGTTATAGACTCCTTATCTACTCCTCTTGTGAAGAGTAGAACCACTTCCAATTAGGTGTGCAAGGGACCGTTGATCTATGATTGGAGGTAAAGCACTCTGATGATGTTTTCCCTCATGTAGCTAGAGATTGTCAAAGACTTGTTCATGAAGGAAACTCTTTGTATTCATATGCATACTAAAAAGAATATAAATTGTGTGTGATCAAAATGTTTATGCTTTATTGGCATATAGATACATGTGCATGCCATTAAATTATACTTGAATTCAAATATGAAATAAGTTTATTTCTTATTGAATATCATGTTGCTTACTTAATGATGTGCATTTAATTATTTGATTTGAATATGTTTAAATTCATGATATAGCCACACAAAAAAAAAATGTGTTTAACTTAATTTGATTTTGTTTTAATGAATGGTTGTTCATTACAACCACTTTAAACTCTTCATAATGTCATATCTCCTTGGGATTTAGTATAAAATTCCTCAAGCCAATGGTCAATCTACAATCACTCCTTGCAAGTACCTCTCAATGGATGATTTATTATCAAGCTTCTTGTAGGTTGTCTCAATTCGACATTGTATTTGCAAGCAAAACTTTCAAAATACTAGCTTGATTTCTCTCTCTCCTTAAGATTCCAAACTTATGTTCTAATACCACTTTGATGCAATCATTGATAGAGGATCCAATTAATGACTATCCAACCATACAACAAAATTTAACAACTCACAAGAGAAAGCTTAATGATATGATATTTATTGATTCACAATCAGAAATGTATTACAATCTATTACAAGAAGCTTCCAACATGTTAGGGCTCAATCATTTGATTATAAAGGTGTAATTATATAATTCAAATGATATACAATATAACCATAATGGTCTCTCCCTCTCTCTATTTCCCTCATGTTTTCATGCTTCTCTCTCTTTCTCTTACACTCATGTTATTTCAAATGACTATGAGCAATGTTTATATATTAACCTCATGCTTCTCTCTCTTTCTCTTATACTCATGTTATTTCAAATGACTATGAGCAATGTTTATATATTAACCTCAATCTACTGCAAGCAGGTGCAAAGCCCAATATCTTGATAAAATGTGTAGTCAACTAGACATGTAGGTAGAATCTCCCAAATTGAATAAGGTGATGTAATACTCGATACAATCAATACCAAGGCACTCTTGAGTCCAATGTGTCATGTGATGTGTTCTTTTGCTACAACAAACTTTGGAAAGTTGCTACGAGTCTTGAACAACGCGACCAAGTCTTGCCAAAACCAGTGAAGTTTAGAAACCAAGTTACACCTTTGGATTGATTATAATCTCCTAAGAGGAGAATATGACAATGAAGAATCCTAGCAAAATATGTGTTCCAAACTGCAAGGTGATACATGCAATAAGATCTATGATAATTGATTGATGACTAAAAACCTACAAACAAAAGCAAAATATTTTTAATTGATGTAAGATTGCTATTACACCTTATAGAATGCCCTTGCATTACACATTGTCTCCTATGCATCTAAATTGTGAGTTCATTTAATCTTCACTCACTCGTTTTACACATTCTTCATTTACTTAAAAGAATTGATATTTCTACATGCTAGGAACTATGTTACCAGTTCGATCCCCCTTATCCCGAAATAATGTCCAATCAGTATTTGATTTGGATTCTAACCCAGGCGCCACGTAGATCTGGCCAAGGGCCTGAAAAACCACTATTGCTTATTTGTTTGTCAAGGGAGTATAATGCAGCCTTCAATATTCACAAACCGCATTTGGAAATTTGGAGACAGCTTTTTCACCTAAGCCTATAAGCACGTCACTTTATTGCCATGCAAGTTACAATAATTTTATTAAGATAAAAATCTTCTAATAGGAGAAAAAGAAATATTCCATAGTTATTTAAGTCGTGTCATTCATAGTCTACTCGGCAATGTTTGGTTATCTGGTAGAAATTAAGATATGTCAGATGAACATAAGATGAATCAAACCATATATCATTTCACGAGATTTGAAGGTAGAAACTGATGTTTGACAAAGCAGGTAATGATTCTTCCACTCAGACCAACAGTAATGTCTTCTAATAATGTGAATTACTTTGTTGACATGCCTGAGCCTGAGGTATGATCCATGCTCAACTCTTAAGACCACTTGTTGGTTTGACAGTTGTTTTTATTTTGTAGTTGCTAGTTCTATTAATTTCAAAATTATGTTTTATGGTGCCAAATTACTGGGTACGATGATCAAAGAAATTAGATTTTCACAATTCATATGAATGAGAGTTTGCTGCTTCTGGATTAAACTGTGTTATAGTTTTTGAATCAACATTTCAGATCACACTCTGTGATCCATCATCAGCATGCAAAAAGAGTTATAGGAGTGAACATCCATAACAAATTCACTACAAGCACAAATGTTTTGTATAGTCAAAGCTTAGGGTGGCTGAGACCAGGGATCTTTCCTCAAAAGTATTTGAGATAAATAAAGGAGTTGAATTTAAAAGGGGCTAAACAAATTGTTAAATTACATGATGGATATTAATCATAGCTGAATATTAATTGGTATTTTGGGCATTGAACTTTTTGCAGGAAATGAACGAACAGGGAGTAACTAAAGATACACTTCAACTACTTTGTAATGTAACTGGAACATTTAGGACAGGAGTTCTCACTGCTTTGATGGGCGTCGGTAGGGCTGGAAGGAGAACCAGGGGATATATATGAAGGGTATATTAGAATCTCTGAACTCCAGCAAAAGCAAAAGACATTTGCTCAAATCACTGGTCACTGTGAGCAAAATGACGTACATTCTCCACAAGTAACAGTAAGGAAGTCTTCAAAATATTTTGCATTACTATACCTCTTAAAAGATATTGATGAAAACACCAAAATCGTAAGTCCAAAACTCAAATTGTCTCTTGTATATTTAATCCTTACTTGGTAGTTGGTGCATTTCTTTAGCGCTTGTTGACTGGATTCATTTGAACCATCATAGGCCTTTGTGGATAAGGTTACGGAGTTGGAAGAGATGGATGGTTTATTTGGATTGGTAGGCCTTCCTGGTGTGACTAGTTTGTCGACAGAACAAAGAAAACGATAAACTATTGTTGTGGAGCTTCTTGCAAATCTATCTATTATTTTCATGGATGAACCAACTTCAGGACTAGATGCTAGAGCAGCAGCTATTGTCATAAGAACTGTACAGAATACAGTTGATACAGGAAGAACTGTTGTCTGTACCATCGACCAGCCTTGCATTGAAATTTTTGAATCTTTTTATGAGATACACAATTCTTGAAATGGCTGCATTGAACGGTGTTCTTGTTCAATAAATTTGGACATTGATAACCGGTCCACTTTTGTGATAGTTGCTCCTAATAAAACGACGTGGCCAAGTCATCTATGCAAAAACTTTAGGTCAAACCTCTGAAAATATGGTTGACTATTTTGAGGCAAGTTCGGTATTGAAGTATGGATAAAATGCAGAAAATTTGTTTTTGGAAAGTTTATATATATATATATATATAATTGTTGGTAAATAGTTTTGTCGTCGTGAAAATTTAACTAATTCGCCTAACAGACAGCGACAATATGCACCAACAAATGGATAAATTGTTATGGGATTAACAATTATCCTCTGCGTTTTAGAGGGGCGGCTCCCTCGTATGATGAATTTGGGTTTTTCTGGGTATGCTTTTGACTAGAAAGCAAGAAGGGAAACGCTAACATTTGTGCATAACTATGACACAAATGCGATGGTAGACTTAAAATAGAAGAGGGAGGTAAACAAATAACACACAAATCATTAGTTAGGCACCTATGTATAATAATCAAGAGAATAAGCAGTAATTTCTGTTAGAGTAATCATGCATTAGTTAATGATCAATTAACCTTTAATTAATTATTAGTCTAATTTATTCTCATGCACTTAATCTAAACTTAGGAGTTATTTATTAAGTTAACTAAGTGTTTTTTTATGTTAACTGAAGTGGCCAATTATTAGGGTTGCTCCTATATAGCACTCAACCCACATCGTATTATCTCTCTTCTACTCTCTCTAGACAATTTCTCTTCTCTCAACCTTTGAGGACTCTAGTTTTCTTTGAAGTTTCTTGAGGTTCTTTTTATAACTTTTTCTTGTTGAGGAATATTGCACATATTGTTTGCAAATCTCTTGTGTGGAAGGTGTCTTTGTTTGTTGTTTGATCCTATGGCTCGTATTTTTCACAAATCTAACATGGTATCAAAACATAGATTCATTGACCCCTTCTCGATTTATAGGGTTTCTTCTTCAACTAGGGTTAGAAAAGAAAATTTGAAATCTTTTTTGTTTTTTTCGTTGTTTTTGTCTTTTTAATTTTTTTGCTTTCTTGTTTTTTTTAAAGCAAAAAAAGTAAATAAAAGAAAACAACAAAAAGAAAAACTTGCCACCCCAGGGTCATATGGGCAACCAATGCCCAACCCTTAAAGGAGCTAAAAAAATTTGTTTTTTTTTTTTTGCAAAATAGGCAGAATCGAGAAAATGGGCATAACTTTTCGTTCAAGTATCGAAATTGGGCAAACAAGATATCGTTAAAAAGCTAGTTCTAAGCACTATCCAATGGTGTTGGATATTTCTCAATTTATTGTTGTTGGTGCATTCTACAACTTGTTGAAGTCAGAAGTGTTGTTTTCAATCTTGAGCTCATAACTTTTGACCAATTTGTTCATTTTTTGTAATTCCAACAACGTTGGAACCATCTTTCAGAGCTCTTTAAACCATCAATGCACATTTTCCAGATTATTCTCCAGGTACATTTTATTTAGATTTTGGTGTTTTCACACTCTAGTGAATTACTTGGACGTCTTAGCTCCTGGAAACTTTTCGCTTGCGTGAGATACCTCGATTTTTTATGTTCTTTATGTATTTCCAATATTTTGTCCTATTTAGGCATTGTAGACATTTTTTTCATGCACATTCTATTTTGTAGACGCACTAAGATAAAGTGTCATTTTGGTGTATACCTTTTTGAGGATTTTGTACATCCTGTTGTGCCTTTTGTATTCGCACTGTAATATAAAATGCCATGGGGAGGCTGATGTTTTCTTTTGGTTTGCCATCACACCTTTGTCAAGTGAGTGTCCCTTCCACAACAACAGTAAATCCCAATGATTTTTGCCTCATGCATGTGTGTCTTAGTTTGCACGCCCTTTTATTTGCAAGTTGTTTTTCGTACATGCATTTCTTAGTTTCACACAATTTCGGTGTAAATGTCATAGCTCTCCCTTTTCAGCATTATGGGGGGGTTTCTAATATTGGTGCTAATGTTTCCTTGGTTTCGCATTTGAGTGATCTACGTATCTAGTTCTTGTTACTATGGACTTTCAAATGCAGCGTACATCAACAACTGGGTACATGCATTTCAGTGAGTTGGAGCATTTACCATATGGACATTCTTACATTCCTGTTTCTGAAGGCGACCTTCCATTTTCATTTGATCATAGACTACTAGTACCTGTATTTTCAACTTGCATCTTGCATGTTAAGAAGTGTCGTTTTTGGTCACTCATACAATTTCATGTGTCATTTGTATATTCAGATTCCAGATATTTGCCTTTGTTTGCCATCTGATTCGAGTAGTGTCGTTGGGGGCACTCATGTAGATTCTTATTATCTTGATCATGACCATCATTTGTTTCAGAGGAGGTTCTTCATTTCAGCACTATATCAGTCATCTTTCGACAGCAGTCTAAAACTTCTTCGTGCTTCTGTGATGTTCTACATGTTCCTCTTTTTCAAGACATTGTTTTGGTTGGAGGCTTCTCAGTCCTTCACACCTTGATTAGAAGGCTTTTGAGTCCTTCATTTGCCTTTCTCTCTTTTGGAGAAGAGTTTTCTCCCGCATTGGTTTTCTTCTTTTCTCCAGTTTTGAGAGATCTTTTATTTGTACATGGGTACCTCACCAGGCCTTGTTTGTCGGGACCCATCATGCATTATCTTTTTAAGGTTTTTAACTACTTCCTGAGTTCATCTTAAGGGGGGGTGTTACAGTAATCATGCCTTAGCTAATGATTAATTAACCTTTAATTAATTATTAGTCTAATTTATTCTCATGCACTTAATCTAAACTTAGGAGTTCTTTATTAAATTAACAAAGTGTTTTTCTATGTTAACTGAAGTGGGCAATTATTAGGGTTGCTCCTCTATAGCACTCAACCCTCATTGTATTATCTCTCTTCTGCTCTCTCTGGATATTTAATCTTCTTCTCTTGAACTCTCAACCTTTGAGGACTTTTGTTTTCCTTTAAGTTTCTTGAGGTTCTTCTATAGCTTTTTCTTGTTGAAAAATATAGCAATTCTTTGTTTGCAGATCTCTTGCATGGAAGGTGTGTTTGTTGTTCGATCTTGTGGCTCATGGTTTTGTGGTTTTCACAATTCTAACAATTTTTTCCAAACATAAGAGCAAATATAAAACATTTGAGACTCACATATCCTATAACACATACATCTACAACTAGATATAATAGAGTATACACCAAAGAATGATTGTGATTTCACACAAGAAAACTTGCAATCAAAAATAAGACAAATAAACACAAAGGTTAAAATGTCTCCTTATTCATTTGATTAAATAAGAGCTCACAGACTCTATCCTCTTGTACAAATGGCCTGTTGAAGAATACATACTGCCGTTTACACTAGACATCCAATCACTATCTTTCCCCCAAAGCCCTCACAGGAGCTCCCCTGGTCGGACAGCAAAAAAAATCCCCAAAAGAATGACCATTCCCCTTTTTAAAGTTCCTCTATGAGGACTTGAAGAGTTTTCCCTTCCAAAAAAACCATCATCAGATAATGAAATGTGAAGAGTTATTAAATGTCTCTTTACATTCTATGCTCTCTCCCTAACTTTCTTGAAGCAAACAAGACACTTCACTATCCAAGGTCAATGACACAAGCTCTTTTGAATCAAAAAGTTCAACAGAAATTACTCTAAGAAATTCACATCGAAAGCCATAACCCATTATACTTGATTCTATAAACTTTGTAATTCCGGGCTCAATTTTTTAAAGCTGCATAGTTGAGTTGTAATTCCTTTGAAATATCTTATGATTCCATAAACTTTGAATCAATAAAGTCTTTATCAATATTTTCATGTTGCCTGTGAGCATATAATGTATTTGAGTAACATCCTCCTCTATGATAGTGCTCATTGGATCTGGATCATACCACAATTCAGTAGCCTCTGTGACACTTCGCAAGGCTCTAAAGCACATTGGACATTCTTTGCTCTTTCTTTTGTCTTGTTAACCTCTGGCTTTTAGATACACTGAAAGTGATGGTGTTCTGATTTTCTTTGCCACATTTATAATTTCTCTTAGTCGAGGAACACCAAGAGTAACATTCTTGGCACTAACACCAGCATAATGAAAGGTATTCAGTTTCATCTGAGTAGCCGGTTCACCAATAGACTGTGCATGCAACATATCCAATCATCTTCCCTGGAGCTACTAGAGACTGACGGAAATGAAATTCAATCTCACCAACTACCCATTCAAATGCTTCCTTTGTAAGATGGTACTCATTCAGTACACGTTTACTTGCAAATGTACTGCACAGTAGAATATTGAAGAAAAGAGTAGCATTCTTCTGGGCCTCAATACTCATGAGATCATCACCAGGAACGACCTATAGCCTTCCCTGAAGCTTGTCAATTGCTTCTACAATCTCCATTGGATGCATATCTGATTGTTTCCTTGGATCAATTTTGAAAGTCTTCTGAGCATTCCAGATGAGTCTCTTCAGATTTACAGGCATAAGCCATGAGTTATCACCTCTGGGGGCAATATCTGTGCCTAACTGTCGTCTATCTGACTCTAGTTTCTGCAATTTTGCATCAAAACATTTTGGAACTCCCTGATGGTTTTCAAATCATCTACATGTTCTGGTAACATGTAGCTAGGATTCCAGTTTTCTTGATCAACTTCATTTTTATAAACATTTTCAAATTCTTTCTTTTTCATCTTCAAAGAATCAAGTTTCTGTGACTCAATCCAAACATCATCCATACCATCCTCACCATCATCACAAGCTTTGGGGTTGTCCCACATTAAAGAAGTATCAATCTTCTCAAAATACATTGATACCCACTGACAGTGTTGATGAGCAGTCAATTTCAGGTTCAATCACAGAAAATCTTGACAAGGCCCACAATACAGATTTTGAAAACAACAGAGATAAAGCTAATGGTGAAATCCAGATAAAACATCCACCCACAAAAGTGGAATGCAAAACCATTCTTCACAACCATGAGCTGTTAACCTTCCTACCATATGGAAATCTGTCCAGCAATTAACATCGGCTTCTTATACTTCATTAAATGGCTGTGATTTGTGAACATATAATCCTCGAACAGGTCCATTACTGAGTTTTCCCAGGGAGCAGCTTCCTAAACAGGCTCGAAATGCTCTTCTTCTCTACCACATTAGTTTGGTAGTCTCGAGCTTGTGAGAGCTAAAATATTGTGCTTAGTTTCCATCATGAGATATATCTCTATTTTCCTCTGTCGAGTGATATTCAACCCTCTTAGCTCAGAATCTATCCACCACCTATGCACTTATTGAAGCTCTTTCTGGTATATGGACTGCACTGTATTGAAGTCCAATTTAGCCAGCTCGGGATACTTGTCACTTCACTATTCATATAAGGCAACCTCTATAAAGGGTCTTCCCTAACCAATAATTATCTCCGTAGCAGAAGCCTAAACCACTTCAGTGACTACCACTTAATATCTATACAAATCTGCCTTCTTGGTCGAAGCATGGGTGCTAAAATTCTTTTGGGCCTATGTATTCTACAGCTCCTCAAATTTTCCTTTACTTGATTTTCCATATTTTTGTGATCTTTAACAACCTGCGATTCCAGCTCCCAGTGTTTATGTTGTATTGCAACCAAACTGTAGTGTGAGTCCCTCATTGTCAAATATGCATTTCACCTTTAACCTTTTCGGATCTGCTTGCATCGAAGGACATAAAATATATAGCTGTGCATGGTTTCGTGGCACTTTTAAATCAAGAGAGAGACAAAGCACAATGGTTCTCTCAAGAATGCGTAATATCATAATGCTAAATTCAAATAAAACGGAATGAGGAGAGACTTGCTAAGCGAGAGCTTTTGATCTTCAATCAAAGGGGTTGTCCATGCTATCTAGTAACTGTTAGCTTCTTCAAGAAGCTGAAAAGTTGTATCTGCAATATATGTATTGGGCTAATCCATGATTGTTTGAGTATCTTTCACAATAATTTCACAAGGCGGCACTGTCATTGTAGAGACACTAGGGAACGAAGGTGAAGCATATCCAGTGCCATGCAATTAATCTGACAATCTCACCATCCATCTTATCAAAATCGAAATGACAACAGATGAAGGTTAGGTGTCTGCCTTTGGTCGCCTTCATATAAGAAGAACATTGTATTAGTGGCCCTAGTACCGTGAACCTGGTCAAAGGTCGCAACCAAACTCCATCTTTAAAATCTTGCGGCCTTTCTTGTCTACTCCTTCAGAAATCGAACATCCATGACACAATGACCGAAGGTAGGCAGGGCCTGTAACAAATCCAAACTAACATTCCCTTTCAGCTTATTATTGCTATATAATTTTCCTCTAAGATGTACATCAATAACTTGACTCTTCTTTCCTGCAGATGAACTTCTGTCTGCAGCCCGGTCAGAAAATGAAACCAATGCAATAGTAAAGCCCAACCATCTCTTTGATTTTACATCAGTGGCTCCACTGGAATCCTAATGTGTTTCCAACAGTGATGCCAAGCTGCATCAGAACTTGCCAAAATTCGTTCCAGACAACAAAATCAGTACTGCAAAGGATTTTCAATTTAACATAAGGCCTGCATGTTATGCTCGAGGAAAAGTAGGTATGAACTCCCTGCTTGCTAAACACACTTGTAAACTGGGACACCTTCAGTTGTGTTACCAGCTTTTGCAACAAGTCGGGTTGCTCTTAAAATGGATGAGGCAAATGTTTCCTCACTGCAACCATGCTCAGCTAAACTGAGACTCTCCTACTGACCATGCAGAATCAAAACTCAAACTTGGTGGGTCATTTAATGTATCTTCACGGAAAATCATCAAATTTTACATCTGCCTGATCATGTAGGCCATGTATTGCCATATTGATTCTGCTGCATGTTGGACCACAACTCATCTCTGAAGAAGTGGATCCAGAGGCATGATTGGGAAAAGGAATACTTTGTTTGATACAACTCCATTGCAATGTCTCACAAGATCTACAAATAAGTTGACAAATCCTGTTGAGCAGATGTTATAACAGTTGGCAGTGATTGATGAAACTCTTAGCTTTAGAGCAAAGTTGCATGGACACGGATACGGATACGGATACGGGTACGGTATCGGATACGGATACGGCCATTTTTCAAGGCCTCTCATATGGATACGTCAAGATACGGCATTCATAAAACACACACATGCACACATATATAACATTTTTTTTCTTATTAGAGAAGATATTCATTACTTTAGGAGCAATATGCACATATAATTGCTACATATTTCAAAATAATTATATTGAAATATAGTTTTATTTATCATTAAAACAAAATTCGAATACATTGATTGTCTGTGATAGAATCACATGCTATCAAAAATGTCATCACTATTCCCCTGAAATTGGAGATCTACATCATCAGAGTTAGATTGACTACACCACCAACTAGACTCTCAAAGCCAAATGAAGATCCTCCTACTATCTCTGAATTTTCAACAATGAGATTGAGATGTGACAATGCATTTATGGATACATCAATGTCACTCATCTCAGGTTCTACGTCCCAAAGTCTATTGGGTCCCTTCGTGTAATATGCAAAGGAAAGCGATAAGAGATGAATAAAACATATAAAATACTTAAATAATATAAGACATAAATTATTAATTTAATATAAATGGATTTATAAAACTCAAATTATTAATTTATTTTAAACCTAATTTTAAACATAAAAAATTAAAAAGTTTTTCAAAATTCTAATAAAATTATAAAATATTAAAATAATTATAAATTGAATTTAGAAAACACAAATTGTTAATTTATTATAAATGAATTTATAAAATAACAAATTATTAATTTATTTTAAACGTAATTTTAAATATAAAGAATTAAAAATTTAAAAATTAATAAACCTAACTTTAAATATAAAGAATTAATTTTTTGAGGCAAAGCTCTTAAATTTTAAGCGAATAATCTCAGCAAGTGATTTTAATTTTTTCCAAAGTAAAATTTGAGAGGAACGATTTTTATTAAAGTAATAAAATTGAGGCGGAATGATTTTAATTTTTCCGAAGTAAAACTGAATCGCACGCAGGACGCTACATTCAGCGGACGCGACAAGCAGTAGGGGAAAACATAGCTGGGAGTTTTCGCTGGCAGACAGATCAAAGCGGCAACAACCTGAACCAAAAATGTCAAAAATAAGAAGAGAAATAATGGACGCCATTCACACCTGGGCGCAATAAAGTCGGTTCACTCTTTTCGCAAAAAAATCCACAGAAACTGCAAACGATATACAGATTCATTGCTTCTCGGGTTCTTATAGATTTTTAAATAAAAAAATCTCTAGTTTTCTGAAATGAATTTGGAATGTTACAGCAGCTATGGTAAGATTCGTTGCTGTTTTTATAGGCGTCTGAATCCCGGTGAATCAGGCACGGGCAGAAATAGAAATTTTTTTGGGTGCTTTTGGATGCGGTATCCATGCCGTGCCAATGGCGTACCGTACCCGCATCCGTATCAGATACGCTGATACGCGTACCAGTGCAGGGAGACTGGCGTATCCGGTAACCTTGCTTTAGAGATATCAGATACCCAACATGGAGATATTTAAGGTTAGACCTGTGGTAGTGATGCATCTTAAGATAGAGTACAACCATCCAATATCTATATTATGTGATGTGCAATCAATATTTTGAAAAATCCTGTAATGCACTCCAGAACAAAGCATATCCCAATCAAATATCATTTATTAAAGGAGCAAGTAGCAGGTCAGCAAGTTAAGATTGAGTATATTGCTACACAAGAACAAATTGCAGACATCTTCACAAAGCCTCTTCCAAAAGAGACTTTTGAGCACCTTAGACAGAAGGGGAGAAGTAGAGAAAGGGAAGCATTAGAGACAAGGGTTGCATTATGATTATATTCATAAATTATTTCTAGGAGGGGTTGCCATCAATGACAAAAGGGGAGATTGTTAGAACTATTGTCATTGATGTCAAGGCATCGATCCAAGGAGATGAAGTGCTAAAGCAAATCATGGCCAATTGCATTGGCAGATCATCAACAAAAAGGAAAAAATTAGACTGGCGTTCAAATTAAGAGTTTGATTTGCATTTAAATAAATAAGTTTATATCTATTTAAGGCCCACCCATGGTTCATAATGCTGATCGACCCTTGGCTTTTGGTGCCCCCATTTAATGTTTTAAAAATTGCAATTAATTTATTTTTGCATGGGTCGACCCATGTCTAGCACCCAAGTGCTGAGGTTAAGAGTTGCATATAAAATTAAAAGTTGCCATCTTTGTGAAGTGGCATAACTTTCCAATCAGTCACCCCCTTTGGAGAAGCTATAAGAAGTGTTTGCGGAGAGTTTTTGAAGGCAAGCAATTCACGATTATCCTTTCATACATGAACAAATCTGAAGCAATTAAAATCAGATTTTAATAGCAGATCTAAAAGGAGATTTTGTTGCAGATTTTGTGCAGTGTTAAAGGAGATTCAAGAGCAGATGTATTGCAGATCTAAAGCAGACCTTTGAGATTCTGAAGCAGATCTGAGAATAGATATAAGGCAGATTTGAGATCAGCTATAAGGCAAATCTTGAAGGAGATCAAATTCACAAAATCTAAGACTTTGTTGTTAAGAGGTTGCTGCCCCTCTATTGAAGAGATTGGTGTCTCTTGCTAGGTTGGTGCTTAGTTGTGGGGATTGGTGTCTCCAATGGGTTGGTGCCTACAAAGACAAAGCAGGATTGGTGACTCCAATAGGTTGGTGCCTACAAAATTTGTAAGAAAAATTTTATATAAGCAATATTTTGCCATGGTTTTCTCTCAAAAGGGTTTCGGTGTAAATTTTGTGTTCTTGTGTTTGGGAGTCAATGCAAAGGCAAGAAGATGTAGTGGGGTGGTCATTTTGTTCTACCACAAAAGTCAAATTGTCTACACCTCTTTGAAGAAAGTTAATTGAGGGCCTTGCTCTTCTTCATTTATGGGGAACTTCATCTTTGCAATCATTGAGTTAATACCATTGTATACCTTTCCCAAACATGGCTTATCCATATCAACAAGGCAAATCATATTCATAATGGGCTCAAAACTTAAAATATATTCCACCCAATCCCACCAAGTGTCATCTAGGATCATTTGTTTTTCTTTTGTTGCCCTCTCATTGTTGGATTGCCTCCATATAGACCGAAGTTTGCTATCAACCATACTAGAGAGTGTCTTCATAAGTCATCTCAAGACTATTGTGTTTGAGGCAATGGAACTCAACGACCTATTTGAAAATTAAAAATAAAAACTTAAATTTAAAAAAATAAATTACTGAATTGAAAGAGAATTTAAAATTTGTATTATTTCAATTACTGTCAACCACTCCAATTGCAAAAATAATCTAAAAATGGCCTATCAAATGTGGTGGTTTGTAATGAATATTTGAATCTCTTTGAACTCAACATTGATTTGATCCAATCTATTTTCCTGCCCAAGATGTAATGTGAAATTGTGCATGTGGACAACACAAGGTGTCCAAAATTTATGTGAAAATTGTGTCTCAACCAACACACCAACTACTCTACAATTCTTTGTGTTGTCCATTATGAATTGGAAAAAATTTTGAGAACCTACTTCATTAATGCATTGTATAAAAATGTTCGCAATAAATTGTGCATCTTTCACTTGCCCCTCACAATCCACAACTTTCAAAAACATTACCCCTTTTGGGCACAATGCAATCACATTGATTTATGGCTAATTTCTACCATCCTTTCATCCATCAAAGTGATAGACATCCGAATTTGTTTCCACAAATGTCTTATGGAAGCCAATAAAGTTTCTATATTTTTTACCGCCTTTGACAATACATCTTTTCATAACCTTGGCCTGTGTAGCCTTTTATAGCATCAATTACTAGGAGCACATTGGAGCACATTGGTGAGATAATGCCATTACTACCCAAGTCTGCAATACTATCATGCTTGCTCACCTCCTCATAAATTCAAACTAAAAGAAAATGCTTCCAGCTCACATGTCAAAGAAGAACATAGCTAATTATACTTTTGGTCTTCATAAAGAAATTTCTTGTGCATACCAAACTGTAATGTTTCAGATATAAGCATCTCATCAACTGGAGCTGCATTATACTGATATTCATGTTAATGTAAGCATCGCAGCTCAATGCCATCTTCATATGCATGCTGGTCCCTAGAAAAGGATTCAAATGTTGCGCATTCATCCTCAAGAGAAGACACTCAACCTTCATCAAAGTAGGTTTCCACTTCACTTGCATACACATCCAACTTGAGGACAACTGCAGCCAGCAGGCAACATCACTACAAGCGCTGATAAAATAATTTTTATTTAAACCATATGCAAGATCGAAACACTTGCCATATCAGCACAGACATGTGAAATATGAGACACCTCAAATGAAGAATTATGCTCTTCAATTTGTCTCCCTATTTGAAGCTCTTCATTACAACTAGTTGAGACAAAAAAATACTGCTATCATCAGACCTGTCATTATTTTCTTCTTCTTCCTCACCTTGAAAAATTAAATTCAAATCCCACTCAAAGCACATTCTTTAAAAACACATTCCTCTTCTGTAATAGTGTTTGAGTCCATAACATGGCAATCAGTCCCATATTGCAAATGCTCATACCTAACTCTAGAGACCATGGAAAACTGAAAGTTTCACCTTCACAAGTGTTAACAACCTCAGAAATATCCGATTTTGAAATTTGACCCAAGCCATAATTCACCTCATCACCAAAGGGAAAGACATGGATGTAAACCAGACAAAAACTGATGTCTTGTTCCTCGAACTAAACATTGACGTGCACACCCATCAGCATTGCCATTGTTGAATATAAGTTCATCAAACTGAAAGTTTGTGCATACACTTTCCACTTCATTCACATTAGTACTCAACTCCCAAGTGAAGCACTATACTCACACATTGCACTATTGTTATCAATCACCAAACATGAGACATCATCAAATTGAAAGGTCTCATATTATATTCTCTCTGCATCTTGTAATAATTTAATAAAGAATCCTGGAGCATGAACACTAGTATCACTACAACCAATGCCCTCACAACCCTCTATATCAGCAGTCATTCAGATCACAACTGCAAATATCAGTGTCAAAAGTAAAGAAACAGAGCATCTCATGTGAAGAACTTTGTTCTTCATATTGCCCCCTTCGCTTTTCTTTGTCAAAGCAGCTTACTGAGCAATTGTTAATGCTGCAACCAGGCTAACTGTCATACTCTTCATCCACATCACATGAGAAAAAACCAATAGCATATTCAAAGTTGGAACCATCATCCATAGCTACCCACTCTCGCTGAACCTGCACATTGAATGACTCATCAGCAACATCATTTGTGGGTAAGAGATTTGGCATTTGTGCATAAGAGATTTGAAATTTGTGCTGCATATTTTTAGTTGTTCAATCAGGCCAGCCCAATGATAAGCTCGATGGAGGCTTGTGGGTTTCAATTCCTTCAACAGGATACACATCTCAAGGTCTAACACCCCACAACATTACAAGCCTCAAACGTTCAAGGTCTAAAATGGCTTGAGAAAATCTTCTATTAAAAGCCAGGATTAGCTCATGACTCTTCCTATGAATAGCAGCAATAGCATCATGGGCTTTTACATGAACAAGGTGACCTTTTCTTTGAAGAAGGTCTTGCTCAATCACTTCCATATCCAGCCTATTTCTTTCTAACTCTTGGTAAATACATTGAAGGACTTGGCAACTTTCAAGGTGGACAGGTATAACATCATTAAGACAGATACAATCATCAAGTTTACCATAGTAAGAAGGCTCACAGAATAGGGAATACTAGAATCATCATGATACTTCTTCTCCCATCAAGCATCGATTCTACAGCAACATTGGAATACATACCTAAGCACTTACACAACTCGATAGTGCATACACAAAGACAACTACAGCCATGGGGATAAGACAGGAAACTTGTGCCATAAATTTTTTGCAGCTGCCATGGAGTGTGCAAGGATAACATGTGGCCAAAAGAACATAGCAGCAGCAGCTGTCAAGATCATGTCAGCAGAGTTGCCATACCTCCAAAAGGGAAACTTGAAGCAACAAAAAACTCCAAGGGCAAGTATGTGTTTGAGTTCTTCACATCAACAAAATCTTCACATGTTAGGCACAAGAAAGATCAAAACCAGAGTCTCTAATCCCCAGCAATTGCACCGAATGTTGGCTCTCAAAACTGCAACTCCGTATTCCTAGAGTGTAAACCAATCCTCAAGGCCTGGGAACATTTCATCAAGAGGAAAGGTAGAGAATGGCCGGTCTCTCCTTCACTTTGAGCTCAACTAAACCCAGGAAGGCGTTTCTAGAATTATCCTTTATAAGTTAATTAATGAGAATGATGGAACAAGACTAAACTGAATAACAACAACAGCCAATAGATGATAGACCCCAATACATGTCACTAAGCCTATGACATGCTAGCTACTTGCAAAACCTCTCATTAAGCTAATAGCAGACCATGCACGAGACAAAGAATATACCATCTGCTTATCCCCAAGGATGCTCTCAATCTCAAAAGACACTTCAATACATGGCTGCAAGGTAAAACCAGAATGTGTATCCCTCTAAGAATGGGTGGGCTTGCTATCGATATTTACTACTTAAACAATCAGATATGCAATGCCAAAAATTAGAAGGGTTTTATGCTTTGATGAAAGATTGATTACTTGGCCTTCCACACCGGTGCCTTATCCATTGGTATTAAAAAGAGAATATTCCTCAGTCTTTGAAGGAGGGTATGACTCGTACACCCAATAATAACTAGTTTAAAAAAAAGGTTTGGACTGTTTATCTAAAAAAATTGTCTCAAGGCCTTCCAATAAGCCACAGAAGCTAACATCCGGCTTAAGAGATTAAAAAAGTAAAGAATTATGAAAGTGATATAGAAATCAATTATTGTAAGAAAATCCTAGAAATGAGTTTCCATGCATTTTTTTTCAAACACTGGATGTGCCATATATTACTTTAAAGTTCATTCTTTCCAATATGTTTATGTTACAGGCTACTGCTGGAGTGCCTTAGATAAAATATAAATATAATCCTGTTACTTTTAAACTCTACTCCTGTTGAAACTTTTCAAGGTGTAGACTTTGGAGAAGTTTACAAGAATTCAACTATCTACAAGCAAGTACCAGTTACAATGAAATTCCCTAGAATCTCTAACTGTAGCTTTCTCAAATTACTCAGATGACCATGAAAACATTCATGGAGGAATAAAGCAATTATTAAAAAGGTTTAGCATTCCAGAATCTGGTGCAAAAAATCTTTATTTTTCAACCCAGTATTCACAACCTTTCTTAGGACACTGCCGAGCCACATCACCGCCATATCTATCTTATAGCCAACTGTAGAAGCATTAGCAATGCCATGAGTTGTTCAATTGTTAAATGTTTGAAAGAATAGAACTTTGAAGACTAATATAAGTGAAAGAAAACTTAGGAAAACCTGCATTATATGTGTCTATCAGACGCCAATAGTTATAGAGTGAAGAAAATATGGTCTGTGCTTAGATTTGCAAAATAAGAACTAGTAAGGACTTGCAAACTGTATTTCAAGGAACTCCAAACCTATATGTTAAGAGCCATGGTAGGGCAATACTTCAAGCATTTGTATATTTTGGTTATGGCCATTTGTATATGATATGGTTACTCCAGCAAAAATAGTTGCATAAATAAACTCCATTGGAAAATCCGTTGTTTTTCACATGATATCATGTTCATTGTTGAAGAGCACCATCACTATAAACAACTTTACGAATCTAAGAATTGTTGAAGAAAACTTATCTGGTTTGTCCTCCAATAATTTTTAGTGTACTACTATTTTCAATAACACTGTTTCTATATTCAGAAAAAAATTCAATAATCTTGCCCCTATATTCAACAAAACTTCAAACATTGTTCAAACTATTTTGACATAAACGACAGTCAAATACTAGTAGCCAGGTATCATAAAAAAGAACAGAATAAATTGTATTTTTCATCATCCACTTTGTCTAACTAGTCGTTCCATCACATTACTCTAGAAGACAAGGAAAAAGAGAAATACCAATAATATGAATTCACTTCATGAGCGAAATGTCATAACCCAAAAAGATGCATTGAATATGATGCTGTTCTTTGTTTTCTTCAGATATGGAAATGCATAAACTTTTAATTGAAAAGGATTAAACTGACAAGTGCCAACTGTCTTGAATGTATTTACTCTTCGAAAAAAATATGAAAGCTGCCTCTTTGACACCAAGAAAAATCAATCCTCTCTCTTCCTCGAATAAGACCAACAAAACTGAAAATCACCTCATATATCAAAATTCTAAAGAAAATTGATAGCCTCAGCAAAACGCCATGCCTTCAATTTACTTTCCTGTTATTTCCTTTTCCTTTACTTTGCACATATCTTCAGCTGATTTCACAAACTTCTTCGTAATGTCATCTACTTCCTTTTCTAGCCTCTTGACATCGTCTTTGGACATGCCAGAGCCAACCTTCTTGATTGAATCAACAGCCTTCTGTCTTGCTCTTCTTATGCTCTGTTTGACATCCTCGGCTGCCTTTGTAACAAGCTTCAACATTGCCTGAATGTGCTCTTTGGATGATTCTGGGACAGGCACAACCAATCTTTGCCCTTCCGATGTCGGATTTAGCCCTAAAGGAGACGAAACAATGGCGCGCTCAATCTCTTTCATGGAATTCACATCATAAGGGGTCACGCTTAGCGTCTGTGGATCTAAGACAGACACGGCGGCAATGTGGCTCAGCGGTGTCCTAATCCCACTGGATTCAACAATGATGTGATCCAGCATACCCGGAGAAGCTCTCCCTGTACGTAATTTGTTCAGTTCCCTGGACAAAGCATCCAATGCAGCCTGCATCTGTGCCGTGGCAGCTGACTTTACAGAAGGACCAATGTCTGGCACAACTTCAACCATGCCCTCGTCCCCCTTGGACTTTTTTCCTTTGGCAAATCCCCTCTGCCATTGCTGGTTCAACCCCAATTGACCATAAACACAAGATCCCACAACATAGCACTGATCTTGCGTATCATTGATTGCATAACTCCCTATAATTGACCAATAATGCAATGCCCTAGGTTTGTGTATACTTAGAGCAATGAAACGTCTGGAAGAAGCCGAAGACAAGGCACGCCTTAATGGGGCAGCCATAGCCATAGCTAAGCTCTTTAAATCCTGAGAATTTAAATAGTTCTTAAAACCTAAACCTAAACTCTAAAAACTCCTTATTGTTTAGTTTCAGGTGGTTTTGTTTTGTTAAATGCCCAAAACCTAAAGTCTTCTGTATTTAGAAGAGGGAAAATGGGGCCAACTGGCTTTACAACTAAAATTTTAATTTTAATCCTGTGAAAACTGTGAAAAACATTTTCTAAAAATTTCAGACACAGGTATTTTAAATTTCTTACCTGCTCAAATTCGTATTGTTAATTGAATGGACTCTGTGCTTGCAGCAGATATTTGCTGCGCGTTATTCTGTGCGGGTCATTTATCCAGATTCATGAAATATTAGAACCTCTAACATTCCTACATAAACCCTAATATGTAATTTTTGTAATAATCTTGAAAATTCAGTCTAAAATATTGTACAAACTTCTCTCGTACTTGAGCACTGTGACATTATGCTCTTAATATACTATAACAAGTGCCACTTAGTCGGAGTACTTGTCTTTATAATGTTTTAACTATAATTTTATATACTATAGTAATTTAATTTTGACTGTGATTGCAGTACCGAATTTAGTAACAAGGAAACAAGAAATAAATAAGATAAGAGTAGTTGGTACTATAATACTCTTATATCAATGTGTAGTCATTAGATATAAGGATTATGCACAATTTGAATTAACTTATTGAATAACTGTGTAATTAACAAGGGAAAGCTATGTTTATTTTGTATATCTAGAATGTTCATTGTTACAATATAACTTTGAATGTGTAAATATCAATTAATTTGTTACATGATTGTTAATAAAGAAGAACATTTTAATATTAAATGAGGAAAGTTTTTAGATCTTTTCTTGTTGGAGATGAGAGTATTTGATCATGTTGGTAAACAGAGTGCTCCCATTCAAAATGTATATTTTGAAAAAGTGATATTGTCAAATAAATAAATAATACCAAATATATTAGTTGTGTATCCAAACATAGAACATAATGCTTCTAAAACTATCTTAAGAAAGAAGTTATAAAGTGAGTTTATCTTTTCACCCTCAATTTATGATATTCCTCTTCTCACACCACTTCACAATAATTTATTTTAATAAATATGAAGAGTAAATTTAGGATAAAGTTCATTACATATTTCTTATATTAGAATTCCTAAAAATATAACATATAATAATAAAAGAGAACATCTAATAATCATTAAAAAAAATTAAAAACTAATATTTATTTATTTTTTAAATATCAAAATATCAAAATTTTAAAATATATATTAATAACTACAAATAAAACTATTAAGAAACAAGAGCTGCAAGGCAAGTTCCTGCCAAAAAGTTATAAAATAGTTGTGTTTTAAAAAGTTAGAAATGAAATTATTGATGAGGTGGAACTGTTGTGTAAGAAGAACAAATGATTAAATTAAGGATTGTATTTGTTGTTATAACTTTAGTTCTAATATATTAAATTATATTTGAGATGGTATATATGTTACATATATATTATAATATTATAATGATGTTAAAATTATATATTAGATATTATATATGTTACTTATGTATTATATAGTGTATATATTATAATATTATAATATGTTGTTAAATTAATAATATAATATATTAAAAATATATTATTTATTTGAATTTGGTCTTAGATTATTTTATATATTTGAATTTAATAGAATGAAAAATATAAAAAATAGATAAGCTATGTTAAATCATTTATATTGGTAACATAGGAGACAAAAATTAAGAGAAAATATGTTATTCAAAATTATAAAAAATTGAAAAATATGCTACTTATAACACTATTTTTTCATGAAGTTGCTATTTAAATTTCAAATAAAAACATAAATATTAAAATATATAACATAAATTTTTATTTATTTTAAAATATACAAATCTAATTAAAATGTGGTAATTTGTTTTTTAGAGTTTAGAAGAAAAATATAGGATTGATCTTGCATGCTTACATTAACCATAATTCATTGATACAAGAAAAATATAGGATAGATAATATATTTTTTATTTTGATTAATTAAAAAAGGTAAGTATTAAAGATTGAATAAATTAAAAATTATATTAAAAGATTGATTCAAGAAGAAAATTATTAAAATTAAAATTATTTATATTAATAATTAAAATATAAGATAATAAAAAAATTAAAGGGGTTGAGAAAAGTTTCACTTGATCAAATTTTTAAACTTAATTATTATAGTGGATGTCTTAAACAATTATTCTTTTGGAAATATCAAAACTAAGAATGAAACCAACATAAAATTTTAATAAAATATATTTCAATAAAATGATGTGTACACTAAGTTAAAGCATGTATATTGCTAGTCAAATGGTATGTAGGGAAAACAAAAACTAAGAGATAAAAAGTCTTGCTTGGTAAAATTGGAAAACATGATTATTATAATGACACAATTTTAGATGGATTAATAAAGGTATAAGGAATTTATTCATATTTAACAAATAAAAATATATACTATCTATGCTTTGTTTGTGCTACGCTGTTGCCCATCTGTCTTTCACTCTTTTTGTTTATGCTTGTGTTTCTCCTTTTAGTTGTTTAGTTGTTTGGTGGGTTGAGGTGTCTATGCTTTTTCTTTTGATTATTTTATTGAACTCATGGATTTAGGGGCCTTCCCCTACTTTCAATATAAAAACAATACCATTTAAAATTAAATTATATCAGTAGTCAAATGCTATGCAAAAAAATAAATAAATAAAAAGTCTTGGAAAACCTAATTATTATAATGATGAGTACCTAAAAGAATGAAAAAATAGATAAAAAGTCTTACTTTGTAAAATTGGAAACTCAGTTATAGAAACTAAAAATATATACCTTTACTTGGTAAAATTGAAAAACCTAATTATTATATTAGCATATTTTTTTATGTATTAAGAATGTAGAAATTATTATATTATATTAGCACATTTTTTTATGTATTAAGAATGTAGAAATTATTATTTTAAAAAATTTAACTCTTTTGAATTAAAACAATGAAAAGAATAGTCAATTTATAACACTAATCCGAAAGAATGTAAACAAAAAATCTAAATTATATATAAAATAAATATTTCAAAATATAAAATATAAGTATAAATTTAATGAATAGGTTGAATAATAATACCATCTAAAAATTGATTACACAAGTGATAAGATTAATACATAAATACTAAGTATGATTTGTTACGCTGCAGGATTACCCACCATTCCATAATAATCGTTAATGGAAGTAATGGAAGCGTCAAAATCGCTTATATCGGGTGAAAATTGTGTACCAATTAGATTCAAGAGAATTGTTTTTTGAAACATATTTTGTTATATAATTTGCATCTATACATTGATAATAGATTAAAAAATTCAAATAGAAAAATTATTCAAATTCCCATTGATTAAAATGAGAGGTATTAATAACTAGTTAAATTTTGGTGGTGCCTATAGGAACTAATAATATATATACTGATTTCTTAAAAGAAAAAACAAAATATAAAAATTAATAAAATTAAAGTAAAAAATCATATAAAAAATAAAGAAGTATATCTAATAATAACAATAAAAATTATGTATCCATCTATATGAAAAATAAAATAGTTCAAGTAAAACAGGCAAACCCACAAATTTAGACAAGTTACCAATGATTAACTGCATTGACATATAATCCTTATCTCTAATCCTCTAAACTATACCAATTATTGCGTACACACATATAATCAATATCACAAGAATGGTGACATTTTATATTCACTGTAAACCACATACCGTTATCTGAGAACATGTAATTTGTGGTGTTGAATGCATAGAAACCGTTACTAATTTGGGGTGAGTCCACCTTCCACCGTTCTAGGCAAAATAATAATAGAACTTTCACCTTTTCCTAAATATTTGTCAATAATACACAAAATCTTTTAGCCAATCATATTTAAGAAAAATATTTTTTATAATTTATAAAATTAAATAATTTGCTAGTTCATTTTATAAAATTGAATTTATTTTTTTCTAAAAAAAATTATTGTTTTTGATTGGTTGAAAGCCAACTTATTAATAACTAATTAACTAACAAAAAAGCAAAGGGCAAAAAGTTTTCTTAAAAATAGGAAAAATAATAGGTCATTTCACTTTTCCTAAAAAACTATCAATAACACATCAAACTTCTTAACCAATCATATTCACAAAAAATAATTTTTCTAATTTATAAAGTTAAATATTGTACAAGTTAATTTTAGAAAATTAAATTTTATTATATTTTTAAAAAAAATTATTGTTTTTGATTGGTTGAAAGCTAACTTATTAATAAAATAATTTTTCTAATTTATAAAGTTAAATATTGTACAAGTTAACTTTAGAAAATTAAATTTTATTATATTTAAAAAAAAAAATTGTTTTTGATTGGTTGAAAACTAACTTATTAATAACTAATTAACTAGAAAAAACAAAATTGATTGCAATAGTATTACCTCACGGCAAGTACTAATAATTAGACTCTTGATATAAGAGTCTAATGGCAAAATTTTGATATCAATCACTTTTCTCTTATATTTTGTTTTCACTTTAATCTATTGGTTTTTCCAAAATGATTAGTGTATAAGTAACATATTTTAGAATGGGAGTTGGCAAATAATATGACTTTAATTTGACTTTATCAACATATATTTAGGAATCAATTCTAATAGTTTACTCATTCATTTACCTATGACATATCAAGAGTTGAAAAAATGATTCTACAACTTTCAAAATTGAAATATAATTTGAACCCTTATTGTTTCCTCCAAGCTATTCATTATAAAGCAAGCTCCTCAATGGTGTTTAGACACTACAATTTCAAATGTGGGTTGAAAGCACGAAGGTGGACATAATTTTGATAGACAAATCAACATATTTATATCCATGCACACAAGTTCAAATATGCACTCATGGAGGCCACTTCTACAATTGTACAAATGAATTGAACAAAGGGTTTGCATATTTCTAGGTGTTTCTCTAGCATCATAGAAGACTAATAAATTGACAAATCAATTCTTCACACTTGGTACAACATTATCTTTATTGATTTTTAAGCTAAGTATCATTATTTTATTATTTAAAGTTCATGCATTTAATTCAGTAGCAATATTAGACCCAACGTATATATCTAGGGTAGATTTTGATGTGATTGCATTAATTGTTTATTTACCCTAAAATATTTTAAGAGATCATTTATTTCCCTTTTCATTTTAGTGAACCTTGACTTTCTTACACCCCCTTGTGGTTTTGTCTTCAAGATTTTTCCCTTCTACATTAGGATTTTAATTCTTACCATTTATAATTCATTATCCTTTATTTCTTTTCTTATTAGGGTTTAATATACTCTCATTTGTGTTTTCATGCTCAATCTTTATTACGATTTAGTTTTGCAATGAGTAACATCTTTTTTATCCTTACTTGCCCATATCTATTTTCACCCTTGGAGTGTTCTTGCTAATTTAATTTTTCGTATCTAAGTACTTGTTAATGTTATGAGTATATATTAGACCCTACAACTATTGCACATCCTTTTCTCCTTTATGATTTGTGAATTGTCTATATTTCAAAGTCTCATTATTGACCCCCTTTTCCCTTTGCAAAGAAGTGCTTAATTCAATCCTAAAATGGTCTCCCATTTGGTTGATCATAAAATCCTCAATGGTTCTCTGGATAATACCCATCTTGAGGGGGAGGATTTTGATCATGATGCTTAATTGGAATAGTAGAATATTTCTCTTATTGCACAATTACTTTTTGAAGAGCTTGCTAGTGCTACTTCTCCTATATAGTTGGTTAAGTTGGTTAAGTCTCTTCATAATTTGTTTCTTAGTACACCCTTTGCTACAAATAGTAAATTCATAGTATTGGTACTAGATTGTCTCTCCATGCTCTTTGTGTGGTGCATCTCCTTCCCCTCGTAGCCACCTATCCTCCTTCATGGTTCCTCCACCCTCAAATTTTAAGATTTAGATCCTCATTCCTTCTTCCATTGTGACTCCTACCTCTCATGTATCTTCCTCTAGTGTCATGTCTAATTCATCTACCCTTAGTGCCCCCCTTACCTCTCACCTTATTAGTGTCACTCCTTCCTATCATCCTAATATTACAACACCTTTCTCCTTGCACTATAATGTTGCTACTTTTCTTCCTAAATTCATATTTACTGGTCATCCCTTATTCTCTTTAGGCCCCATCCATTTTGTCTCATGTTCCCACCACTTATATTCCTATGACAACCCTTAATGCACTTATATGAAATCTTGATAAATTAGAGCATAAAGTGTATGTCATGCATACTGTACAAAATAAAGATGATTATGTTAAGATACATAACATCGTACTTATTTTTAAGATTGTGCAATGATATTCCATATTAAAGCTAATAAACACAATTAATATTTTAGAAAAGAAAGAATCTAACTAAATGAATCTAAATTTTTTCATCAAAAGGCATAGGATTTTTTTTAAATGAGAAACTAAGCCATAAGATTCTTAACTTAGATTTTTAAAAAAGGTATTATATGTTTAATTACTTACATGGATCAACATTTCCAAGTTTGAGAATAAAATAAATATAATACAATACAAAATAAGGACTATTATCCTATAAATTACATGCAAGTGAGAATTCTCCATACAAAAGTTTGACTTTAAATTTAATATAATATAGTAGACCCACTATCTTATTCATCTTTTCAAGTGTAAGAAGCATGGTATTTGTGATAGCTATAAGGAATGAAAGAATCATCTAAGTGATTTTCCTCCAACCATAGAATAGGTAGTGTCTCACTCATCTTCCTAGTGGAAGTGGCTTGACCCTCAACAAGGGTGTGAAATAATGACATCTTTAGTAATACAATAACCAAATCTGAGAATCAAGTGTATATAATTCAATCACTATCACATGCAATCAATCATGCAAAACCTAGATATCCTTTATCTACTAATAACTTATGACTACCATGTGCAATCCTAAGAGTACAATGAATCGAAAATGCTTACAACTATAGCATCACTTTGGCTAATTTTTTTAATAAGTAAACATTTTAATTATACATAAATGTGGGTTATACGATACTACTATCTCTTGTGTCAAAATGATCATAAATAATTGTAAAAATATAAGGTTCAATTCAAAACACAAGTTTTCCATAAAAACATAACATTTTTCAAATTTTTAGCATACCCTCGTCTTGAGTGAGAAACTTAATAGTATATAATTTGAATATCATCATTTTATTGTATCAAACAGGTAAGTTCATTTAATGTATGTAATGAAATAACTTGCAAATAGAAGAATATAATGGAAAATGTGTTGCTAATACTTTATAATAATATGCCACTTTGATGGCACCCTCCTAATCCACTTCAAGTGAGATACCTCCAATAGTATTCAACAAGAACAAAATATTCAATAGGATGATAATAACTAGCCTCTATCTCCTATATATACCATATTTATGCCTTGGATGCTATCCAAGCCAACTTAGCTACTTATACAAGACTATATTAATGATTATATAACTTAGTTAAGAGTTAAGGTAGCCACATCATAACTACTCGTAACCTTATACACCTATAGGATTAAGGGCATGGTATGTCTCCCTCTTCAGATAAGTATTGTCCTCAATAATGATTAATGGTGGATTATTCTACATAAAATACTTGTATTCATCTATTTCTTGCTCTTCTTGTTTTTATTTTACTTCTCCTCCTCCTCCTCTTTTTTCATTTCCCCTTTTTGTAATAGTTTTGTTGTGAACCAAAAATTACTATTTCCTAATCCATGCATCTTCCTTGGCCCAATTTTGTGTATATGCTCTTCCTCTTCTTTCCCCTATTCTTTATAAGGTCTTTGAAGTCTCTAAGTGTTGAGGCACATTTAATCTTCTAAGTGTTTATTAGTCATCAAAGTTTCAAAACTCCTCATTTTGGCATGCCTTCTTATCTAAGTTTGATTTTCTCTAAATGCCTTTAGTGCCAAACTTTGTACTTGTTCTTCCCATCATAACTTTCTTTTGTTCCTCACTAGTGTGTTAGTGTTTTCTTTCCCTGAGTACTCTTATTTTGTCATGTCTTGACTTATAAGTCCATATTCCCACTAAATGACCTTAACAGAGTCAAACTTGCAATCTTACCTCTACTAGGGCACCCATTTATTGCCATTCCCAACTCACGATCCTCACTAATAACTTCATTCACGTCACCAAAGTTGGACTTCACTTATCCCCTTACCTGGGTACCTCTCCTTATAAATCTTTGATCTTTGATGCCTATTAGCTTCTTTCTTATGCCATATCAAAGTTGGTGGTGTAGGATTCCCTTAAACTTGGTACCAAGTATGAACCATCTCTAATCCCCATAATTTTCCTATTTCCTCTTTTCATTATTTCATTTTAAAAATTCCTTTCTTGTCTACCTTAATTGGTATGAGGTCATTGTCATCCCCATCCTCTAAATTCTAAAAATATTGCCATTCTTCACTATTCATTCCACCTACCTCCAAGCATATGATGACATTAATTCACAAATTTAACATCGTAACTTCTAGAAAGGGGTACCTTCCATCTAAAAAAGTATTTTTATTATGGGTGCACATCTACGTGAACCTCCAACTACAAAATAGTTAAAATGGACCTTGTTGCCATTAAATCAATCATTAGGGTTTTGAAACCCACAAGATCTTGTGAATTTATTATAGAGGACTTTTGCAAGTCATTGGAATCCCTTTCCCATGTCTTTCAAGTACAACCCTACACACATGGGCATGATTTCATGTGTGATCCAAGGGAAAATGACACTCAATTGGAATAAGCATCATAAATGGCATACTATTATGGGGTTCGATGACATTTATGTAGATTTTGACAATATTTCTCGAGGTATTTAGGTTCAGATCTTTCATGGTAGGATAATTATAAATGAAAAATGATGGGAAAGGGAAACCTTTTTATTTTTCACCTTAGGGCTTAACACCTTTCCCAAATTTTTGTGTATGTATGTATGCAGGGGGTTATGTGGGGGGAGATGTAATGGATTGAAAATGCAAAGATAGAATGAGGGTTTGATGGATATAGACAAGGTATGAGATTGACTTACAACCTAATAGGTGAGTTAACCAGCCCTTAACCAAATCTGAAAATGTCCTAATGATGAAATGCAATGATCTAACTATGCTAATAGTGCAATTTACTATTTTGATGCAAATACAAAAAGTATTACAAACAAATTCAAACAACAGAAATGAGCAAAGCAAGACATTGTGTACCTATTATTCAAATTTGAGGTTGAAAATGGAGGACATAGATGCCCAAGCATGAGTGTCCTTGTATGCTTTTTTTGGGTCTATTTTTGAGGTCCTTTGATGTCGGATTTGAGCTTCGGAATTTTCCTTCGAATCTATCAGAACACTTTCGGATATTTCTATAACCAAGTTTTTGTAGCTTGACAAGGGTTATGACAACAAATGCAACAATGAATAATTTGTCTTCAACACCTCTTCAATATTCTTCAACCTGATATTTGCACATTCACAAAGAGAATAAATATTGGGCCATTTTAGGGGCTTGCTTTAGTATAAACCCGTGTAAGTGTTTCCATTTCCACAATGGCAATGTCAATGATGAATGGATAATGAATAAGAAGGAATGATGAAATCATAAAGTGTTGCAACTCACCACCCTTCAATGGCTTCCTTGAAGGACTAAAGTCATGCTCATCACCTCAAGGACTTGATCTTGCTTGCTTGATTTTCTTGAATGCTTTGGAGACCTACAAGAGTGTTAGCCTTCACAAAACAATACCAGTGTGAACACACATAAACTCACATAGAATTGGACATGATGTTAGGATCTTGAATTGTTGAATGGAGCTTTGAAATGTTGCTCTTGACTTGCTAAATAGTGCTCTTGATCATAAGTTTTCCAATAGTCTTCTATATAGATTTTAAATGATGCAATAACCAGGTATTTATAGGCATTTATTCAATTTCCCGAAAATTAAATCCCGATAGCCAACTTTAAACAATTGAATTGTAAATATTAAATTTTCGACATGGACATATTTGAATTTGGAGCCAAAATAGGGGACATTCATGCCCAGGGAGTGAGTTTCCTTGCCCTATTTTTGGGGATTTTAGGTGTTGAGGGTAAGGTCTTAAATATATGTAATTGATTCTAGCTTGCAATTCCTCAAAAATTGTCAAAAATAAGCGATAAAATGCATAATTTAGGAAATTAAATACTCAATTAGGTCCAATCATTTAAGGGCAGACTAAACATAAGGTTAAATTGTCATGGGTGACAATTTACAACACTACAATAAAAAATACACAAAGAACATAACTAGAAACCTCGTTTTAAGGACATATGTTTGAATGGCCAAATTTAAGGATGAAAACCCTTGGATTTATAAATGATTAGAGGATGAAAACCCTTTGATTACACATAGTAGAGGATGAAATATCTAAGAGAGATTTTCTTTAAGATAAAGTGGTTTCATCCTATACCCTACACAATCAAAAGGGTTTTCATCCTCTAATCGTATGTAAATATGATGATTTTCACCTTAAATATAGGCATTCAAACACACGTGCTCAAAATGGGTTTCTAGTTAGATATTTTTTTGGTGTATTTTCTATAATAATCCTACCACGATACTATGAACCCTAAATATAACCAAAAATAATGTCAAAAGTTGAATCAATATCCTTGAACCCTAGAATGGTATGCCACCTATGATGTTCATTCCTATTGGGTGTCATTTTCCCTTGGATCTTGCATGAAATTGTACCCACATGCATGCAAAGTTGTACTTGAAAGACATGGGGATATGCTTCCAATAACCTCCAAATTTCCTATGTGATGAATTGTAAGGTCTCAAAAGTTATAAACCCTAACCACCACTTTCACACCACGTCCTGTTATTACCAATTTACTTTTACCTTCACAGGTAAATAGGATCGTAAATACAATCATGATTTTGATATGTTTATAAAGTGAATGGAATACTGAAATAGGTATTAAGGTATTATTGCCTTGGAAGAGTAATTATGTTTACATTGATGATGAACATGTATTGCTATACGAATATGCTTAAGTTTTATGATGCATATGGAATTATTATGAACGTCTAACTACCACACAAATGTGTTAAGTTGGTTGCAAGGACAAGTTCATCCTTCGAAAGGGAGGGGAAGTATCACTAAGGAGAAGTGATTGGTCTAATCTTTATGAAACCTAAGTCATCCAATGGAATGGTTGAGTCTAAGCATGATGTGTTTGCATTAGTAAGGGTCTTGATTACTGTTGAGTGCTTTCTTGGATGATGTTTATGTGTTTTTAGCTTATGGGTTCTTATTTATATTACTATGATTAATTGGTGAGGTGAACATACATAAATGTAGGTATATGTTTGCATATGCATGCCAACAATATAGACCATACACATGGAGGAGCATGTACATGAGAGTACATAGGTAGATGTACCTATGCACGATTATGAACGGGTTGCTTATGAGTATGGTGTTATCGAACGAACAATACAACATGTATGTGTATATGTATATATACATCGCACGTATGTTCCTATCAATAAGGTAATAATTGTGTATGTGATTTGACTAATCGATATATATATATATATATATATATATATATATATATATATATATATATATATATATATATATATATATATATATACATATATACATATGTATACATGTGTCGACATATGTATGTGTGACAAACGAGAATGTCCATACAGATATATCAATATATGAATACATATGTGTACATGTGCATAGAGGAATATATCTATACATAGAGGAATATATATACATAGAGGAATATATATATATACAGACACACACACAATCGATATTATTATTGTTATGTGAATGTTAACTTGATCTTATTCATTTGTATATCAAATATATACGTATTTGATTGTCATGGAATATACATATATATATTTTAGAATATATATACATATACATATATAAATATAAATTTATATGTATATATGTGATAGTGTTAAGGCTATTCGTTGACATATATATGTATGTACATGTATATATACAAATATATATTTATATATATATATATGATAATTAAATAGAGGTTGATTTGTATATATGTTATGCAAAGTATTATGGGCCAATTAATACATACGATTGACATAAGATAAAGGCCGATCTATATGCAAGTAATGTGCAATAATATAAAGGCATATATGTCATTTAAGACTAAATGATAATGAATACATGGTATCATAATATGTTGCATAAGCTGATGGATAGCGCTTAAAATGCATAGTGGAGGCCAAACACATGGTTATGTGTAAAATGTTTATAGCCATCATTACCACCAATATAAAGGGAGTATGAGCATTGTTATTAAAATGAATGTATAGTATGAAAGCACGCATAGGGGTTATGAACTACCAAAATATATAGTTCATGGAATTGAATGATTCTTGGCGTATAGGCCATAAAGCCCATGCCCCTATGAATATAGTTTCAATGCATTAAGCATGACATAGTATATGATATGCATATATTGTAGTAAGTAAAGGATGTGTGCAAAGATAGGAAAGAAAAGAAGACTTCCATGTGTAATATGAAGTGGATAGATAGCATGGAAGAAGTTGATGCAATATGCAAAGTGTTGTGCAGTAAACAGTGACCAAGTCAACATATAGAAATGTATGAATAGTGTTGATTCATTCTCCAAACTATAAACATGAGAATAGGTAAACGGTAAAGTGGTGGCGCCATGGAGTTAAACACCCAAACCAAATAGAAGTCTATTTTGGTTGCAAGTCAATTATCATCTTTAGGCATGTGCATATTTAAATTGGTCTTGAACTGTTGTCAAACCATAGAGGTCAATCTTTTGAATACTATGTTGAGTTTACACTTAGATTTCTACCACCTTTTTGTTGTGTGTAGTGAGTCGATTTGCATGTTGAGAGGTGTCGACTGAAACACCTTTTATTTTTCTTGCAATATCTCATTTATCTGTATAAATAGATGGGATAGTTCTCTCATTTGGAACACACTTTTCTACAAATCTATTCGGCTACAAATAATCAGAGAGATACTTTGTGAGAGCTTAGAGTTACTTTGTGAGAGTGTAGTGTTATCTTGAGTAAGAGGCTATAGTGAAGAATTGCTTTGAGAGGATAAAGTGAAGCTGGTAAGCTGTTGTTGGAAGGTTGTGCATCAAGTCAGTCAATTGGGTTAAGTGTAATATGGGCATGAGGATCTAGTCTTCTCTTATTTGTCTTTATTTATGAAAGAATAAGATTTATATGCTTTGTTTGAATTTCTTGAGAATACTAGCATTAGGAAATCATAGCATTTGATTTGGAAAGGAAAAAGAATTTGTTTTATACTTTTCTATGAAAGTGCTTGTATTTACTCCATAATAGGAGGGATTGTTTGTCATTAGTATAAGTATACTAGGAATGATGAAACAAGAATAGCTTAAGGGTTATTCATAATGTGAAATGTATCAATGTCACGAAGTGACTTGTCACTATTGGCTTTGATGTTAGGAAACCTTAGGAATGATAAGGTTTAGTTGTACATCAACATTTTAGAAGAAATGATAGGATGAGTCATTTCTAATCTGTATTTGTATGATCACTTGATCATTGCTTTACTACTGGATTAAACCCTAGGTTGGGAGTAACCTATTTGGGTTGAGAAGTATATTGAAACCTAGGTTAAGATTTACCTACTGGGTTGGGATATGTACTTGACGACTCATTGAAACCTATAGGTTGGGAATAACCTACTTGGTTGGGTTGATCATTTGGTCTTGATTGGAACATATAGGGATAGATTAACCTATATAATCAGACTAGTCATGGGTTGATGACTTTATGCTAGAATATCAAGTTCAAAACTCCCCATGTGATTAAGTTGATCACTTGAGTTTATTGAATACTATATACTTGGAGCCATACGTGGGATTACCTATTGAGTTAGAGTTGCTACTTGAATGGATTCTTTACACTCTTGAGATGAATTCATATTGTTGACAAGATTCTACTCTTTTGAATAACTCTTTTTTACTAAGGAGATTACACTCTCGAATGGAATCATCTATTGATATTATTATTCTTCGATTGAGGTCATTCATTGATGTGGCTATACTCTTGATGAGAACCACTTATTTATGTGATATATTACTGAATGGAATAAGTTATTTATGAATATTTAATCTATGATTAGATGAAGCTTATGTAACTATGATTATAAAGCTATACTTGGGAATAGGTTGTATTTTAAAGTGAATAGCTTGTTTATGCAAAGTTAAATTGCAAACAAGAAAAGCTCATATGTTATAAATAGGATTGGAATATCCATTGAAGGGGGTAACTTATGCTTAGGCTTTATTGGTAGAGATACCATAGTGTTTTGGGAAAAAGGGGAATAGGTTATTTTCAAGGTTAGGGATTACCTATGGAAGGAAATTTCCTAAGCATAGTATATAAATAGTCATAATCCAAACCGAGCTATAGAAGTGTATGTGAATAGGAAGACTACCACTCAAAGTACTGGGTGAGAATACTTTGGCCAAAGTAGTGTAAGTTGCCACTGTTTACACTATCAATTCACTATGTTCCTTTTATGCATTCTAGTTCAATATTTTCATACTTGTAGGAAGAACGACCATATGAATAGGTTCTAATTTATAGGACACAACACTAAGCTCATATAGGCTATTGATATGAGGTTTACCAACCAATCTCTTCGTCGAAGGGTAAGGCCATCTTGTCATATGTGACAGATGTACGAGGGACCTCATTTGAGTCTATGGTTGTGTAAAAACGCTTGAGTGATGCGTATCCTCATTAGTTAACGGTCGAGGTTTGCATATGTTTGTGCCAACATTGGGGACAACTAGAGTATATGCACCAAGAAGCAGGGACATCCAGATTGTATGCACCATCACGGCGACATCAAGACTAGCTTGTATATCTATTGCCAAATGAAGCTTCAAAAGAGCTATGTATGTATCATGTACCCATTTATATGGAAGGATGTAATCATGAATGGTAAACTTGAGTTTACTCAATATGAAATCTATGTTATGGAAAGAATGGTGAAATTACAATGGAATGCAATGGAATGCAATGGAAGTTTGGAAATATTGTTATTTCAAATGTGCATGTAATTTACTTTATGAAAATAATTTTTTTTATTGCTCTGTTAGAGCATCATGGATTTTACTCTTGAGGTGAAAACTTTGAAATTTTTATGAGCAGAACTTACAACCACATTGATGGCAATAAGGGCCAATTTCATTGTTTCACAGTTGGAGATTTGCACCCAAAATATTAAATAATTTTTCTTGGTAGAATGGACCCCTTTTTGGAAGTTATGGTGTGAACACTATGAATAAATGGCTTATTGTACTTTATGCTCAGAGGTAGGTGAAATGAACACTAAAGAATGGTGGGAGTTTTAGACTTTGGAGGTTGGGGATGACAAGGAACTCATACCAATTAAGGTAGATAGGAGAGATAAAGCTTAAAAAGGAAGTTCTAAATAGGGAAAAGAGGAAAATTATTGGGATTGGGGTTGAATCATAGCTAGTACCAATTTTAAGGGAATTCCACACCACCAACTCTACTAGGGCATAAGCAAGAAGTTATCAAGAATTCAAAGATGCATAAGGAGAAGTACCCAAGTAAGGGGATGAGTGAAATTTTAACTCTGATGAATTGAATGAAGTTATCAATGGGGGTCAAGAATTAGGCATGACAAGAAATTGATGCCCTAGTAGAGGTAAGACTATAATTCCAAATCCGACAAGGTAACTTGGTAGGAATATGAAATCAAGAGTTGATAATTAAGGATGAAACTAGAAGGGTACCTAAGGAAACGAAAGTCTAACACTCTGAAAAGGAATGAATTAAAGGCACAATTAGAAGGACAAGTTTGAATGCACGATGCTAAAGGACTTAGAGAAAATCAAACTTAGATAGAAGGCATGCTAAGATGAGGAGCTTTGAAACTCCAATTATTAATGAACACTTAGAATATTGAACGTGTCTCAACACTTAGAGGCTTTGATACCTAAGAAATACAAAGGGGGAAAGAAAGGGAAGAAAAAACACATAGAATTAGGTTAGGGTAGACATACGGATTAGGAAATGGGAATTTTTGGTTCATAACAAAATTATTACATAAAAGGGGACATGACAATAAATTATTCATTGAATCATTGCCTTGAGATATTTTATCTTTGCATCCATCCATGTCAATATTTTATCCTTAATAATTTTGATATCCACACTTACATAATCTAAGGTTATGGTATCCCTCTCCTCTATTGACAAATGCTCTTTGTAAGGAGTCTTTCCAAGAGATGAGATTCCTTCCATTGCCTCTTGTTGAAGCCCACACCATGGTGTGAAAAAATAATTTTGTAATAAATTATTATAAACTAAATGCAATCAATCTAGCTTTTTTATATAGCTTATTAGAACCTAGATCTCAATTCCCAAAAAAACTTCAATAATTTCATTAATTTGTAGCCTTGTTGACAAATTTGGCGGAAACCTTAATTTTACAATAAATCACACAAACCAAATCCAATAAATCTAATATTTTTGTTGTAACCTTCCAAGACCTAGGTCTCACTTCTCAAAAAAATCTCCAATAATTTCATTGATTTGTGGCCTTGGAATGAATTTGGTGGAAACCTTAATTTTGTAATAACTTTCCTAAAATAACTCAAAATTCCCCCTGTAGTGTTAGAAATTGTCACCCTTAACAATTTCGCATTATGTTTTGTCCCCCTAATTTATTGGAATGAATTAATCTCCTAATTTTCTAAGTTATGCATTCCAAAGCCTGTATTTTACTTTTTTTGAAGGATTGTAAGCATTGAATAAATGCAACCAATCATTAAATTGCCCCTAATTTTGAGTGTCCTAGAAATTTGGGCCAGGACCCATTCACCCATGGGTGAATGGGTCCCCCTTCTTAGCCAAGACCCAAATTCAAATATGTTGTTAGCAACATTTTAACATCCAAAATTCAATTATGAAGTGTCATATTTTGGAATCTAATTTTTGGGAGATTGGATAAACACTTATACATACCTAGTTATTTTACCATTTGAAATCTAAGCAACATGATCTAGCATTCAAGAGAAACATTTTAGAGCATCATTATAGCAATTCAAGATCCAACATCATGTCAAGTTATATGTGTGTTCATATTGTCATTGTTTTGTGAAGGATAACATCTTTTTGTAGGTCTCCAAAGCATTCAAGCAAAGCAATATCCAAATCCTTGAAGAGATGTGTATGAGTTCAATACTTCAAGGAAGCCATTAAAGGGTGGTGAGTTGTAGCATTTTATTCATTCATCATTTCCTTCCTTTCCATTAAGTTTTTATCATTGACATTGCCATTTTGGAAGTGGGAACATTTACATAGGGTTTGATTAAGGCAAGAACCTATATGGTACAACATACTCCTTCTTTGTGAATGTATTGTTGCAAGATGGTGTCTCCCTTGGTCTTCCTTGTCTTGCATGATGCTTGGTTTTGTGACATGGCTTAACTGCCTCCTATGGATCTTACATAAATTTGGCAGTTGTATTGGGCATTGACAAGTCAATCTTTTAGTGCAACGACAACCACCAATGTAACAATTGGTATCAAATCCAAGGTCACAGGTTCAAACCCCTCACTTGCATTGGGAGGGATTGTTGCAAGATGGTGTGTCCCTTGGTCTTCCTTTTCCAACATAGCGCTTGGGTTTGTGACATGGCTTAACCTCCTCCTATGGATCTTACATAAATCTGGCGGTTGTATCGGGCATTAACAAGTCGATCTTTTGGTGCAATGGTAACCACCAATGTAACATGTACAGGTTACAGGTTTGAAGAGGATTGAAAAGAGTTTGAATATTCATTTTGCATTGTTGCATTTGTTGTCATCAACCTTGTCAAGACATGGAAACACACTTACAAAATTTACTGACGACATTCAAACAAGTTTATAATCGGGAACCAGGAGCTCAAATCCAACACTAGAGGACTGCAGAAATAGTTTCAGGATCCCTCAAGGACCCATTTTCCTATGGGCGACCTAGTCCTAATACAACACTTAGACTCAAATTTTGGTGATAGGTACACATCAGTCTACACTTTCTAGATCGACTTGTAAATTATTATTTTCGTCTGTTTATCTTTGGAATTTTGTAATTTACATATTAGGTCATATAGTCTAATTAGTTCAATCATTCCAAATCATTTCCAATTCATTCCTAAGACTCAAAAAGATGTAGATCCAAGTCTGATTGACTCACCTTAGAGGTTGAAAGTCAATCTATGTGTTATGCCTTGCATAACCACCCCATTTTATTTTATTTTGGAACAAAATGGGTCCCCCTTTTTTTCTTTTTTTTTGTTCTCCTTTGGTTGTTTGGTTGGGTCTTAGGAGTTGTTTGTTTTGCTCCTAAGTCTGTCTTTTGCTCTGTTGGAGGTGGGTCCAAAACCAAATCTAAACATGGAACTCTTTCAAGGTTTCTAGTTCGGATATAGTTCTGACTCTGACTCTGCCTTCTCTTTTGTTTCTCCTTTGTTTTGTTGGTTGTTTTCAACAAACACTTGGGTTGGTCCATCCTCTTATTTGTTGGTCGTTTCCTTGTGTTTTGTTTGTTTTCTCACGCGGAAGCAGAATCGGGACTGGAACGAAAGTATGAAATTTCAAGTTTCCATACTGTGTCCCCGGTTCGATTTCGTCTCCACTTGTTTTCTTCCTTGTTTTCTTTGTTGTTTGGGCCGGGTCCGGTGTTTGCTCCGGTCCCGCTTCCCTTGTGCTTGTGTGTTTTGTTCTTTTCTTTTCGGTTGGGACTAGAGCCAGACCTAGAATCGAACTTCAAACTTTGTGAAGTTCCATTTTCAGTTTTGTCTCTGCCCCCGTCCTCTTGTGTCGTGTTTTGGTCGTTGTCCTTTTGTCGGGGCTAGATCCAGGGTTGGAAATTAAGTAAGGAACTTTGTGTGGGTTTCTTTATCTTGTCTCCGACCTGAATCCACGTCTGCCTTACCTTTTGATGTTCTGTGGATTTGACTTAGCTATCTATTCACATCGTTGGCTTCATCCCCGAACTACCGCATTTATGGCATTAAATGCAACCTGTGCGAATTAATGTTTAATGGCTTAATCATGTTTAAAATGCCTCATTATCATTATTATTCGAATTGTTTAAGCAAACCACGACCAGGGAAGTCTCGAAAGAATTGATTTGATCACGGAGGCAAATTGTAGAGCGAATCTTGGCTAAATTATGGTCAATCCTGAGGAGCATTTTGAGGTAGGTTTCTTTGATTTTTCCTTCTCCCATTTGTTCTTTTGGGTGTGTTGTTTTAGCGTATTCGCAGGAGGGTTTTGTTCTGTGAATTTCTTTGCTTGTTTGTGTTTGTGCTTTTCTTTTCTTGTTATGTTTGTTTGGCCCTTTCTTTTCCATCCTGTTCTATTTTGGGTTTGTCTTTCATTTGTCATTGTTTTGTTGTTTGTTCTGCTGTCACTTTTGTGACAAGTCCATTTTGTCGTGCTCTGGTTTTGACTAGGGTTTCATTTTTTTCCTTGCTTGAGGGATGAAGTTCATCTTGAATCCATGTTCTTGGTCTTCCCGCGTTAATTTTGTGTTGTCTGTGTGGGATTCTCGTTATGCCCTAGTTTTCAGAAATAGCGTGTGGAGCGAACTAGGGTTTTGCTCGACAACCAGAGCAAAGTGACCTTTTCTGGGGTTTAAATGACCTTTTGTGTGAAGGAGTTGTTGGAGGATTAAATTATGCTATTCCTGGTTTCCTTTTAAGCCCATGTGACCCAGGGTTTAAAGTTCATGTGACTGTAGCTTGTTTGAAATATTCTTCGTTTGCTCAAATTATTCTGCTCCCATTCTATGGTGTGTCTTTATACCTTGTTCTTAAGCGGAACCGGATCCAGAGTGGAAGTTGAATTTGGGATCTAACAACTAGTTCTGGTCCAGTTCCTATTTCGGTCCTGCTTCTGACCTGTTATGGTTCTTATTTTGTTTCGATCCCAGCCCTGCCACATGATGAGAAATATCTTTTATGATTAATACTTCTACAGTTCCACCTCCGATAAAGGCATAGTTTGGCTAAGTAAATATTATATAAGGAGGATGGAGAAGGGATTATATGATTGAATAACTTAGATGTTTTGTTCATCTAATACATGAAGTTGCTGCAGGAATCAAGAAATGTCGGGAGCATCAGATGAGGCCTCTCAGAGAAGCCAACCGGGTGAAACTTCATGACAAGGAGTTAGACCGAAGAAGATCAAGGTGGAACAACTTCCATATACCTTGAGATGTAAGCATAGGGAGGTTTCCCTCATAGCTAACAAAATTGATTCCGACTGGGCTGATGTTACTGACACCATTTTGGGCCCTTTTAACTACGAGGAATTGCATGAGGAGACATTCATCATGGAGTAGGTCACAGGAAGGACATAAAGGATTGTTCAATCTAGGCTGGCACATGTTGCACTCTTCCCCTTATCTATCCAATGTCCAAAGTTGATTCTGGCAGCAGCTAGGGCATATAACCCTGCTACTAGGCAGTGTGTGGATGTAAAGGGTAATGTCATTATTGACTTCACGCCTCCAATGATCAAATTCTTGTTTAATATACTTGATCCCAAAAATCCTAGGAAATTGAATGAAGCAGAGGTCTTAAAGCAAATGGAGGATGAAATTGAGATACATAATGTAGAAACAGAATTAGAAAGGACTCCATCTGATAAAGAGCATCATGTATTAACATCCTTTGATATGACAAATGATGCAGGGACTGAACACATATTGACTGAGGAAGATCAGTGGAATCTCTTTGAAGATGCAAAAAAGAGAAGTTGATGCCAAGGCGCAAGCTGAGGCATCAGCTAAGCAACAAGAGGAGGAGGCCAAGGCACAATCTGAATTGGTGATCAAGTAGAAGGAGTTGGAAGATAAGGCCAAGGCTGATGAATTAGCTCAGCAACAACAACAAAAGGAGCAGGAGCTCAAGATACAAGAAGAGAGAGATAAGTTGATGATGCAGCAGCAGATTCATAACCTTGAAGAGGAAAAGGCCCAACAAAGAAGAGAAAAAGAAGTTATTGAAGCTAAGCTCAAGGCACAAGAAGAGGCTTATAAGAAAAGGGAAGAGCAAGAACGTCTGAAAAGGGAAAGAGAGGTTGCTGAGATTGTTGACTATGAAAAGAAGTCCAAGGAGGCATGGGATTATGTTGAAGAGCTAAAGAAGCAGCAAGATCAAATATTAGAGAAAAAGAAAGAGGAAGAGGAATGTTTAAAGCAGGAGTTGGAGGCTAAAAGGCTGCAAGAGCAAAAGGATAAAGAGGAAGCAAAAAGGTTAGCACAGGGAAAGGAACAAAGTGATCAACAAAATGTGCAGGAAGTTGATTCTCAACCAGGGATTACATTGTTACAACCTTTGTCTTCCACTACTGTTGCTTCTTCTTCAGCCCAGGCAGCCACTACTCCTATTGCTCCTACTTGGTTAAAACTAGACTTGGAAAGAAAACAAGTTGTTCAACCACAATTGTTGAATTGGGAGGAAATGATGAAAGAAATTGGGAAGGAGAAACCTAAAAAGAAGGCCCGGATTCTTCACTCTACTAGGCTCATTGATGCTAGAGAAATTGTTGCTGAATGTGCCATACCCGTAATGGAGAAGAGTCGTGATGATATGCAAATCACTGATTATCAGTTGGGGGTGGTAAATTTGGGAAAGCCTACAAGAAACCAACAAATGAGTTTGATTGATATTGTGGCCTCTTCAACTAAATCCCGAATGATCAAAGATAAAAAAAGGAAGGATGAGCTTAAGGCTCAATTGGATCAACTTTATAGGTTTTTGAAAGATGTTTCAAGTCCCATTTCCCAACAAGCTGCTCTTCCTGAATCCCCAGTTTTGTTAACGAAGAAGGAAGCAGATGATTTGGTTCAAATGAAAAGCAAGGTAGGAATGATGGATAAATGGTTGGATAAGCTCAACCAGGAGGTTGATGATGTTCTTGTTGAGGGCTCTAAAATTCATAAGGTTGCTCTTGAATTGGCAGAAGATCTAGATCAGTAGGCCAAGGATCTAGATAAGCAGGATGATGAATACAAGGAGTGTGTTAAAAGGCTTGAAGATATTAGCAAAGTGCCCAAGTCCACATTGTTGGAATATTCAATTCTTGAGCATGGTAATGTAGATTTTGTGGAAAAAGTTGTGAGCATCATAAGGTATAAGTCTAGGGCTATTCATGGGCATCAAGAAGAAGTTTGAGAAATGAGAAAATATTTGAATCAACATATGGTTGAATTAGAGGCAATTGTGGCCATTTTAATTAACCTAGATTCCTCAAACAAAGAAGGCCTGTCTTTGGATAAACTAAGGGAGAGATGGAGGGGTAGGTTTGAGGAAATTATTGAAAAGGGAGATGGTGGGGAGAATTTATTATTAGATCAGTTTGTGGATATCAGTGAGGAGGTAAGAACTACTAGAAGGGAGTTAATCAAGTTAAAGGAGATGCAAAGGTTGGTTTCTGCAGAATTTGAAAGGATCAAATTTGAAGGTGATTGGTTAGATGGGTCGGATTTAGGTACTCTTCAACAAGTGTTCTCCAGTTATGATGAGTACATCCTTGAGCATTCAGTGCAAAGTGAACTGACTCTTTTCACCATACTCAATATATGCTTTTCTCCTCTTTTTTTGGTTTTGACATAAGCTCAACTCTGAGTTTGATCCGTCGGTTTCACTTTCTTCTTGGAATATCAGATTTCTTGTTGGCACAACAGAGTAATTAGCCTTGGAACAAGATTTCATGAGTCCACTTCTATGTTCAATTCCAGTTCCATTAATTGTGGATCTTGATTGATAATTGAGAAACTTGTGCATGTGGCACCCTATATGTATTATTAGGATCTACTTTGTAAAGGTTGGCTAATTGAAGGAAGATCAACCACCTGATGATAGAAAATAAAGATTAGATCTAGGATTTCTATGTTTTAGGAGAGATACTCTAAAAAGTTCAGTAAAACTTGGTTACTTTATAGTTTTTTTTTTCATACGTTTTCATGTTATGGTTTTAAAGTTTGGATCTATTTTGATAAGGTTAACGGTACATGATCAATCCATACACCAGTGATTTTTGTTGTGCTTAATTGTTTCTTATTTGATGAAATTCAATAGAAGGAACTGGATTCAAGATTATATCATTGGATTATCTGTGGATGAAGTTGTTATCGTATTCATTTGATCTGTGTTTTAGATGATGAGTGAGTGATTTGCTTGAAGCAAGTTTAGTAAATGTTGATGGTATTTGAATTAGCATTATGGATGTATGTAGTAGCATATTTTATTCTATGGATTGCATCTTGTTATAGTTGTGGTTAGGTGGGATAAACACTCATTATTTATATGCATGTCTGGATATGTAAGAATTTTACTCATGTTTCTTTGATTTGAAGCTCTGATTCATCTTTTTCTTTTATTTAAATCCCCCCCAACATAGACTGATTGATGCTATACAGTCTTGTTCCTTGTTACTAGCAAAGGCTCCTTGAATATTACAGTTATATCAACCACTGAGTGATATCAACATAATTGAGAACCAATTACCAGGACCTTGGGAGTTAGGTCACCATGTGTTAGCTTTATCTTTCAAGAGAAATAGAATAGTAATATTTTGTTTAATGTTGTTGTGTTGTTTTGACCCTCAACACTATGCACCTTATTGATTTACATCCTAATGAAATCATAGAAATGATGGTCCATTGACGTTAGGTTTTGTGAATTAAACTTAAGGTTGCCACATTTTTATGGTTCACCTCCAAATAAGGTTTATAATTGGATCAGTGATCCCTTGTTCAACCCTCCAAGATTTAGGAAGAAAATGATTGATTTTTCGCCCTATGAGTGAAATTTTGGGAAACCCTAATTTTATAATCACTCCTTGAATCCTACTCCAAATGTCTTAAAATATATACTATAGTAGCTTCAATATTACTTTGAAAAACCCTTTAAAAATTAAGACAAAATTAACCAAAATAAAAGAGATATGTGCTTCCAAAAATGACCTTCAAAATTAAAAAATAAATTTCCTTATTTCTTGCCTTCACGATGCCAAGATCATGTTCTGATACCACTTTTAATGAAACAAAATGCATAATAGAATAAAATTATAAGAAATATGCTACAAAAACTTGATAAAAACAATCTAATTTGAGGAAAAAAACCTCCTAATCCACTTTAAATAGTGTACCTCCAATAGTCTTCAATAAGAACACAATACTCAACATGATCATAAGAACTAATATCTACCTCATATATATACCATATTGATTCCTTGGATGTCACCAAAGTCTGTTTGGTGTGGAGCCTGATCAATCTCCAAGTGGGAGATTGTTGGTATGTGGCAACTGATCATGCAAATATTGTACACTCGTAACCTATCTTCACTAGGGTTCAGGGCCGAGTCAAGCCCCAAGCGGAGGTTCGGGGGTGGCATCCCCTGACAGCGGAGGTTCAAGGGTGGCAACCCCCAATAGTAGGGGTTTGAGGGCACAACCACCAATTTTTATTTTTATTTTCCGTTAACACTTCAAGGTTTTCCCACTAACACGTCAAGGTTTTCCCGTTAACACATCAAATGAAAAAAATGACTTTGTAAAACCCCATTTCTAAAAGCTTCCAAAAAGGTTTTTATAAGAGGTTGGGATGAATGTTGTGGGATGGCATTCACAATATTGTAATATGTTTTGCACTGGATAATAAAATCATTGGGTGAATGAGTTTCTGTGGATGTAGCCCATATTGGGTGAACCATGTTAAAATTTTGTGTTGATCAGCTTTGTGTTATTCTTCATTGCTATTTTTGGGTTATTTAATCTACATATAATTGTTAATATTTATTGCTCTAATCTGCCTGAATCTTAACAACTAGTATCAAAGCCACATGTATTTCAGTCGATTGGCAGGAAACCTCTACTTTTGAGTGAGAGCAATGGAAGAAGGAAAATTCAAGGTTGAGAAGTTCAATGGTCAGAATTATCAATTATAGAAGATGGAGATGGAAGATTATTTGTATCAAAAGGATATATGGTGGTCATTGCAAGGAAGCAAAGAAATATGCTATGATGTCCGATGAAGAATGGGAGATTCTAGATAGAAAGGCATTAGGAACCATTTGGTTGTGCCTGGCACAATATATGGTGTTCAATATAGCAAAAGTAAAGACAATAGAGGATTTGATGGAAGCTTTAGCTAAATTATATGAAAAACCTTTAGCCTCAAATAAGGTATTTCTCATGAAGCATTTGTTTAATTTGAAAATAATTGAAGGTGGATCTGTGAGAGATCATTTAAATGAGTTTAATACAATTACTAGTCAGTTAAATTATGTAAAAGTGAATTTTGATGAAGAGGTGAGGGCTCTCTTGGATTTATGTTCTTTGCCAAAAAGCTAGAATAGCTTGGTAATGGTTGTAAGTAACTCTATCTTTGGTTCAAATACATTGAAATTTGATGATGTTGTTGGTGTTATCCTTAGCGAGGAAAAGCAACAGAAAAGCACAAGTGAAAGTTAACATCGAGTAATGCTTTGACTATAGAGAATAGGGGAAGAACAAAGGAGAGAGGAAAAATCCCAACAAATCATGGAAAGTCACAAGGGAAGTTGAAGAAAGGCATATCTAAATCCAGAGGAAGAATGGATTGTTGGCACTGTGGAAAGCCAAGACACTTGAAGAAGGATTGTTGATCTAGAAAGGGAAAACAAGGAGACAAACAACATGATGACAGTAAGGAAGTTAATGTTGCAAGTAATAAATTGTAGGATGTTTTAATTTTGTGTTTAGATAATGCTAATGATTCCTAGGTAATAGATTCAGGGGCTTCATTTCATGCCACACCACATAGGAAATATTTTATAAATTATGTTCAAGGAGATTTTGGATAGGTATATTTGGGTGATGATGAACCCTGCCAGATTTTTGGAAAAGGAAAGATAAAAATCAAGTTGCAGAATGGAAATGAATGGTTGCTACAGGAAGTAAGGCATGTTCCAAATTTGAGAAGGAATTTAATTTCTGTAGGACAATTGGGTAGTGAAGGCTACAAAGTTACCTTTTCAGACAAATTATGGAAGGTCACTAAAGGCGCATTAGTAGTAGCTAAAGGTGAAAAGGTAGGCACATTGTATTTGTGTATTGGTAATACTTATTCTACCTTAGCTACTATAGAAACAATTGCTATTGAGATAGTTATTGCACTTGCTACATGGACAAACAAAATTGTGGCACCATAGACTTGGGAAATGAGTGAGAAAGGGATGAAGATCCTTCACTCCAGAAAGCTACTACCAGGTCTGAAGGAGATTAACTTGGAGTTCTATGAAAAATGTGTTTATGGAAAATAGAAAAAATCTTGATTTCTCAAAGTTGGGAAAGAGAAGAAGAGTGAGAAATTAGAGTTTGTGCATTAAAATTTATGGGGACCAGATTAGGTATCTTCTCTTGGCGGCTCTTGCTATTATGTTACTTTTATTGATGATGCAACTAGGAAAACATGGGTGTATTTCATAAAACAAAAATCAGAAGTATTTGAAACTTTTAAAAAGTGGAAATCTTTGGTTGAGAATGAGACAGGAAAAAAATTGAAGTGTCTCAAATCTGATAATGGAGGTGAGTATTGCAGCTAAGAATTTGAAAATTATTGTTCATACAATGGAATTCGTAGGTAAAAAATGGTTCTTGGAACCCCACAAGAAAATGGTTTGTCTGAGAGGATGAATAGGACCATTATGTAGCATGCAAGGAGCATGAGATTGCATGTTGGACTACCCTTATACTTTTGGGTAGATGTACATACCGCTATTTATTTAATAAACAGGGGACCTTCAAATCCTTTGGATGGTGGAATTCGAAAGGAGGCATGGACGGGTAAAAAGGTAAACTATTCATTTATGAAAACCTTTGGTTGTGAAGCTTTTTTCCATGTTGATATTAAAAATAGAACCAAGCTTGAGGCTAAGTCTAAAAAATGTACCTTCATTGGATATGGAGTAGATGAATTTGTTTATCGGTTATGGGATTATGAAAATCATAAAATAATTAGGAGTAGAGATGTTATATTCAATGAGAAGGTCATGTATAAGGATTAGCTATAGGAAAAGAAGCATGAATAGGCCAAAAAGGAATGTGTTATTGAATGAGATTCCAAAAAATAAAATGCCAGTGGTACCTGATGCTCAACAACAAGAAGTTATCCCACAAACTCCCGCAACTGTTAGACATTCTACAAGGATAACTGGACCTCCAAAAATATTTTCTCCATCATTATATTCTATATTATTAACTAATTCTAGTGAGCCTAAAGGTTATGAAGAAGCAATGCAAGTAGATACCAAAAAGTAGTGGGAGCTAGGCATGAAAGAGGAAATGGATTCCTTGCTGCAAAATTAGACTTGGGACTTAGTCCAATTGCCTACAGGTAAAAGAGCATTGCCAGATAAATCAGTTTACAGGTTGAAGGAAGATGGAGGCAAGAAAAGATATAAGGCCAAACTCATGGTAAAAGGCTTTGCATAGAAAAAGGGTATAGATTTTGATAAAATATTTTCTCCGATTGTAAAGATGAATTCTATTAGAACTATTCTAAGTTTTGTGGTTGCGAAAGAATTGCATCTTAAACAGTTAGATGTGAAAACAACGTTTCTCCATGGGGACTTGGAAGAGGAAATATACATGCAACAACAACAGGGATATGAGGTCAAGGGCAAGGAGGAATTTGTGTACAGGTTAAAGAAGATTTTGTATGGCCTGAAGCAAGCACCTCGACAATAGTATTTGAAATTTGATAGTATTATGGTTGAACAAGTTTACAAAAGATGTCATTTTGATTATTGTGTTTATTTTAAGAAATTGGATAATGGAAGCTATATTATCTTGTTGCTTTATGTTGATGACATGCTTGTTGTCGTGTCTAACATGCGGCATATTAATGAACTTAAGTAGAAATTAGAAAATTCATTTGCTGTGAAGTATTTGGGTGTAGCAAAACAAATCCTTGGTATGAGGATCACACAAGATAGGACAAACAAAAAATTATTTTTGTCTCAAAGTGAGTATGTAGAGAAGGTGTTGAAAAGGTTTAACATGCAAAATGCAAAAGTAGTTAGTGCACCTTTTCCTAGTCATTTTAACTTGACTAAGGAGATGTGTCCAAAGACACAAGAGGAGGATGAAAAAATATCTAAGATACCATATGCATCAATAGTTGGTAGCTTGATATATGCAATGGTATGTGTGTGAGGTAAAATGTGTAAATGAATAACAAAATCACACAAGCAATGAGACATTATATTAGAGAAATTGAATAGCAAATCGAATTAAACTGAAACAAAACCAATTCCCTAAAGTCATCCCATTGTTTCCTATCTTCAGGGATTCATTAAATCATAATGGCTCTCAAATTTTTGTATGCAATATGACTGTTAGAATGACAACCTGAGGAATGAAATGTTGGAAAATGCAAGAAATCTATTCCTACATGCTTGATATTCTACATGATTTGATGAGTGATATGATAAAGATATGATACTAATTTTGTGATGCAAATGTTGTATAAAAACTACTATGATAATGGAAATTTAGATACCAAACTAAGCCATGATTGTAAACTAATATGCTTCTAAAATGCTAATTACTAAATGCTCAAATGCTCTAAATGTTCAAAGTGCTCTAATGTAATTTATGCAAAGTAAGATTGCTCAAAGATGGGATATGAAATGTTGTAGAATGAGGCTATATTTATAGGATTTCCAAGGCATATTATGATGTGGCAACAACCAACGATCAGGATTTTAGCTGGAAAGATCGAGGGTGGAGGATGAAGAAGTTAGAGGGAATCATGGAGAGTGTTCCCTTTAACAGAACACCATGCCAAGTGTGAGAGAGAATAAAATGATGGAGAGATCCAAGTGTCTCAAGTTTGTTTCATAATTGGTTGAAGATAATTCCAATTTAAATATTAAGGATACTTAAATTCATGAGACACTTGATGAGGTGGCAAGAAGAAAAAGTTGTAGACATGTGACTAAATTTAAATTTGGAATTATTCAAATTTAGCAAGAAGATATTAATTAAATAAAAAAAACTATTTGAATTTGTTTATTTAATTAAAATTAGAGGAATATGAATTAAGATAAGAAGAATTAGATAGTGTGAACTATATAAATAAATTTAGAATTTATTTATAAGTAGACGAAATAAGAGGTTTATTAATTAAGTACTTTGTATTTAATTAATTAATTATCCTGACCAATTTTAGGTGTATACATTTTTCTCCTCTTTGAAGTGATGTGTTTACACATTGCTTCAAAGAAAAATTTACTGGTGGTGTTGACAAAAAAAAAATTATATGCCCCGGACACTGATTTTTCAAGTGATAATGGATATATGCCCCCTCGGGAGATAAATCAATGGATTTTTGAATTTTTGTGATTTTTTGAAATTTTGATGATTTGATGATGATTTTCAAATTTTATGATGTTGAAGTGATTTATCTCCCGAAAATGATGTTGAACCCCTTTTGAAAAATGATGGTGATGAATTGATTAATAAAGCCCCTTTTGAAAAAAAAAAATCAATCCCATTAAATTTCCACGTAATTACCCCTTAAAAGGTAAAAAGGATGTGATTTGAGCTCATTTGTGCATTTGAATTTTGAAAATTTGAGTGAGTGAGCAACTTTTGAGCGAATTGAGCAAGATGGTGATTCTGATCCAGACCCACTGATTCGAGCGTGTGTGATGTCACAACCACCCAAAAACGTATGGACCTCCGATATGTACCCCAAAAAACTTCCTCGTGAATTTTGAATGTCATTTTTCCCACATTTTTCACGTTTGAATTCTTCCTTTTCGCGTTTTAGCGCATAGGGTACCCGATATAGCGCATAGGGTCACTATTCTAGCGCATCCAATAGATTAGCACATAGAGTCAAATCTTTAGCACATCCATGCAAAATGTTGGTGCATCGGGATTTTTAGCGCATGCATACTTAGATTTAGGGCATCTGATGAATGTAATATCGCAACTGGTTGTTTAGCGCATAGATAACAAGATTTAGCGTATGCGGTCAAAGTTTTAGTGCATGCAGTCAAAGTTTTAGAGAATTATGTCATTTAGCACATTGATGAAATTTAAGGGCGCATATAGAGATTTAGCACTTTGAGACACTATTTTGGCACATTGGTAGAATTCTCTGGTGCATTCATGTTTTTGGCACTTTGAGACACGATTTTAACGTATCTAGGGCAGAATGATAAAATTTAGATTAGACTCCTTGATTTTGATGATTGATGATCACGTCAGCCTTTGATTTGATGATGTTTGATGATGTTAATTGATTAGATGATGATTGATCTCATGATAGGTGAGATTCGATGATAGGATGATGATAATTGACCTCATGATAGGTGAAGATCAATGATAGGTGCTCATGAGATGTAATCAAAATCTCATCAGAGCTAATTAGATTGATAGGCTGATTGATGTTGATTGATTGATAAGACTGTTGATTTGCGATATGTTACGATGATAGGATCCCTTGACAGTCCTCATTTCGCGGGAGAGTTTCCCGAGGACCTAGGATTTGATTCCACATCTAGATCAGGCTGATCTAAATGTGATTGGATGATGCAGATTGACCTCTTTGTTTGGCATGCCCCAGCATAGGATTAACAAGGGACTTCTGACTGCTTTGGTAGAGAGGTGGCATAGTGGCCATAACACCTTTCACTTAGCCACTGGTGAGATGACAGTGATACCGGAGGATGTCTACTAGATTTTGAGGATTCCTGTTGTTGATGATCTGGTTGTGTATGATTCCATTGAGCAGGGAGGTACATATGCATTGTGAAGAGTCTTCGAGGATGAGCAAATTTGTGGCTATGAGATTCCTTGGCGAGAGATGGTTGATGCATACGTGACATTGTCATGTGTACTTGTTAGATTTATTGGAGGATTTCTATGTCCCGACCACAGGTCAAAGGGACTCTCAGTCGATTGGGGTCAAATTTTGGAGAGCATAATCACACAGGGGACCATATATGCTTGGGGTTCCTACATGCTTGCACATTTGTACCATGATCTACATCAGGTTGTATACCTCAGAGCATCCAGTTTATCAGCTGGAGTTACATTGCTACAAATATGGGCATGGGAGCATATAGTTGTCACTCATCCTATTGTAGATAGACAATGGCCAGTCGATTGGCCATATGTTCATGGATACATAGGTCCAGTTGTCCAACATAATCTAGGAAAACTGGAGTACTAGAAGAGGGTATTGGATGATCTCGAGACAGTGACATGGAGGCCAAACGTGGACTGTGAGCAGTGGCCAAAGGATGATACAGAGATGCCATATGCGTATTCATTGAGGTACTTGATCGAGAGAACACCTTTTATTCTTGAGAGATTCCTTCTAAGGGGAGTGCTTCAACAATATGGCAAAGTACAGGGCATGCCCCAGGGAGTGGCCCTTTATGCATGATGATGACATGATGTTCTGTAGTGGGGGCCTATGTTATCATATGATGTAGCGGTTGAGGAGTATCAAGGGTTACAAGCCATTATATGGGATTATCATCCAAAGATTATAGAGGCTACAATATAAGAGGAGTATGCACAATATTTCTTTGTGCATCCCTTCCCACAGATATCTAGTCCTGATGAGCCAGTACCTACACTGGACGATGAGGAGAGGGCACCACCACATGCACCTAGGCAGAGGAGAGATGGAGGAGATGAGGAGGAGGAGGAGGGAGAGAGTAGTGATGATGGGACCAGAGATAGAGTTGGTGGTGATGGGGGTGGTAGGCATGTGTTAGATCTTAGAGTGCCTTAGAAGAGGTGATCGTTGGTGGCTGCAACACAATAGCATGTTCAAATTCGGTTGCCCTCATAGTAGCATCAGACACATATAGCCACTCTACAGGTCCAAGTACAAACTTTGCAGGGCTAGTTGGCATAGGTACAAGCTCTGCTATAGACATAGGCCCAGGCATAGACATAGGCACAAACACATATTGTCACTCTCACAGCCAAGAGAGATACCCTGAGATAGCGGTGTGAGCAAGCAGAGGGCGTGGCAAAGAGACTGCAGAGAGTTGTCGAGGGTACCAGTACAACAAATTACCTCAGAGAGGTATGACACTCTGCTAGGGTGGTTGAGTATTACAGATTGAGATACCATGAGGTAGTGCCTGCAGAGCAATGTGTGAGTTATGCACCAAGTTAGGACACAGTCACTCTAGGACTACCAGTAGGGGTGTGACAGGGCCATCACTTGGTGCAACGGGCGGTTCAGTTCCTACAACATCTAGGGCTAGTACCACATAGCCATTGTGATGATCACTTCTGATGTATTGAGACATTTGATGATGTATACACTAATTTAGTTGAGACATTATGGTTTCTGCCATTTTTGATGTTGTATCTCTCCACTTTTCCAGACATCATTGTATACTTGACATTATGATTTTGAGATTTATATAATATGCAGCAATGATTAGTGACTCATATGTTATCTATATGATCCTATGATGGATGCATTTTATTTCTACATTATGTGTTATGTGATGTTTTAATATGATGATGCTATGGTTGATGTATGGATGCAAAGATGATATGATAATGCATAAATTATGATTCTAAATGCTTTATGGATGATGTTTCTATGTTATTTGAGATGAATGTGATTATGCAAATGATATGTGATGCAATTTATTTTTGTATTTTCTTGATGCAAATATATGTGATGTAATGCATGAATGAATGTATGATGTAATAATGCTTTCAAATGTATGTATGATATGCAAATGATTATGCAACTACACGAGAATGATATGTTTTTGTCAATGTCAAGTATACTCAATCTTTTGATGATAGAGATAACATCACTTTAAAATCTTTCCAGCCTTGGAAAATCCATAAATGCAGATGCAAAACTAACATGGATGCAATCTAACTTAACCATGCAAAACTATATGCAAATGTTGTCATTGTATTTAGCCGATTTGTTGTGCTTTTATCATCATTGAGCCTTTGAATTGTTGAAAGTTAGTACAAAAATTGATGGTATAATTAGACCATGATGACCTAAGTACTACTTCCATGATTATTGATATTGCAAGTTAACACAAGCATCTAGGTATAATTAAACCAAGATGACCTGAGCATTTCTCGTGTAAACAGACAAGAGTTAATCGTTTTCCTATGCAAATTCAAAATGTCATCAATGATACTTTGTAGAGCATGTCCCACAAAAATTTGCACAGTATTAATGATTAACTCACAGACAACAGACAAAGAAAATTTATTCTCCTTCTTAGCTCCTCTATTCCATGGCATCATCGAGTTTCTCTAGAGAAATGATAGCAAAAATCATAATACAATAGTTGATCATACATGCTAAAGTGATAAAACCATGATTCAAAACAACATCATCCATTTAGATTTGTTGTGATTGATTGATTTTAGCTGTTTGATATGGATGGTGGATGTGTAAATTTTGATGATTGATGCTCAATGTTAAGATGCACTATGATCATTGTGTTTGTTGTGTTGTCTAACTATTGTTTGTCTATTGGTTTAAGCTCAAAGTTTATTGCCGACAGTGAGTTCAAAATTTTTCCCCCAAGCCAAGGTGACACACGACTGCAATGCCAGGATATGTACATGAGGTCCTTCGATGACAGGAAGAATGATGGCGAAAGTGAATGGTCGACACATGCTTAAATAGATGGAAAATCTAATCTATCACAAATATCGCTCGTTGCTAGGTTTTCACTGTTTGTTTTTATTACATTTTTTCATATTTTCATATTTTATTTTATTTTTTTACTTTTTTTGTATTTTTCTTTTTTTTTGTGATTTTTTTGTTGTCACCAAGACGCCTGTTCGCCAGGTTTTCATCAAGGTAACAATTTTTTAGGACATTTTCTTTTTTTTTTTTTGTATTTTTTCAGGACTTTTAATGTGCACTAAATGAATTAGGCGTAGAACTTCTTGAGATGCAGACTGTTGATAGGCTCGTAAAACAAATAACCTTCAGGTGTAGACAGCTGATAGGCTCCAGATCCATAGACTAATATGATGACAAAGGGACCTAACTAGTTTGCTTCAAATTTCCCCTTTTTCTCTCAATCCTGTTGATTTCATGGATTCTCTTTCAAGACCAAGTCACCAACTTGAAATGTTCTTGGTTTTACTTTGTGATTGTAACTTCTGTACATTCTCTACTGATAGGCTTTCAAATGGTCCACTGCATGCTGACGATGTTCATCCAATAGTTCTAACTCTTGTAGCCTAGTGTAACGCCCCGCCGTGCGAACCCCAAAGGAACTAACAACAACGAAACAATTTTTTATTTTTTTTAAAGAATATAATAAACATACTTAAGTATTCCAATAACAATGTATTAAGTTACACGACTAGTTCCATTGGGGTACACGAGGTGACATTACTATTCTAACCCATAGCCTAGACAATAGATTAAGCAATAATTAAACAGTTATATAAATCCATTCATTCACATAACATCATTTAAAATATCCATTAACTATATGGACAAATTAATAACATATGTACATATGACAACGAAAGATACTATAAAGATATGAAGCAGTGATATTACCACCGATATAACACAACTTAACACAACTATTACAAATGATCGTTCTAGAATAAATACATGGCCTGAATATACATTACATCCAAATGATAGTATAGTATAACTGTCTGAACATACATCTCAATAACCACATGTACAATTTACAACATGGTCATCCCAACACATGTGGGAGACAATACATCAATGATTACATTACATCCGAAGTATAACATACATCTGGTACAAAGAATTACTGGATCATCAACATCTGCCAAAGAGCCCTGTAATAAAAGATACATCTACAACAAAAAGGGAAACCCAACGGGGTGCGAAGCACATTCCACCCAACCACCCCCGTGCTGAGAGTAGACAAGGAAGGGTCCCCAACCAAGCATGCCTAACAAAACAAAGACTTACTCCAGATAGACAACTTAACACCAAAGACCACAAAGATAACTAAACAAAGATAAATCCAAAAGGCACAACAACAAACCACTTCAGAACATAACAACAAGTCACAATCACAACATCAATGAAACTCAAGACATAATATCAAAGACTACTTCCAACAATGACCAAAGACAAATCCATAAATCACTTCCAGAGGACTTGAGTAAATCAACACAAATAGAATGTTAGACGAGAGTGTCATCGCATGGTTTCACATGGATTCTCCAGACAACCTATCACAAGGTGCCGCCTCCATCTCTACATGGATTCTCCAGACAACCAAGTTAAGGTGCCACCTCCATCTATGGTTCTCCTGACAACCTATCTCAAGGCGCCGCTCCATAGGGTTACTCATGCGGAGTCGTTAACCTTTCATGAAGACAAGACAACAACCTTGCCAACCATGGCCTTCTCAGTCCCCTTTAGTCTGTGATAGCACTAACAGGCAGACGAGGCTTCTCAATTATCTTATTAGTGTATAATCCCCACCCATGGTTTGTTACTTAAGTTATCACTGATTAATCCAACTCTATGTGGGTTACCCTGACAGCCCCTTTGTGCGCCGGCCCCCACTAGAGCCACTCCCTCTAGACACTCAAACACAAAATATCCAAATACCAAAGGATTGTATCACAAGCATAATTGAACCAACACATGGATCCTCCGCGAGGCATAACCATCTCGCCATCACATATGAACATAACCACAACAGTACAATCCAAGAGCAAACTAAATCATAACCAGGGTCAAATCCTAGACCAACCATCAAGTACAAGATCACAATTCATATTAGAAAACCTCGCCTTTGGAAGTTCTAAAGACAACTTAGAATCCTATAATTGAATAAGTTGACTCAAGGGTTTTCTACATGACCCAAACTCAAGTTTAAGAAAATCAAACTAAATAAAAATGCATAATCTCGAGAGTAACCAAAGACTAAACAACGCCATAACACAATTAACCACGAACAACAAATTCCATTAAATAAATAAATCCACAACTCGAAAATAAATGACTAAAACAAACACATCATTTACTTCTAATTTTCCCAATAAGACTATATCATTGCATACTAGTAAATATTATATCTTCAATTCAAAATCTCAACACCTTAAATTCTTTAAATGCACATATATAAATATATATAAATATACCATTTATTTCAAATCGCATCAATCAGACATATAATAAAAGAAATTGCCCTAATATTACACAATAATCTTACAAACTCACATGAATAAATATACATATATTAAAATAATCATTTTATAAAATTAATATAATCCTATTACAAAATTACTTTATAAAACAATTCAAGTTAATACACATTCAAAAATTATAAAAATAAAAATTAAATTAAAACCCAATAAATATATATATATATATATAAAAAATAATATATAATAAATATATATTAAATAATATATAATAAATATATATTAAATAATATATAATAAATATATATTATATAATATATAATATATACATATATTCATATTATTTTATAAACTAAATATTAATAAAAAAACCAAATTATAAAATTTATTTAATAAATTAAATTCGAATTAAATTAAATTAAATTTACAAACTTTAAATAAAAATACGAATTTTTTTAAAAAATAAAATGAACTTAATAAACAACATATCAAACGGCCCCACGCAGTAAATGGTACTGCGTACCTCCCAAGGGAGGCCCCAGGCCCCAGGCCCCACTGCTGCGCAGTGCCTTGGGGTCGGGGCCAGCTACAGCCGTCCACCCCCTTCCCCGAATTTAAAATGCTTTCATTTTTAAATTTTTGTTTTATAATTTTATTTTATATATTTTAATCTAATTTTCATTTAACTTTTCAATGTACTTTTAATATTTTTTTTTTAGGTTTTCCTGTCACGGAAAACGAGAACGTACAAAACGATTGCTCACTTATTTAATTTAATTTATATTAAAAAATTTCAAAAGATAAGACAAGAATTTCAATAAAAAGGTAAGCAATTTATTTGTATGTAAACATATAAATACTTATATATTATTTTATTTAATTTTTAACACAATTTTCCTTTTAACTCTTATATATATATATATATATTTTATTTTTTTTATGAAGATTTTCTTTAAATTCACAGGCACATATTTCGAGGACATACGTAAATATATATTATTTTAAAGAAGATATGGTATTTAATGTATATATCTTGCTAGAATAAATTATAAAATTATCAATATAATCAAGAGATCGATTTTCACTAAAACCCAAAAAGAATAGAGCATAAAATTTTGATTTCCACAATATTTCATTTACTTTTCAAAACAATAAATTTCTCTACCAAATTATATTGAAGAACTTCGAGGGTTTTAATACAAACGAGTTTTCAGATCATAAAACTTCATTCAAACAATTTTCGAAAACATAGCAACTAGATTTGTTTACAGATCTACAAAGAATTAATAATTTAAAAGGAGAAAACCTGGAGTCCTTCGTCTGAAGAAGAAACCCTTATGTAGCCTCCTCTCGATCTCCTCCTGCCGCTCTCTTTTCTCGATCTTCTGCTTCCCCGTTCTTCTGAACAATCTTTTCTTTTCAAACTCACAATAATTTCACCCAGAAAAAAAACCCTCCAAAACTAAAAAAAACTATCTTTCTTATTTTTTTCCCTCTAGATCCAAAAACAATAGAGCCCAAAACTTATGTGTGTGAATAATTCTCTCATAAAAATAATAAATCAAAACAAAGAATCAATAAAGCTCTTCCACTTTCTTTTCTCAAAAATCCTCCTCTCTTATTGGTCCTTTTCCCAGCTTTTAAAAGCACAACTTATCTACAATTTTAATTAAAATAATTTATTTAATCAAGGTATTATCCTCACATGATTTTCTAATCTGATATTAATAAAAAGATAATATCTAATTATTCTCAACAATATTAATTTAATTTAATTTCTTGCACTTTAATTAATTAAATACTTTTTAATTTACAATATATTTAAACTTAACCATTTACTAACTCATAATTAAATCAAAACAACAAAAACAACTTTAATTAATTATCTTATCAAATAAGATTAATTAATTAAACACTACCCATAACTTAAATAAAAACTCAACAATTAACTACACAACAACAAGGACAAAACTTCAGTCATAACACAACGACTCACAACAGACGACGGACTTGGGACGGGGACACTTCCAAACCTACTCCCTTTTTCAACATTTTTACCCGTTGGGTTAATTTGTTGCTCGCCCTGTCCTGCCGAAGCAGGTGGAATCGAGACTTATTTCTGCAATCCTGCATCCAAATAAACGTCAAGTAGCACATGTATATATATAATCAAACCTCCTATCGTGAGAAGGAATTGCAGTGTAGTAGGGCACTCGTGAGCGAGTGATGCTACACTGTCCTCCCACCTACTCTATTCTAATAATTACAATATCAAAGACGAACTAACATTTCTAACCAAATTGATCATAAGATAACATGATAACTACTGCATCATAACTGATTATTAAACCATTGCATTATAAAATAATACTGAATTCAAATAACATGATCACCATAGAATCATCACATCGACATATAAAACATTAATGAACAACTATTTGAATAAACAATAATCCAATCAACACACAGAGTATCATAAGTCATACTAATAATGTCATATCAAACGATCATGTCCACTAAAGGAATAACAACATCATCAAACTTCAAACCAACCAAATCAAACCATAATAGTATCATCATAGTATCAACGTATCAAGTTAAAGCATAGAAATTAATAAGTCTAAACAGTAAGAGGAGGGGTATTACACCTAGACACTCGATAATCTTCATCTGAAATGATCCCCTTTAGTGACACGCAGAGTGATGGTAGCTCAACCTCAATAGGTAAAATGGCCTCTGATCCATAAACAAGGGCATATGGTGTGGCTCCTATTGGGGTGCGAATACTAGTTCGATAAGCCCACAAAGCAGGGTTCAGTTGAATGTGCCAGTCTCATCCAGCATCGTTGACAATGTTCTTCAGAATCTTTAGGATGGTTTTGTTTGAGGCCTCTTCCTGGCCATTTCCTTGAGGGTACTACGGTGTAGAAAATTGATGTTGGATATGGAATCTTTCACAAAGTTCTTGGATGTCCTGATTCTTGAAAGGTCTACCATTGTCAGTGCCAATTGACTAAGGAATGTCGTACCAATAGATGATGTAATTTAGGATGAAGGAGGCAATTCATTTTCCTGTGACTGTGGTTAGGTAACAACTTCAATCCACTTTGTAAAGTACTATGTGGCTATGATGATGAATTTATGTCTATTGGATGAATTTTACCTACAAGATCTAGTCCCCACTGACAGAAAGGCCATGTTGATGAAACGGTTGCAATTCTTGTGCCGGTGCGTGTATGAGGTTATCATGAATTTGACATTTATGGCCCTTCTTGAAAAATTGAAAAGACTCCTTCTCCATATTCATCCAGTAATACCCCAAATGTAGGAGTTTCTTAGTGAGAGTTAGACCACTTGAATGAGTTCCATAGATACCTTCATGAACCTCGCGTAAAGTGGTTTCAATTTCATTATGTTCAAGACACCAAAGGAGAGTACCGTCAAGACCTCATTGGTAAAGCATCAACTATTAAGGTATGTCGAGTTGCTTGTCAAATGAAGTTACATTTCTGGTTTCGAGATAAATCTGGTGGTAGGATGTTGTCTTTTAGATAGGTGTAGATCTTCCCATAGATAGAAGTCTCAGCCTTGACTAGATGGTATATGACTTGGGATTCGGGGTTATCATAGGTAGGGTTAAACAGTTGTTCCACCATGAACTCATAACTAGCGTGTTTCTCAGGTATCTGTAGGAGAGAAGCAATGGTTGCCATAGCATCGACAACTTTATTATCCCCTCTTGGAATCTATTCAAATTTTATTTCAACAAAATACTTTTTGAAGTCATCGACCATTCTTTTATATAGCATCAATTTGTCATCTTTTGTTTGATAATCATCATTCACTTGATTTATGATGAGTTGGGAATCACCATAGACTTGCAATTTTGTGATTTTCTACTCCACGATTATCTTGATACCAATGAGCAATGCTTCATACTCAACTATGTTGTTAGTGCAAGGAAACATAAACCTGTAAGAATTTTGAATGGTGTGTCCTTGAGGCATGACAAATAGGATTATTGCACCTGATCCATGTTATGTGTAAGATCCATCAAAGTATAATATCCACTATTGCGTTGACACTATAAGGACATCTACATCTGGAAACTCAATGCTCATGGGATGATCATCTTGTAATGGTGCTTCAGCTAGTTGATCGTCTATCGCTTGGCCCTTGATTACTTTCCTATCTACATATTGGATGTCAAACTTGCTCAATATCATTACCCACTTGGCTAGTCTTCCTGTCAAGGCAACTTTACTGAGTAGATACTTCAATGGATCATTTTTTGCTATGAGTTTGATGGTATGGGTTAATATGTAGTGTCTTAGTTGTTGAGTAGAAAATACTACCGCCAGACAAGCTTGTTCAATGAATGTGTAGTTGATCTCATAGCCATTCAAGGTTCTACTGATATAATAAATAGCCCTTTCTTTTCCCGCAAAGTCTTCCTGTTCTAGTAGAGCACCCAAAGATACCTTTGTTGTTGCTATGTAGAGTAATAATGGTTTTCCTTCAGTTGGTGGTACAAGTATGGGTGGAGACATCAAATACTACTTTAATTGATTAAAAGTTGCTTCACATTTTTCATCCCATTTGAAAGAAACGTTCTTGTGTAGCAAGTGATTAAAAGGATGAGTTTTATCTGCCAGTTGTGCGATGAACCTTCTGATAGATTGAAATTGTCCCTGTAAAGATCTGAGTTGGTTGATATTCTTAGGAGGCATTTCCATGATGGCTTTGACTTTTGCAAGATCCACCTCAATGCCTTTAGCTAATACTGTATATCCTAAGAGTTTAGCTGATGTCACGCCAAATACACATTTCTGGGTTTAACCTTGTTAGTTTTAGGATTAGAAATGTAAGCAACCAAAAATGCAACATAATGAACAATGAACACAATAAGATAACCTAGGAAAACCCTCCTTCTCAAGGGAGAAAAACTCAGCCAAAATATATCCCTTATATATTGAATGAAAAGAGCAAAAATCTGCTTTACAACTTGGCCAAACACAAAGTCGATTTGATGTAATGGATGATAGCACCTCTCCTAGATGTGAATATACAAACACATGTGATTTCTCCTTGATATCGATATGCTTGAAGCAATATTATGATCTACTACAAAAGTGTGAACTCCCTCTTGAAGTGCAAATTGTTTCTTGAAAAATCGAATGATCATTGCTTGGTATATATACAAATCAAAGGTGTCTTTTCATTAGAGTTAGCCTCTTTCACAAAACAAGGTGAATTTTTGTTTAAGTCAGCACATAAAAAATAAATCAATATTTATAGCAAGTCCATCTTGCTTTTATTTGTTCATCATTTATTATTTAAATTCGGGAGAAAGATATCTCCCATTGCTATAACATCAACACTCCCTCTTAGCTAGGGAGGTATCTTTCCAGATATCCATGTCATAGAATATCTCAACATGACACCCACAATGGCTACACCCATTTGTGGAAAAGAGTTCATCACGAAGTCTCTCAACATGATATCATCATGAAGTCACTCAACATGACGTCCACCATGGCTACTCCCATGTGTGGAAAGAAACATGTGCACAAGTGCCCATCACAGAGTCTCTCAACGTGATATCATAATGGAGTCTCTCAACATGGCATCCACCATGGCTACTCCCATGTGTGGAAAAACACAAGTACAAAGGGCTCATCACAGAGTCTCTCAATGTGATGTCGTCATGGAGTCTCTCAACATGACATCTCATCTCAGTCTCAGAGATGAACAAGGGCTCGCACCTCATATTTCTCCATCTTAGAGAAATATACACTACAAGGGATTTCACCTCATATTTCTCCATCTCAAAGAAATATACACTATAAGGGCTTTCACCTCATATTTCTCCATCTCAGAGAAATATACACTACAAGGGCTTTCACCTCATATTTCTCCATCTCAGAGAAATATACACTACACAAATCTTCATGATGAAGTGACTCCCTCTAAAGCTCCAAGTAATTGCATCAACCTCTTGACCTCCTTGCCCAAGGTTGCCTCTGTTGGTTTTTCAAAATCCCTCTAAATGTTATTTCCTCCTCTTCGAAGAAACTGATTGACTTTAGAATAAGTAACCTTCTAAATTGACTTTAGAACTTGGCTCCTTTTGAGATGTCCCTATGTCAATTTCCGTAGTAGAAACATATTGAGTAGACCTTAATTTGCAATCTCAAGCAAAGTGACCATACTTGTCACACCTATAACATTGAATGTGAGAGAGATCCTTCTTCTTCTTCGGTTCTGGGGTAGAATCTGGTTCTCGGTCTCTATTTCTCTTTCTTCCTTTGCCTGTTTCTCTAGAAGTATGTGTAGCAAGAACTTTATTTTCTACATCATGATAGTTTCACCCAATTCCTCTTGCTGCCAACCTGGACTCTTCTTGAATAATATCAGCTTGAAGATGATCAAACTTGGGCAACTTAGATCTCCCACTGATGCTTTGAATAAAGGGTTCTGAAGATTGAGGAAGACCATTTAGTGCCAACATAACAAGATATATGTATGCAATTATATCCCCAATAGTGCTCAACTGATCTCTCAAATCAACAATATTCATAAAGAATGAGATGATTGAATCATCTTTAGCCATTTTTACATGGTGAAGTTGTTGTCTCAAAGCAAGGGCTCAACTAGTGTTGTTTATCTCATACAATCCTTTTAGAGTATCAAACATTTCTTTAGTTGTCTTCAACTTGGAGATGATCAGTACTAGGTGATTCATCACAGAGTTTATCATGATCTTTCTAGCCTTCGTGCTATTTTTCTTCCACTGGATTTTCTTAGTATCATCAGAAGGCTTGGGAATAACACTTTCCAATAAATCAAGATCATTCTCCTCTAATGCAATGAGTACCCTAGGTTTCTAAGAGTTGAAGTTTGAGGCTCCATCAAGCCTATCTTCTACCTTGAAATCATTCACCATTTTATTTTTCTGCACAAATTCCCCTTCAAAGATATGCCCTTAGGTCTCAATAAATTGCAACCTTAGATCAACAATACTTTGCCTTCAAGATCTGCCCTAGATGAAAAGTTGACTTGACTGCTTAAACAAATCGGATTAGATATTTTCTTAGACCCGCTCTGATACCATGTTAGTTTTAGGATCAGAAATGTAAGCAATCAAAAATGCAACACAGTGAACAATGAACACAACAAGATGCCCTGGGAAAACCCTCCTTCTCAAGGGAGAAAAACCCAACCAAAATATACCCCTTATATATTGAATGAAAAGAGTAGAAATCTGCTTTACAACTTGACAAAACACAAGGCCAATTTGATGTAATGGATGATAGCACCTCTCCTAGATGCGAATATACAAACACATATGATTTCTCCTTGATATCGATATGCTTGAAGCAATATTATGATCAGCTGCAAAAGTGTGAACTCCCTCTTGAAGTGCGAATTTTTTCTTGAAAAATTGAATGATCATTGCTTGGTATATATACAAATCAAAGGTGTCTTTTCATTAGAGTCAACCTCTTTCACAAAACAAGGTGACTTTTTGTTTGAGTCAACCCATAAAAAATAAATCAATATTTATAGCAAGTTTGACTTGCTTTTATTTGTTCATCATTTATTATTTAAATTCAAGAGAAATATATCTCTCGCTGCTATAACATCAACAAACCTCACATTGAATTTCTCCAACTTGGTAAAGATTTTATCTAGGATTTCCAGATGTCCTTCCCTAGTGTAAGATATGGCTAGCAAGTCATCTACATAATCCTCCATAAAGTTTTGCATCATATCATGAAATATAATGGTCATCGCTCGTTGATAAGTAGCCCCAACATTCTTCAACCCAAAAGGCATGACATTCCAAGAGAAAGTACCCCATGGGCATGTGAAAGTAGTTTTCTCTTGGTCTTCTGGTGCTATTTTTATCTGATTATAACCTGAATAATTTGTCCATGAGTGATAACATTTCATGTCCAACTGTCAAATCTATAATGATGTCAATATTAGGCAAAGGAAAATCATCCTTCGGACAAGCCCTGCTAAGATCTCTGAAATCCATACATATCCCGATGTTGTTATTTGGTTTTGAAACTAGTACAATGTTTGAGATCCATTCACCATAATCAATAGGTTAGATAAATCTTGCATCCAATAGTTTCTTTAATTCAACTTTCACCAATAGGGCAACATGCAGATGTATTTTTCTCAACTTTTGCTTTACTGGTTTCACTCTAGATGGTAGTGATAAATGATGCATTATAAGCTCTAGATCTATCCCTAGCATATCAGCATATGACCAAGCAAAGTTGATTTGTCGCTCTTCAAAGAACTTAGTGAAGCTTGGTTTTTCTTCCTCTATCATGGATGCTACTAGATGTAGAGTCTTGACTGTTTCACCTTTACCAATGTTGATGGATTGTGTGGGTTCAATCAGTACTGAAGATCTCTCATGATAGTGCTTGGGAAGAGTGTCAAATCTCCCATCTTTCGGTGCCTCAGAGAGGTTTTCACCGTTAGATGTGCTCTTTATTTTTACTTTTTCTTGATCTAATACTGCCATTAAATGGTTTTCACCATTAGAGCAATTTTTTATTTTCATTTTGTAGCTAAGATATTTGGAAATCCCCTTGTCTGAAGCTTCGTTATGAGATTCGCTGGTGGAACATGTTTTGGGATTATCAGAGCAAAGGAAGTTCAGAATGGTGTCATCGCTTGGAAAGATAGGTATATCAAGCAGCTCGGTTTGGTCCCAATCAATTAGTTCAGGGTGTATCAATGGCAAGGAATCATCAGATTGGTTAATGTCAAAAGAGGTAAGTTTCTTGATGGTCACGTTGTCAAAGTGTTCAATACCAATGTCAAGGTCTATGATGTTACTCTCCTCCAAATCATCTATCTCGCTCAAAATCTGATCATCTTCACTGGAGTCATCGATATGTTGTGATCCAAATTCAAGTGGTCTAGACCCTGAACTCTATCCCTCCATACATGTTGGTGCGTATCTTTTTATCATGTCAACTTCTTTGTCTTCAAAAGATACTTTAGATAGCGAGTCCCATTCATATTAATTGGAATCTATTTCGAAACTATCTTGCAATTGGAGGATTCGCTCAACAACCTGTTGTCTAGTTTCTTCTTTGGTCTCTTCTCTATATCCTAGCCCTGTCTTATCTTTTGGATTGGTTATGGTAGGCTGAATTGGTTAAACAATGCCTTCTTTTCTTTTGCCAATAGGATTGTTCCCTTCGTATCCCATCTTTTCTAATATTGTTTTCCCTTTACCATATTGTTTTGTTTGTACTTTAGAAGTTGATGCTTGTGATGTTTCTTCATCTTTGTACAACCAATTTAGAACATCCTTGTCTTCTGATTCATCCACTAAAGTGTCTTCTTTGGAAAATTTACCCTCAAAAAGTGTGGTTGGTTGTGAAGATTGTTGTTTGGATGTGGATGGTTGTCCATAGTGACGAACCTAGTTTTTGGTCTAGTTTTGGGGAGAATCTATAGTTTATTTTCTCATAGATGTCATGGAATTTAATGCTTAAGTGTTGACATTGGCATAACGTTTCCCTCAAACCATTGACATTTTATCCCTGCAAACTTTAATTATACTTGGCATATAATGTGAATTGTCTATATTGATTTTGTATGTGGTTATTGAACGTTTCTTAAGGTGGTTATAGATGTGTAGTTATTATGCGTACTAACCTTTCCATGTAGATTTAATGTGCTAAGTTGAAGAAGACACCGCCAGCTGGGCATGCACCATGATGGCCAACAAAGGAAGTGCTCCAAGTCAAAGAAGATCGGCGGTAGAAGATTCTACATGCAGTAGAAGTGTAACCACCTTGTTGTAATAGACTTTTAATGTTTAAGCATGCACGTGCGCTACTACTATGCTGAGTTCGTGTCTGATTTGCATGTTTGACCAGATTCTATGCATGTGTAACCACCATCACTCCACTTTCTTTATTTTCCCTAATTGGCATCCTAACAGTCATGGAGTTGTATGCCTTGTTTAGTTGTTAGCATAAATAATAATCGGATGCTCCTTCCTCAGAATTAGTTAGTTAGTGAGTTGATTGTTCAGTCAGTTGATTAGTAAGAACAGAGGAAGAGGTTGCATGATTTGATATTGTATTCCAGTTTCAATTTGTAATGAATGAAATAAAATTCTGAGTTCGAGCATTTGAGTTCTTGTTAGTTTAGAGGATACTTATCCAAGGGGGGCCACTTGGTGAGTAATTTGTTTCATTAGTTTAGCATAAGTTTAGTATTACTTGTTGTTTAGTACTTAGTTGAAAATCTGGCATCAACTGTTCTTGCAGCCACTGGAAGTCCATTCTGTGTATGTTCCTACAACCAAAGTAGATAGAGTAGTTCCCTATTTGTTGCTCAAGATCTTTTATTTCTATCATGCATTTCAGTTCATCATAGTTGTTGGTTGATGTTCAGTATTTGCTTTGTTTCCTTTCCAGCAATTTACTTTCAGCATTGTGTTTCTTAGCTGTAGAATGCAATGACTACTTGAGCCCCTAGTGCACATACAGTGCTGGCCCATTTCAAGTTCACGTCCTTGGGTTAACAATTTAAATGCACCTTCATGATGATTGAAGTAGCTATTCAGGTTAGATGTCCAATATTTTAATCATGGCTATAAAGGCTTAGTTATGGAATCATTGTAGGAGGCCAACATTTTTGGTGTTGTTGTCAGGGATGGTGTCAAGCTAGGAATTTTTTGGAGTCATTATTAGTTTCTTGTCGTAGTGTTTTTGAAGTTGTTCTTAGTATATCTTCATTTAGAAGTAATGCCCCTTTATTCGTTACCAATTCTTTGTGTGTGAGTTGACTGATAATGAGTAATACTGCATGCATAGAGGAAGGAGAAGGGACACTTACGAGAGATTCCTTCCTAACAATCCTAATCCATTCCAACTAGTTGAATATCAAAACTTATCAGAAGAAGAAGAAGATCCACACCCCTTTGCAAATGCATATCTTGACCTGACTAGTTCTAAAGTCTCCTTTGAAGATCAAAATCAACCTGAGAATCCCCTTGCTCTAGAACCACATCAAGAAGGCATGGGTGATGCAAATGGGAACAGACCCAACCAACCAGATTCTCATTTTCCCATTGCCTAGTAGAATGACGTTGGCAACATCAAGAACATCCCTGCTTCAAAACTCCCAAAGTTTTATGGACTCGTCACAGAAGATCCTGATACCTTTTTATTTGAATTTGACATACTTTGCATGAGTTATGATTATACTACTGATGCCCATCTACTTAAGTTATTTCCTACTACTCTAAAGGAAGCTACATTGAGATGGTTCATGAGTCTGGGAATAAATATTGTGGAAACTTGGGAAGACATGAAGACAAAGTTCCTTGAGAAATACAAGGAATACTGCAGGGGTAGTGATATGAGAGGAGGTGACATTTTCAGGATGCAACAGAAGGAGGATGAGAGCCTAGAAGACTACATTGCAAGATTTTTGTTTTTCCTACAAAAGTCTCCACACCATGCACTTAATGAGGATTCACAAAAGTTACTCTTCCTAAAAGGAATCAATGACAGTTGCATTGAGGCCTTGGACCTCATGGCAGGAGGAGATATCTCCCAAGTTCCTTGGGAGGATATTAAGAAGATATGCCAGAATTACTCTCGGGCTACTTCAAAGAAATGGAGAGCTTATTAGTCTTCCATGGGTAAGTCAACTACCAGTGGAGTTTCAAGGATGGAGATCACTCATTTGCTAGCAAACTTCAAGAAATACATTATTAACAATCTAGCTACTTGGTTAGATACACTTTAGGCTAAGAAGAAGCAAGAGGAGGCAAAGATGATGTTGACAGAATATTCTCCCCACTGTAGACAAAAGAAGAAGGATTGTAGATGTATGATGGTAGCTAACCTGGAAAGCAAGCAAATGTCACCTGAGTTCAAGCCAATTCAGATCGAAGAAGACTAAGGTTACTATGTTGCACAAAGGAAGCCTTGGGCTCCAAGACAAGTTATGCCACCAGATCCATTATCCTATGTTGGGCCTTATTTTAACTCTTATTCATCTGGTAACCAATGGCAGCCCCAATACCCACCCAATTATGGGGGATATCCACCACATCCTTGGAGTAACCCTCCAAATTCTTGGCCCAATCATCAAAGTTCTCCACCTTAGTGGCAACACCCTTAAGGGAATTGACAACAATTCCAATGAAACTGGCAACCACCTCTAGGAAATTGGTAGCGAACAAATCAATGGAGAGGAGGACAACAATGGCCTACTCAGACAACCAATTACATGCAACCACCTTCCCAGTCCCAACAAACTTCTCTAATGCCTATGCCTACTAATACAAGCTCAAATGTTCCTAAACCAACTCAACTACTAGCTTAGCCCATACCCAATCCTAATAACAAACCACAACAGCAGCTTGCATACTCTGCTGATTCAAATCAATTCCCTGCATATGTTGTGAGTGTAAGTGATATCCATCTGTGTTCAGGAACCACTCTACCAGGCCCTTCCAAGCCCATCATCACTGAGCTTCCTGTGGAAGAAGAGGAGGAGCCTAAGAATGGCCCCATTTAACCAAATGCACCTAAAAATCCTGAACCAGTCCCTATCAACAGGCCGAGCAAGAACCACCATTTCCTCAATGATTGGAGATTGCCAAGAAGAAAGAAGAAAAGAAGGATACCACTTTTGATATCCCGGATCAACTAAAGCATATATGTGTTCAGATACCCTTATTTCAAACCATAAAGGATGTTCCAATCTATGACAAAGCTATTAAGGAAGCTTGTCTTAATAATCCAGGAAGGAAGAAGAAAGACCCAACTATAGTTCATGTGGTGCAACAGCTAGCTGATATCATGCTAGGAAAAGTAACTATTCCCAAGTATAATGACCCAAGCAGTCCTATGGCAGAAGTTGTCATAAATGGGATCAAAGTGAAGAATGCTCTGATTGATCTAGGGCAACAATCAATGTAATGACCAAAGACATCTTGCAACAACTAAATATTGTAAGTATGAGGTCTACTCCTACTATCCTACAACTTGTTGATAACTCTACTATCAAGCCTGATGGCATAGTGGAGGATGTTGTGGTAGTTCTAGACTCCTAGGAATACCCAACAAACTTTATGATTCTTTCTCCTAAGGCTACACTAGGCGGGTACCCCATCATTCTTGGGAGACCTTGGTTGGCGACTACAAATGCATATATTAGATGTCATTCTAGTGATATGACCATTTCAGATGGAAGGAGTACTAAAAAAATTATTCTCTATCCACCTACTTAGCCATCTCATGCTGAGGAAGATTTTGTATGGCCACAAGTTGGTGAAGAGGCCAAGGAAGTTAATTCTGTGGCACAACTTATGATGATAGGAAGAAGCTCTTTTATGCAGCTCCAAGATGAAGATGAAGTGTTGGCTAATCTCATTCAGAACCATTATGAAGTAGAAGAAGCATCATTTTCTACTTCGGTCAGAACACTTCTACCTGCTCTTCCTGCAATCACTCTTCTTGCAACAGGAGGAGTACTAAAAAATTTGTTCTCTATCCACCTGCTTAGCCATCTCATGCTGAGGAAGATTTTGTATGGACACAAGTTGGTGAAGAGGCCAAGGAAGTTAATTTTTTGGCACAACTTATGATGATAGGAAGAAGCTCTTTTATGCAGCTCCAAGATGAAGATGAAGTGTTGGCTAATCTCATTCAGAACCATTATGAAGTAGAAGAAGCATCATTTTCTACTTCGGTCAGAACACTTCTGCCTGCTCTTCCTGCAATCACTCTTCTTGCAACAAGAGGTATGTTCCATATGTTGCTTCCATGTGAACTAAAGGTGCCATGTATTAATGAAGCAACTATGATAGAATTAACTACAAAAATCCAAATGTCTGAAGGAAAATACCTTAATGTCAATAGTAAATTGAGTGAACAACAACAACTATCATTGCAAATCTATTAAGGGCCCATCAGCATGCATTTGCATGGGATTATCATGACATGAAAGGTCTGGATCCTAAACTTTGTACGCACAAAATTTATATCAGAGATGATTGTACTCAAGTGAGACAGCCGCAAAGAAGAATCAACCCTGCACTGAGAGAGATTGTGAAAGGAGAATCACATGAATTACTAGATGCAGGATTTATATACCCCATTTCAGATAGTCAGTGGGTATCTCCATTAGTGATTGTGAAAGGAGGGAAATGATGAGTTTGTATTGATTATAGAGAACTGAATGCTTCCACCAAGAAGGATCACTTTCCTTTACCCTTCATTGATCAAGTTTTGGACACACTTGCAGGAAAGCAATATTTCTCTTTTCTAGATGGATTCAGTGGTTACAACCATATCCAAATCGCACCAGAAGATCAAAAGAAGACCAAATTTACTTGTCCATGGGGGACCTATGCTTATTCAATGCTCCCATTTGGCTTGTGCAATGCACCTACAACTTTCCAAAGGACAATCATTAGCATCTTCTCAAACATTTCTCATGATTGCATGGAGATTTATATGGACGACTTCACCACTTACGGTGATGACTTTAATCAAGCATTGGAGAATCTCAAGAGAGTTATGCAGAGATGTGAAGATCAAAACTTGTCCTTGAATAGTGAAAAGTGTTTCATGATGATGCAAGAAGGTGTAGTTCTTGGCCACTACATCTCCCATAAAGGAATTCAAGTAGACCCTGCAAAAATTGAGGTAATCACAAATATGCCTACACCTGCAAAACAAAAGGATGTTAGAAGTTTCTTGGGCTATGCAAGATATTACAAAAGATTCATCAAATATTTTAGCAAGGTAGCAACACCATTGTATACTCTCCTCACTAAAGATGTTGAATTTCAGTGGACTGAAGCTTGTAACAAGACATTTCCTGACTTGAAGGAAATTTTGACAAATGCTCCTATACTTAAGAGACCCAATTGGGAGCTTCCTTTCCACATTCACACTGATGCATCAAACTATGCCATCAGAGCAGTCTTAGGATAGAAAGAGGGGGCTGTTGAAAATGCTATTTACTTTGTCAGCAAAAATTTGCAAGGAGCTGAATTCAATTCTACAGTGATAGAGAAAGAGATGTTGGCAGTAATTTATGCACTGAACAAATTCAGACATTACATAACAGGCTACCAAATCTTTGTACACACTGATCATGCAGCCATTAGGTACCTCATGAATAAACCTTTGATCATAGGTAGATTGGCAAGATGGTTATTGTTGATGCAGGAGTTTGATATAACCATTGTAGACAAGCCAAGGAGGGCTAATGTTGTTGTAGATTTTCTTTCAAGACTAACTACATCAGAAGATAATCATCCCATATATGACTCTTTTCCTAATGATCATCTAATTTCTCTCAATGTACAAATTCCATGGTATGCTGACATAGCCAATTACTTGGTCACAGGTAGAATTCCTTCTCACTTCTCTCCAAAAGAGAAAAGGGCACTTATTGAAAGATCTTTTTCTTTCTCTTGGATTACTAGATGTTTGTTTTATACTGGACCTGACCATGTCATGAGAAGATGCATGAGAGAAGATGAGACATATGACATTTTTCATGCATGTCATAATGAACCATGTGGAGGAAACTTTGCAGCCAAGAGGACAACAATGAATATTTTGAACACAGGATATTACTGTAAGGAAACTTTGTAGCCATGAAATGACAATTTCCACATAACCCAAATCTGAAAACATGCAAGTAAAATACTCAACATCAACATGCAAGAGAATAGACAACATACCCATCAAAGATGACACAAGATATACCCTAGGAAAACCCTCAAGAGGGAAAAACCCAGCCTCCAAAAGCATCCACACTCCATGTATTATTCAGCAATGAAAACCCATTACAATACATCTGCAGAGACTCCATGAACACTTCTAAAGCACAAGCTATCCATGCATTCCATGTGACCAAGCATGAATCCACACATCCCATGCCATGCTTCAAACCCTCACACATGCACAAGCTCAACCTGCTAACCTGCAGCAAACTGTCCAACCCTTAACAACTACCCTTGTGGTTGCTTTTATAGAAACAAGCTCCCACAAAACCACCAAGTGGTATTACATAAACCATGTGCCCAAAAAATACTACATCATGTGACCCCACATTTAATATTGGGTACTTTATTATTTTATTATTCCCCCAATATTAAATAATTACATTTGACAATTATGTCCCAATGTTACATACAACAAAGTGGCCCCAGCATTATAACTCCTTGTGATGCACATTCACCTAGAAAACCCCTAGGTGCACCACACACATAATAAATAAATAAAACATTACAAAAATTATGCAAGGTGTACAACACCTAATCCTAACAATCTCACACTTGTTGTATACATTGCATAAGGGGTAACAAATAAACTCCATAGGCAACATGTACCATCCTGGAATCCAAGTGCTCCATGTACTCCATCAAGATACCTGTAACAAGAACCAAGGTGACCACCATCTCATCCATGAATGATCCCATCCTCCACCATGCCAACAGCACTAAGATAAGAAAACATCCAAAGAGATGTCACACTAACTGTCACAAAGAAGCATAAACCTGCCTCAACCTGATATCTCAAAACACAAACAATGAATCCAATATGCACCACTAGCTATAAAGAATAAATCACCATAGCTGAAATGACACCCACAACAAGTGCCAATACATCCTACTATCCATACCTCCAAAGGTATACTTAACATATTAAACTTTTGCCAACAACATATCCACCCATAAACCACAATAACAAACTCCATGTGCAAACCTGTCAAAAATGACATACACATCCAGGAGCTCCCACTGCATGGGCAATGTCAAGATGAATGCAAACCTGGAATGAGCGCATTCAACGAGTTGCTTCATTAACATCCCAAAAAAAAAATGCACCATCACAAAGGCATATCAATTCTACTACCAACATCTCATAGAAGTAAACATTTAGTACCAAGGAACATCCACAATGATAAGCAAAACCTGCAAACCAAACACCTGTAGCATGTCCTCCTACACACACACCTCTAAATGCCAACTGTGTCAAGTATGATCTCCTCCATAACACCCCAAAACAAAATCCATAACCACATCCATCCATCCAATCACCAAGATCAAACATAACATATGTAACTAACATGGATGTAAACATCTCAAAACAAGAAGATCAAACTCACTGTAACCATTCCCAAACCAAGGAAATCATCCCAATAAACCATCTCCTAAACTCAACATATACAAGGAGATAAACATGCCAACACTCCTCAAATGAACCTTCAAGAACCAAATACCCATGGCTCAAGATCCATATCCATGATAAGACAAAGCATAAACATAATGCACCTAAAAGAATAATGGGCAATACCTCTCAAGTGAACCGCCGAGTAGACCAAGAGTGGGGAATGAGAATGCTCCTCCAAGATATCCAAGTCATCATGACTCAACCAAGAACACTCTCCTCATCGGTCCATGTTGAACTCACGTCCAACCAAGGTGTAGGCTCCCTCAGACTTCCTGCTAAAACCTCATCAAGAGTAACCATCTCAATATGTCTCTAACCACAAGAGAACACCAAGCCTCACCTAAGTCTCCAAGTATCCATGAGCACCTGTACCAATCAATCCATGCTAAACACCAAGCAAATAATGAATGTACTCAATACAAAGAGAACCAACCAAGATCAAAGTCATAGCTCCAACTGCAAAATCATGAACATAAACATGACACCATGATCTCACATCCTCTCAAAAGAAGATCACATACTCAAATCATCATAACATGTACCATGCCACAACTCTAAACTAGTAATCAAGAGTATACCATGACATAATAACACAACCATCCTACAACCAAGGATCACCTGTCAAAACCAACAAGTCATAAATAATACCTCAACATCTCCAACACCTGATGTCAAAGAACTCTCACTGTAGCACACAGAATCCAAGAGCTCCTCCATGACACCAAAGATCACCTACTGAAGACAACCATCCATAATAAACAATGGATCCACATCATTTCCAAATGCTCCCACTGAACCGTGATACCGAGCAATCCCATGGCACAATGATGCACAAAACCAACACTGTCATAAGCTCACACAAAAAAACTTGTGAATCCAAGCTCTCAATGATAACATGATAACCATCCTCTAAACCAAGAAGATACACCGCCAAACCATCATATCCATCACCGCCAAACCATCATTGTCACAAGCTCCCACTGAACCGTGTAACCAAGCTATCCATGACATCGTGATACCAATCTCCTAAACCCAAGAAGATACACCGCCATAACCTGAATCAGGATCCAATCCAACACCACCAACAATGCACCTGCATAAAACCATCATAACATGCCAAAGTCTCTAGTGCACAAGAAACATCCATGACATCATGATCACCACCAAATGTACCAACAAATCAACCCAACCATGTCCACATATCTGCATAATCATAGTCAACTGCATATATCTCATATCATGACTGTACCTGGTAATACCATCTCATCTCCTTAACATGACAACAAAACCAACAAACCAAGTGACTAAACCAAGCCACCAAAATTGAACATGCATCAACACTGAAATATCAATGGGCAAAGACAACCCATATCCAAGTCATAAAAGCAACATGTAAGTATAGACCGCCTACAACATTGCACAACTTGTAGATACAACAATGCAACATACAAATCCAACCATGTATTGATAACCATGTCAAAAATAGAATAATCTGAGATGTACAACTGAGTGTACAATGAATCCAACATCAAATCTCCAAGATCCGATCATCCATAAACTCACAATATCACCATAGTCAAAGAAACTCATAAACAACTCAGATAAAGAAAACAGCAAATAAACCATGTCAAAATATCTCCAAACCTGATCCACTGTGTATTTCTTTGAACAAGCTTTCCGTTGACTATTCGAATTCCAAAATCCAACTTCGTATGCACCCGATATGCCCTCTCAAAGCTCAAAATAAACATCTGACTTCAACCAAGAAAAACACTATCAAAACTAAAAAATCATGGAACAAAACCTATACCACTGTGTAGTGCTTAGAACCAGCTTTCCAACGACTATAAGAAGTCGAAAAACTGACACTCTGGGCAAAAGTTACATGTATTTGAAAAAAAACTGCTATAAAAAGCCCTCCTGGTGGCTCTGAGGTGGTGCCCTGGCGGCGCTCTGGTGGTGGGAGGGTGGCGGATTTAAAAATCCATTTAAATTTAATTTAATTTTTCATTTTGTTAAAAAAAATTCTCCCCCTCCTCTTCCGGACCCGACACCATTATAAAATATGGCTTGTAAAAGTTTGAAGTCCGACGGATTTTGTGAACTAGCGGATTTTTGAAAAATTTCAAATTTTTATTAAATTTTTAAGCCCTAACGGGTTGGGCGGACAGCGCCGGCCAAGAGCCGACGCCTGTACCGGCTGCCGGCAGGCCGATAGTAGGTATAGCCGACTGTCAGTACCGCTGACAGTCGGTACTGTGTGGGCTGACAGGGGTATGGGGGGGAGCCTGCAAACCCCCTCCACCCTTTAAAAAAAAAAATTGTTTTTTTGATTTTTGTTTTTTAATTTTTCTAATTTTTTTGTTTTTTCGTTTTGCAGGTACAAGAAATATTTTCTGACGGGATTTTTTTTTTTTAATGATTTTCGGACGACTGTACCGTCGATGTCCGTACGACCGAATAGGGGTTTTTTTATAAACAATGTATTTTTTTTCTGTAACCAAAATAGGGCATATTATATGTCAAAATTTCTCTCTCGGCCACTCTGAATCCAACAATGAGGTCCATTTTGTCCCAGGAGGTCATCTACATTTTCACCCCTTCAAAACCCTCATTTAAATGCATGACCAAGAAACCCTATTTTGTCAAAATTTTCTCACACTCCAAATCTGCAAACAACCCATCATAATAGCAAACCCAAAACCCTCAGATCTGCAATAAAACACCTACAAAACCCTCATATCTTGCCATTTCCTTTCATTCTCTCATGCAACCTAGGGTTATCCAATCCAATAACCAAAGCTCTGATACCACTTGTAAGGAAACTTTGTAGCCATGAAATGACAATTTCCACATAACCCAAATCTGAAAACATGCAAGTAAAATACTCAACATCAACATGCAAGAGAATAGACAACATACCCATCAAAGATGACACAAGATATACCCTGGGAAAACCCTCAAGAGGGAAAAAAGCCTCCAAAAGCATCCACACTCCATGTATTATTTAGCAATGAAAACCCATTACAATACATCTGCAGAGACTCCATGAACACTTCTGAAGCACAAGCTATCCATGCATTCCATGTGACCAAGCATGAATCCACACATCCCATGCCATGCTTCAAACCCTCACACATGCACAAGCTCAACCTGCTAACCTGCAACAAACTATCCAACCCTTAACAACTACCCTTGTGGTTGCTTTTATAGAAACAAGCTCCCACAAAACCACCAAGTGGTATTACATAAACCATGTGCCCAAAAATACTACATCATGTGACCCCACATTTAATATTGGGTACTTTATTATTTTATTATTATTCCCCAATATTAAATAATTACATTTGACAATTATGTCCCAATGTTACATACAACAAAGTGGCCCCAACATTATAACTCCTTGTGATGCACATTCACCTAGAAAACCCCTAGGTGCACCACACACATAATAAATAAATAAAAAATTACAAAAATTATGCAAGGTGTACAACACCTAATCCTAACAATTACTGTCCAACACTCCACAAGGATGCAGGAAGCTATACCAAAAAATGTGATAGATTTCAAAGAATGGGTAGACCAACAAGATCTGATGAGATGCCACTATGCCCTCAAGTAGTAATCACTCCCTTTGACAAGTGGGGATTAGATTTTGTGGGACCAATTGACCCTCCATCAAATGGTAAGTCTTATATATTGGTATGCACTGATTATGTAACTAAATGGGTAGAAGTTAAGGCCATGAGACATGCAAGAGCTAACAAGGTTGCAAAATTTCTTTATGAAGAGATTTTCACAAGATATGGAGTCCCAAGAGAAATAGTGACTTATCAAAGGCCACAATTCACATCAGCTTTTGTTGCAACACTAGTAAATGAGTACAATATAAGGCACAGAAAGTCTACTCCTTATCACCCCCAGACCAATGGCCAAGTTGAGGTGACCAATAGGGAAATTGAAGCCATTCTGACTAAAAAAGTAGTTGTTCATAAGAAGGATTGGACAAACAGATTACCAGAAGTTGTTTGGGCCTATAGGACAACATGGAAAACAACTACAGGCTTCACCCCATTTGAATTACTATATGGAAAGACAACCATGATGCCAGTCGAATTTAAACATAAGACTCTACAAACTACAGTAAATTTGGGGATGGATATTTTTGAAGCACATAGAGAAAGAATCATGCAGCTAAATGCTCTAGATGAGATAAGAAGAGCAGTCCTGCAACATACAAGTGTAGAATCAGAGAATCAAATGGCATGACAAATTTATTAAGGACAAGAAGTTCAAACCAGGAGATTGGACTCTGCTCTATGATTCAAGATATTAGGATAACACAGAAAAATTATAGACAAGATGGCTAGGACCGTACGAAGTTGTTGAGTTCTTTCCTAATGGAGTTGTTTAGATCACCACTATTGACCCTATCAGGTTCAAATTACTTGTCAATTCTCATCGCCTCATATTATACCATAAGCTAGCTTCTAAAGAAGAGTTCCTACAACAATTTATCCAACACTTAGAGCTTCCTGCAACCGAAGGCGGTGGACCTAGTGCCCCTCCTTCAGCCTAATTCAGGTACATACTTTCCATAATAAAGACTTTCACTTACGTGGAAATCCCCTTCTTCATTATCCACCCATCCACCCATCCATCACCACCTTTCTCTCTCTTCCACCTCACTTCACCTCATTCCACCTCATCTTCATTTATTGCTCGATTCATTTTAAACAATGCGAGTGTTACTTTATCTGTGATCTTTGTAGAAAATCTTCCACACACTATGGTATGTGCACACTAATTGCTATCTTTAATCATCTTGTAAGTACATTTATTTAATCACTATACATTAGTATAGATGTTTGCATAAAATTCCATCATTCCTTGTCACATCAATACTCCCATCTTGCATGTGTGGACACATGTCCAAATTTAGGTTGGGGGGAGGGGAATGAAAAAGATACAAATATTGTATTGTCCAGGTGTCAAAATTAAAATCCAAGGAAGGACAACTTGCATGTGTGAAGTGACAATGGCTGCAGCCGCCATTTCTTCCTATCATGAACTCCCTTTATCACTCCTTTTCTTGCCATTATTACCTTGCCATAATCTTGAGTTGCAAAACAAGAGAAAGAAAATTTAGGCAAGACGAGCACTAGAAATTTAGCAGGTTGGTCTTAAGATTTAACAGACACTACAGAGAAGTGTATTCGATTTTCAGAATGGGAATTGTAGGAAAAGAGTTGCATAGCATTAGTTTAGTTGCAGACAATGGGAGGTGGGTTAATTTGAAACAAACCCACAATGCATGATATTTTATTGCAAGATGTGCAGTGCCTGGCCAAATTTCAAAATTGTGGATGGATAGATTACTTTTTGAAGTTGGATGATTTTGATGAAGGCATTGCCCTTGAATTTTCCCAAAAAATTCCATAAGGAAAAGCCACAGTGAGAGGGTTAGAAGTTGTGGCAACAGAGGAAAGAATTGTAGAGGTTACAGGGTTACTTGCTGATGGTGAAAATTACCCTATTTCTAGAGACGCCAAGTCGGCTAGGGTTGAATTCACAAATCCAAATGGCCCCCCATTGAGGATAGACAAATAGGGTGCAAAGAGAATGTCCCTACTCAAGCCATGGAAGCAAATAGTCGTGTATGTTATCAAATACATCACTTGTGAGGGTCGTCAGTCAAATTTGCATTGTGTGCACTTCAAGCTTTTGAATCACATGAGGCATAGAATGAGGATGAATGTGCCCAACGTGCTATACAATCTTCTCTCAATCATGGCAACCGAAACCTAAAAAGGTAGGGATAATTTTGTTTCCCACCATTGTTTGATTAAAATGCTAGTTGAAAGGTATCTGCATGATGTATCTGAAATGACCTGGGAAGAGTTTATAAATGTTGATCAAATTAGACCTGAGCACTTGCAATCTAGGGCTTTACCTCAATCTCATAGGTCTAATAGGAAAGTAAGCATGGCTGAAGCCATTCCTAGTGCTTCAACGTCTGGTATGAATCCTCTTGCAGTAGAAGAATCTATAGAAATTAGTTCTTCTGAAGCTGGGTGCTCAAAAAAAGGAAGCTCTTCTCCCTCAAATTCTGATGATGAAGTTCCACTTGAAACCCTCATGAAAACTAGGGCACAACAGAGAAAGGTAGAAATGAGAAAAGGAAAGGCTAAAACATAGCCTAAAGGAAGAAAAGGACCAAGTTCTAAGAAGAGGAAAGCTGATACTATTCATTCTGCAGCCAAAGGAAAATGTGAGAGGCCTTCCAAGAAATCAAGATCAACTGGGCCTGTGATTGGTATGCCTCTACAGGAAATCCCTAAACCTGGTGAGACCTCATTTGAGCAAAAGAATGTTGAAGAAGTAGAAGGCATGTTTAAGAAAGTAGTAAACATCACACTGGCCGATCTTGCTAGCATTATGGAAGAATTGGAGGAAAATCAGAACCTCTTGCAGCATGAGCATGAGGTCCTGCAGCAACAACTAGAACCAGAGTAGGATTTCTTACAGTTGCAACAAGAACAAGAGTCTTTGCAGCAAAAGGAAGAAGAAACAACATCCTTATAGCCAAAGATGAATGGACAACCTAAATCTATGCAAATAATGCCCTATGAGGATCCATCATCATCAACAAAAAGACTAGTAGGCATTCATAATCCTCTTGATTTTACAGTACATGCAACAATTTTGAATCTATGGAAAGAAATACAAAGAAGGGAGGAAGAATGGAAAAAGGAAAAATGACAATTGAAGGAGGAAATTCAAAAGAAGGATGAAGAGATTGAGGATAAAAATGCAAAGATTGCTACCCTAAAGTGGAGAGTAGATGATATGGCAGCCTTGACGCCAAAGATTCTGGAATGTAGAGATCCTCCAAGGGTCTATGCTCTGCTCCTGAAAGAGAAATATCTCTCCTTTATGATGTCAAGACTTGCCTCAGGTTTGAATCCATCTATTGATACTCCTATGGAATTTTTCAATGCCTATAGGATTGCCTCCTCTGAAATGAAGAATTTGCTATGTGAATTTTATTTACATAATTATGCTGTCACAAAAGACCATGATTGGAACCCGCTATTGTATGTTGGGGATGTTCAATTGACAATATTCATGTATTGGGTGCAAAATGAGACCAGTTGGGGACAAAAACATGGTGCTTATAAGCAATTGGAGTCTGATATCCCTCTGCCCGTTAGGGCTGAGTCAAGTAAACCAAGAGATATTTACAAAGAATGGAATAGAATGTTGCTCAGACCAAGTTATGGCAATAGGATAATGCCTTGGATTGAGGCAGTTTATAGTGAGTATGAAGTGAAGACAACAACAAAGGAGGAAACCATGAGGAGATACCTATCACATAGATGAAATAGTTTGACTGATGAGCTAAAATAGGCTGAGCCCCATTCCATCCACAATTATGCTACAACATTAAGAAGAATTAAGAGATATATACATATTGGTATAACAGAGAGAAGATTTTGCTTCCCCTGACTTTTCAGCCACCCATGCTCATGTGGCTAGTGCCAAATTTCAGATTCTAACAATATGATCCTACTGCAGAGAGCCAGAGATGGGACAAACTTGATAGATTGGGAGGATTCTATTGGATCTTGATTCATGTATTGTTGCCACTGATGTTGGACAACTCTCAGTTGCAAATTTCAGAGCTTTGACCAAATAGAAGAAAAACTCTTTCCCTGCTGGAGGACCAACAAGACGTTAGGTTGGGGGGAGTGATAAGCCTAGTTTTTGGTCTAGTTTTGGGGAGAATCTATAGTTTATTTTCTCATAAATGTCATGGAATTTAATGCTTAAGTGTTGACATTGGCATAATGTTTCCCTCCAACCGTTGACATTTGATCCTTGCAAACTTTAATGATACTTGGCATAAAATGTGAACTATCTGTATTGATTTTGTATGTGGTTATTGAACATTTCTTAAGGTGGTTATAGATGTGTATTTATTATGCGTATTGACCTTGCCATGCAGATTTAATGTGCTAAGTTGAAGAAGACACTGCCAGCTGGACATACACCATGACGGCTAGCAAAGGAAGTGCTCCAAGTCAAAGAAGACTGGCAGCAGAAGATTCTATATGCAGTCAAAGTGTAACAGCCTTTTTGTAATGAAATTTTCATGTTCAAGCATGCACAGGCGTTATTGTTGTGCTAAGTCTACGTCTGACTAGATTTTATGCATGCGTAACCGCCATCGCTTCACTTTCTTTGTTTTCCCTAATTGGCATCCTCCCAATCGTGGAGTTGTTTGCCTTGTTTAGTTGTTAGCATAAATAATAATCGGATGCTCCTTCCACAGAGTTAGTTAGATAGTGAGTTGATTGTTTAGTCATTTGATTAGTAAGAATAGAGGAAGAGGTTGCACGATTTGATATTGTATTCTAGTTTCAATTTGTAATGAATGAAATAAAATTATGAGTTTGAGCATTTGAGTTCTTGTTAGTTTAGAGGATACTTATCCAAGGGGGGCCACTTGGTGAGTAATCTTTTTCATTAGTTTAGCATTAGTTTAGTATTACTTGTTGTTCAGTACTTAGTTGAAAATCTGGCATCGATTGTTACTGCAGCCACTGGAAGTCCATTATGTGTCTGTTCCTGCAGCCAAAGCAGATAGAGTAGTCCCCTGTTTTTTGCTCAAGATCTTTTATTTATGTCACGCATTTTAGTTCATCATAGTTGTTGGTTGATGTTTAGTATTTTCTTTGTTTCCTTTCCAGCAATTTACTTTCAGCATTGTGTTTCTTAGTTGTAGAATGCAATGACTACTTGAGCCCCTAGTGCACATACAGTGCTGGCCCATTTCAAGTTCACGTCCCTAGGTGGACAATTTAAATGCACCTTCATGATGATTGAAGTAGCTATTCAGGTTAGATGCCCAATCTCTGAGTCATGACTGTAAAGACTTAGTTATGGAATCATTGTAGGATGCCAGCACATAGGATTTAGGAGAAGGAAACAACTATGAAAGACATAATGAATATTGCTCAATAGAATATTCCCCCATGCCTGTCTTTCAATTGGACCTTTTTCTCAAATAGTTTTGACAAAGCATTTAGTTGACTTTCATTGTTTGAAGAAGTGGAATCACCAATACCTTTACCCTTTGACTGAACCTTTTTCTCAGGCTGATTTGACAAAGAGTTGCTTTGAACTTTCTTGTTTGATGAACTAGGAGTTATAGCTTCCCTGTTGTGTGGTAAAAAAGTGTCTTGGACTAATTTAAGAGTTGCAATATTGAGGATTGTTGGAATCAGCTGAAATGGCAGTCTCTTGTCCATTGAAAGGAAATTTTAAACACTGATGATATGTGGACGGTATCACTTGCATCTCATGAATCCAAGGACATCCCAAGAGTATGTTGTATGTCAACTCTTTGTCTAACACTTGGCAGATTGTGTCTTTTACAATCAGCCCCACTTGAATTGGTAACACTATCAATCCTTGGGAAGATATCTCTTCATCATCATACGCTTTGATGGTAATCTTTCTTTTGGCATCAATTGCATTTTCTAAATATCCAAGTGCATGGATGAGTTTCAAAGTACAAATATTTAGCCCAACACCTCCATCTATTAGAACACTTTTGACCTAGTGTTTGTGAATTAAAACCTCAATGTGAAGGACAACATTGTGGGGATGTGTGAGTGATACATCATCATGCTTTGAAAAATGATAGGCAATGAGGTGTGGTCAAATCTCCCACCATAGCTTAAAATTGGAAAACTTCCAAATTATTTGGTATTGTGGTGGCTACTGGAGCTTGTTCTAGAATTTCTTTGTGAGTTGGTGAAATTTTGAGGAGTTCCAATATTGATATTTGAGCTGGGATTTTCTGCAATTGATCAACAATGTTATACTGATTTGATGGGACAATAGATGTTTTGGAAGTACTTCCCTTCAAGACATACTTTGACTAAGCTCTTGTGGTTGCGTTGACTGGCATGTTGTCTTGTTTATCTATGATTTTAATGACATTAATCTGATTATCATTTGCAGCCATGTTTGTGATCAAATTTATTGGTAGGATGTCATTGATTTGATTCAATTTGGTGTTGATGTGGGTGCCATTGAATTGATTTTATGTGGCAGAAATGTCATCATTTTGATTATTAGCTGTAACAATGTCTTGTTCATGCTCAATTGTGATATCATTAATTGGATTATCAACTACAATAAAGTCTTGCTTGTCATGGGTTTGATCATCAACTACCTCAATATGAAGAATGGTAGAATCATAGACATAGTTCACATTGATGAAGAGGACTCCCCTTTTTTGTAGTTTGGTAAAGGATTCTTGAATGCTCCATGATCAAAATTTGTTTGTGGTCCTTCTACAAATATTTCCTTTCTATCAATTAAATATTGCACCAAATGTTTCAATTGCATGCAGTCATTCATTTTATGTCCCTTGTTCCAGTGAAAATCACAGTAGTGAGCATCATTCCACCAAGAGGGTTTAACTCTTGGTTCCCAATCTCGTGCCTTTGGTAGTGTTATAACCTTGGCTGCAAGAAGTTCCTTCAATGGTGATTCCAATGACTATCCCAAAGGTGTGAATTTTCTTTGATTTGATGATGTTCGACATGGTGGTGGTTTAGTTTCAACATTGCTTTGATTGTTGTTTTGGTTGGCATTTTGATTGATGTTTTGATTGGTCTTAGAGGTACCGGCTATCAAGTTAAAGACTAGTTTTGCATTTTGTGTTTTAGCTGCACCATCATTGTTACCAACATTCTTGTTTCTTTGCCAAAACTCCAGTTTATCATTGTTGTTATAATGATTAGAGGAGTTTGTTGAGTTGTTTCCTTCATTGTAAACTTTCAAGACTCCTCTCTTGACCAAGGATTCTTCAATTTTAATTCCATTTTCAATCATTTTCTCAAAGGTAGGTGGACATTACAATTCAAGTCTATAGCTCATCTCATCATTTAGATTGTCAATAAAGATTTCCATCTTTTCCTTTTCAGGTATGGGACGAGCATATCTTGCAAACAATCTTCTCCATCTTTGCAAGAATATAAGGAATGATTCACCCTTTTTCTATTTTGTATTGCAAAGGTCTTTCATGGTTATCTCATGTTGGATGTTGTAGGAGTATTGTGTGATGAATTTATTGACCAACTCTTCAAAGGATTTGATACCTAGTGGAAGTTTGGAGAACCATTCCATACATTGTCCACCTAAGCTTCATGGAAACAATCTCATCAAATAAGTTTCTTCATGTGCAAATTCCAAGCTCATGGTTCGAAATTCCCTTACATGATCTATAGGATTTGTTTTACCATTGTATTTATCATACTTTGGAAATTCACAATGCTTGGGAAAAGGAGTCATGTTGATAGTTTGATCAAAAGGATATGGGAAAATGTCTTGCAACAATTTTTTTTTTCTGGTTCCTCTTTGCATGTCAAGAAGTTGTTGCAAGTTTTTTTATTTTATTTGTTAAAGCATCCATTGGATCTGTGTTTGGTGGATCATTTTTTGTTCTTTTAGGAGGCACTTTCAGTTTGTTTACATCAAATTCATCAGGTAGTTTCTGTTGATGTTTATTACAACATCGTACGATTCTTCCAGCACAGACAAATTGGAGAAATCATAAATTAAATAATAGCTCTTTGGCTATTTAATTTATATATGTGATTCTTGTTAATAATGATTAACATGTATTTAATAAGGAGGTGTGAATTTTAAGAGGTCGACCTCTCTTTGAATGGATGTGTCTATTTGAAAGGAGATATATCTTTATTGTTAGCCGACTTGCATTTAATAAGGTGGCGACCTTTCAATATGTATAAATATGAGTTCGCCTTCTCATTGTATCATCAAGTGTTTTCAAGCAAATTTTTTATTATCTTCTTCATAGTCTATGTGCGAGTTCTTCAAGGCAGACCTATATTTGGTAGAAGTCTGAGTTCTTCTTCAGTGAACTGTGTTCTCTCATTACTGTGTGCATCATCTCTTGGTGGTTGTATTTGGGCCTGTATCTTGCCCTCTTGTAAAGAAGATCATTCTAGTGATAAATCAATATATAAGTGATATATTGTTGCTGGGTTTTTCTCCCTCAAGAGGAGGGTTTTCCCAGGGTATCTGTTGTGTTATTTTATCTGATTTGAATTAATTTCTATGCATACAATCTGATCATTAAAATTTACATGGTATCAGAGCAGGTTTGAGAGGATCATGATCAGATTATTTCTAATCAACATACCCTTCTTGTTCATTTATCTACATTAGTCAAGATGGTGAACGGTTTGAAGATTGAGGATAGACTCGAGGGAGCATCTAACTTCACTTCATGGAGATTTAGGATCATGCTTACCTTGCGTGAAAATGACTTGGGTGAGTTCATGGAGTCTAGTGTTCCTGAACCTGAGGAAGAAGAAGAGAAGTCGCAGTGGGTGAAGAAAGATATTAAAGCAATGAAGATATTGGTTGATTCCATCAAGGATCATATTGTGCCTATTGTCTCTAAGTTGAAGACAGCGAGAGACATGTTCAAAACATTGGAAGAGATGTACGAAATCAACAATACCAGCCGAGTGCTTGCACTGAAGCAACAACTACATCATGTGAAGATGGCGAAAGGAGAATCAGTGATTGCATACTTTATGAGGATTGTAGATTTGAGAAATCAGCTCTCGACAATAGGGCATATGGTTGATGACAAATATTTGACTATGCTCTCTCTCAATGGTCTACCTTTGTCTTGGGAATCTTACATTCAGGGAATCATTGCAAGATCAAAATTTCCTAAGTTTGATCACCTAAGATCAAATTGCATTCAAGAGGAATCAAGGTTGGTGGCAAGAGGCATTGGTCAAAGTTCAAAGAATGAAGACATTCATGTTCTTTCCTCCCATGCTTCAAAGAAGAAAGGAAAAGATGGAAGGAAAGGATACTTCAAAAGGAATCGGGACAAGGGAAATGATGATGCACCTCCATTCAAGAAGAAGAGGGACATGTCCAAGATTCAATGTTTTAGATATAATAAGTTTGGGCACTTCGCTAAGTATTGTCCAACTAGACCTAAGCAACAAGTCACCATTGCGGATGTTGATGATGCTTCTCCGCAAAAGGATTCAAGTGAATATTTGTTCTACTCAGCATTGGCAAGCAGTGTACCTTCTAACACCAACACTTGGCTAATCAATAGTGGTGCTTCACGACACATCACTGGATTTAAGGAGCACTTATCAAGTTTGGTGGAGAAGGAGTCTTCTGAACAAGTCATCATTGGAGATGATCCTAGCTACTCCGTGAAAGGAATTGGGAACTCCACACTTCATTTGGATTCCTGCATCACACTTGAGTTGAGTAATGTTCTTTATGTTCCTGGAATCAAGCGCAATCTCATTTCTATTTCAGCCTTGGAAGATAAAGGATATCAAGTTGCCTTCTCCAAAGGCAAAGTTCTAGTGTGGTTGGAGAACTCTAGCTTCAAGGATGCTCAAGTAATTGGAGTTATACATGAAAGTCTTTATAGGTCTGCACTCGTCGTCTACAAGCTTTGGTTCATGATTCTTCAAGTCTATGTGATCTTTGGCATTGAAGATTGGCTCACGTACACTTTCGAGCCTTACCTATCGTGGAGAAGATGGTGAAAATCCTTCCTAAGTTCAACCAAGAGCATGAAGGTACTTGCAAGGGCTACGCTTTGGGTAAGAATATAAAAGCCCCTTTTCATAGTAGAGAAAATAGATCTAAGTGTATTTTAGACCTTATTCATTCTGATTTATGTGGACCTATGTCTGTTTCGTCTTCGAGTGGATTCTTGTATTATGTTATTTTTATTGATGACCACTCTAGGAAGACTTGGATTTATTTTTTGAAAACTAAAGATTCTGAGGAAGTGTTAGATAGGTTTAAGGAATTTAAAGCCTTGGTAGAAAATATTTCTGGTAAAAGAATTAAGGTCCTCAGATCTGATAATGGTGGAGAATACAACTTTGGCAATTTTCAGAATTTTTGTATTGATGCAAGGATTAAGAGGGAGTTCTGTGTACCCTATAATCCTCAACAGAATGGTGTTGCGGAAAGAAAGAACAAGAAAATCGTGGAAGTAGTGAAGGCCATGATTCATGATCAAGATTTGCAAACCTTCTTATGGGAAGAAGCTTCCAGGATGGCTGTATATGTTCAGAACATAAGTCCTCATAAGATCTTGGAGAATATGACTCCAGAGGAAGCCTTTACAGGAAAGAAGCCTGAAGTCATTCATTTGAGGATCTTTGGATGTCCTGTCTATGTTCATGTTCCAAAGGAAAAGAGAACTAAGTTGGAGCCTTCTGGCAAGAAGGGAATATTTGTGGGCTACAGTGAGACATCAAAAGCCTACAAAATATACATTCCAAGGCAGAAGTTGATCGAGATCAGTAGGGATGTCACATTTGAGGAAGATGTTGCATTCAGGAGATCCAGGGGCATTCATATGGAGATTGATAATGAAGAGTATCTTTAGGATATGGAAGTTGACCATACACCTGAGATTCAAAGGGAGATTTCAGAACCAAAAGAAGATATAGATCCTATTGAACCCTTGGAACCTACTGATGGGCCTACTGACATGATTATTGGGAGAAAGAGACCTCTATGGGCCAGGTGTACTATGTAAGAGGCTGAAAGCTTTGCATCCCCTAGAGGCACATTTAGAGAAATTAAAAGGCCACATAAGTTCTCCAACTATGTTGCCTTAATGAGTTAGATTATAGAATCTGAGCCTACCTGTGTTGAGGAAGCATCTAGCCTTCAGGTTTGGAGAGATACTATGGCAAAGGAGTATCAATCAATTCTTAAGAATGATGTTTGGGACATTATTCCTAGACCTGAGGGAAAGTCTGTGGTATCTTCTAAATGGCTATTCAAGATTAAGCATGCTGCAGATGGAAGCATTGAGAAGTACAAAGCAAGATTTGTGGCTCGTGGGTTTTCTCAAAAAGAAGGAATTGATTATGAAGAAACATTTTCTCTTGTTGCTCGCTACACTTCTGTCAAAACCATCATTTCTATTGCTGCATCTAGAGGATGGAAGATTCACTAGATGGACGTGAAGACAACCTTTCTCAATGGAGTGATTGAGGAAGAAGTTTATATAGAGCAACCTAATGGATTTGAGTTTCATGGGAAGGAGTCACATGTTTGCAAGCTGAAGAAGGCCTTGTATGGTCTTAAGCAAGCTCCTCGTGCATGGTACGAAAGGATTGATCGGTACCTGTCAAGTTTGGGCTTCTTGAAGAATGATGTTGATTCAAATCTCTACTTCAAGGTAATCAATGGTGATGCGTTAATTTTGGTTTTATATGTTGACGATTTGATCCTTACTAGAGAAGATCACCTAATTCTTGAGTGTAAGAAGGAGTTGACTTATGAATTTGAGATGAAGGACCTTGGGCTCATGCATTACTTCCTTGGCTTAGAAGTCTGGTAGAAATCAGATGAGATGATTCTAAGTCAAGGGAAGTACACCATTGATATACTCAAGATATTTGGTATGATGGATTGCAAATCCATGTCTACACCCATGGAGACTAACCTACATAAGTTGAAGGAGGCTGCAACTAGTTCAGACTTGGTGGATCCTACATTGTACAGATAGCTAATTGGGTCCTTGATGTATCTAGTTAACACTATACCTGACATTTGCTATGTAGTGAGCGCACTTAGCCAGTTTGTGTGATCCGAGACAGATACATCTTGTTGCAGCTAAACATATCCTGAGATACTTGCGCGGCACAGTTGGATATGGGTTGAGGTATTCTTCAGATGTAGACTTGGAGTTACATGACTATACAGATTCTGATTGGGCAAGGTGTGTCACAGATCGGAAGAGCACCTCTGGTTGTTGCTTTAGTTTGGGTTATGCTATGATTTCTTGGTGCAGTAGGAAGCAGTCATCTATAGCATTGAGTACAACAAAGGTAGAGTATATTGCAGCTTGTATGACAACTCGGGAAGCAATGTGGCTTCGTAAGCTTCTTGCAGGATTGTTTGGTCAGTCAATGGAGCCTACTATCATTCATTGTGATAATCACAGTTATGTGAAGCTTTCTGTCAATCCTGTGTTTCATGACAGAACCAAGCACGTTGAGATCAAGTACCACTACATTAGAGATATGGTACTGCGAAAGGCTGTACAGTTGAGGTACATCAGCACTGATGAGCAGATGACATATATTCTCACCAAGCCTCTCTCTAGGATAAATTTTGTGTACTTTCAAGACAAGCTTGGTATGGTGGAGAATCCAGCCTTCACTAAGAAAGAGTCTCAGTATCAATGAGCATGTTTAATGAGTTCTTCTCTGTGAGAGAAGTTCGAGGTGAAATCCCTTGTTAATGCATTTTTCTCTGAGATGGAGGAATTTGAGGTGCAAGCCCTTCTTAATGCATTTCTTTTTGAGATTTGAGGTGAAATCCTTTGTTTCCACCCTCTGAGTTGAGTCATGGTGGATGTCATGTGTGAGACTCCATGACATATTTTGTACTTGTGTTTCATCCTCTGAGAGAGTCATGGTGAAAGTCACGTTGAGGTGACAACATCACGCAAGTACAAAATATCGTTACCATAGTATGGTTATAGCCATTATGGTTGATATCGTGTTGAGGCGATATCTAATATCACGATGAGGTGATATTCTTCCTTTCACATTTGGTTGCAGCCAATGTGATAGACATCACGTTGAGGTAATATGTCTTGTGCAGCTGGAAGTCTCTCCCTAGCTGAGAGGGAGTGTTGATGTTTATTGCAGCATCGTACGATTCTTCCAGCACAGAAAAATTGGAGAAATCATAAATTAAATAATAGCTCTTTGGCTATTTAATTTATATATGTGATTCTTGTTAATAATGATTAACATGTATTTAATAAGGAGGTGCGAATTTTAAGAGGCCGACCTCTCTTTCTTGGCACAACTTACCTTTGAATGGATGCGTCTAATTAAAAGGAGATATATCTTTATTGTTAGTCGACTTGCATTTAATAAGGTGGCGACCTTTCAATATGTATAAATATGAGTTGACCTTCTCATTGTATCATCAAGTGTTTTCAAGAAAAAAGTTCGATTAGCTTCTTCATAGTCTATGTTTGAGTTCTTCAAGGCAGACCTATATTTAGTAGAAGTCTAAGTTCTTCTTCAACGAACTGTGTTCTCTCATTACTGTGTGCATCATCTCTTGGTGCTTGTATTTGGGCCTGTATCTTGCCCTCTTGTAAAGAAGATCATTCTAGTGATAAATCAATATATAAGTGATATATTGTTGCTAGGTTTTTCTCCCTCAAGAGGAGGGTTTTCCCAGGGTATCTGCTACGTTATTTTTCTGATTTGAATTAATTTCTGTGCATACAATCTAATCATTAAAATTTATAGTTTCACACCTTGGCTTGCCAGCATTAAAAGGTATTTATCTCCATCTCTTTCTAGAACTTTCTCCATGAAATTGTGGAATTTAGGATCTTGTTGGGCAGTTTGAATGTCCTCATTTGTGATTTCATCAGTTTCAGGTTGGTGGAATCTATGAAAAGAATTTTCTTCACCTTCAACCATGGTAGTTTGAGTTTCAATTTCCTTTTCCTTGAGTTTTTGCTTTTGAGACCTTGTTAAAACAGGCATACAAGCGTTCAATTTTTTACTAGACTTTGATCTTTGTTGGAGAGTACCAAGGATAATAACTAAGTCAAATAGAATGACAAATTCTATTGATGAGACTAAGTTAATTTTGATTATACAACGTTGTTTCGTGATGAAGGATGACAGATCCTAATAATGAAACTTAACTTAACAATCAGAGGTATGATGGATGTTTAGGAACTTTAAGGTGTTAGATCTTAGTTTGGTTTAAATAATTTCACTTGCAAAGACTAGTTTCATCAAGTTTATGACATTGTTATGACTGAGGAAAGGTTTTGTTTTGTAAAAGATCCTAAATTCTAGTTTTAATTGTCTGATAGATGGTGAATTCTGCTCTTTGGTTTTGAATTTACTGGATGCGCTAAAACAGGGTATGGATGCGCTAAAATGTGACCTGGATGCGCTAGACTGCTCCTGGGATGCACCAGAAAATAGACTCAATGTGCAAAAAGATGGACTAAATGCACCAGAGAAAGCACTGAATGCGCTACAAGATGGACTCAAAGCATTGGAAAGTGACTCAGATGCGCTAGAAAATGGGTTAAATGAGCTAAAAGATGCCAATGATGCACTAGATTTCCCCTAAGTGTGATTTCAACTTGGTATTTTGTAGGTGAATGCACTAAATGGATGTGCAAATGTGCTGCAAGATGAAACATATGCGCCAGAAAATGCCCTAGATGCGCTACAAGACAGAAAAAATGCGCTAGAGAATGACTCAGATGTGCTAGACTGTCCCCTAGATGCGCCAGAAAATAGACTCAATGTGCTAAAAGATATTGTCAATGCGCCAGAAAATGCCCTAGACGTGTTAGAGAATGCTGTGAATGTGCTGAAACAGGGAATGTATGTGCTAAATTGGAAGTGTTTCACTGTTTTGATAGTTTAACTGGTTATTTTGTTTTGAATCAGTGAATCTGAATGTTTCTAGGGTATAATCTATTGAACAATGAATTTTGCTTACTTTTTCCAATTTGTGAATTATGTGAATTAAGTGCTTTAAATGGATGACATCTTGAATAATGACTTCAAACATAGTAGCAAGTTGTAAAATAGTTGTTTCAAGCCTAGGAATTAAATATCGAGTGTATGTTCAAGAATCTGATCTGATTCCTTTGATTTCCACAGGTATTGCACAGGAGAAAACATATCAAACACTTTTCTAATGTCAAGGGTCACTTATAATATCACAACCCACATCTTAGAACTATGTCAGCTCGCACAACCCTAACACCCCTTAGGGGGCGCCCATGTTTTGTCCTTTCCTAGGTCTTAACCAAAGTTGAATCCTCCACTTTTGGCCAATATCCCTAATAGTTATATGGTGAGTATCTTGGGGGAAAATTCTTCCCTCCCCTTGCACCGTGATATTAAAAGTATTCGAAGACTGACTCGACTAGCTTCTAAACTTAAGGTTCTTCGTAAGGGTTTCTATTCGATGCGAAAAATGATAAAATCCCTCAAGAGACCTCCCAACCTTTAGAAGAAAGGATTTCGGGTTGGTTATCAATGCAAAATACCGTTGAATTAGTGGGTTTCCCCGAATTCACTTTTGATTATAGTGGGTTAGAAAACTTGGCTTTAGTTGTTCCCACTTAAGTCATTCCGGTAGGGTGAGTATTTTTTCCCACTACAACAGGCCTTCTAATGGTGCTATCTAAACAAGAAATAGTGAGTCTGACATTTTGGTCACCTAGTGAAGGGGAGAGCATGTTGGAAACAAGCAACACTAAGAGGGGGGGTGAATCGGTGTTCTACAAAAATTAACTTTATTATTTTGACCTTTAATCCACTTAGAACATTTAATCAAAAGTAATATGTAGAAATCGAAAGCAAGAAACCACACAACCATAACACAAGGATTTTTACATGGAAACCCCGTTAGGGGAAAAACCATGGTGGATGGCCAATCCACAATAAGTTCTTAGTATACCCAAAAGAAATATTACAAAATGGGAATGCACTTGCATTCATGCTCACTGCCTAGAGCTCACTGCTCAAAAGGATGGGCTCACTGCCCTTACAATATTTTGGAATAGATCCAAAATAAAATGAATTGAATGGATAGCATCTACTAATGCTTGATTATAGTTCCAGTTAAGATCTGATGACGAACTTATATCCTTTTGACTAATATCGAACTTCTACTCTACTCTGCTCAAGTTCACACACAAATTCTTTATGCGCAAGTGAAACTGCATATGATATTGCTCAAATACTCCTTAGATATTCACAACATACAACAATACACCTTAATCATTGCACAAAGTGATGTAATAGATCATCTAAATATATCCGCGACTAAGGATCTAATCACTACAAGTTGGCTCAATAAAACTTAGGAATATTTTCAATTTGTCGGCCCAAATCATGAACAATTTGATGTGTATCCAAACAAGTCGTCTAGTCCATAGCTAGGACGCATAGTTAATCATTTGAACATAAAAAAATCTTAGATTATTTCACTTGAAACATCCACATCGTGCCACATTTACTGATTTGGCTACAACAAACAAATAAACAAAAAATATCTTATCGGACCTCCAAACTTGTACTGCAACTAATGCAACACCACAAAACTCAATGATAAGATGATCCATGTGCTCAACAAGAAATTTTAGAGATCCGCAACACAAAATGATGATCTGGTGAAGCTTTCTGACCAGATGCCCTATTCCTCAAGTATTATGTAGTAATACATAGTATTTCACTTTATCTGCCGGTATGACTAGATATTGAACTGTGGACCATGGGGATGACTTCAGTTGCCATCAATGACAACACTAGAAACCATATGCCAACAATCTCCCCCTTTGGCATTGATGGAAACACTTAGTGAAAAATGAATAAGTGTCGAAACTGATAAATAAACTACCAAAACACAAAATACTACTCCCCCTAAGAATATAAGGGCATTTTTCACTTCAATCTCTCCCCCTTTGACATCAATGAAAAAATTGGGGAATCCAAAACTGTACAAAAATATATGAAGACTTACAAAAATTTGAAGATGTCTGCAAAGACATTCTTCAGTCCACTTAATTTTGAGTCCCACACACTTTTCAAACTCTCCAAAATGGCAATATGACCACAGAGAAAATATGACAAGGTTTCTGCAACTTCGAGACTTACCGGATCAGGAGTGGTCACTACACTTTTAGTTTCTTTCAGATCATTTACCATTGTCTCAATTTTTGGACTTATTAGCCCCCTAAGTTCACATACTGTACTAATAATCCTCTCATTTTCAAGCTTCATTTTCTTTATTTGGTTGAGCAAAGACATTACCTGACTTTCTTGATGACAAACATTATGGGCTAATGGGTCAAAAGTGTTGGAAATAATAACCAACTGCTGCTCAATGTCTTTCACCCACTTCTCATTTTCTTTAGTAAATTTTGACAAGACTAAGCAGGACTTGTACATTTTTCCTCCTTCAGATATAGCACCTTGAATATTCTTTATGAAAAGGCCTAACAAATTTTTGTCTTTGGCAATAGATTCATTTAGGTTACCAACTCTCTTCTCCTTGAACTCCTTTTTCACTTTAGCTAGAGCTGATTTCTCAAAAGATTCAAAATGAGAATCTACAGAGTTTATTAAATTCTTCAATTCACCAGAGGAGGAGCCTGATGGGTCCATAACATAAGTAGGCATCAATTTTTGTAGAACTCCAAATGGAAGTTGTAGTAGTTCATTGTCCTCAATGTGAGATTTCAATATCCTCTCATTGGCTTTAGCTTGAGCAATTTTGGCGACTTTCAACATCTGGATTAGAGAAAAAGTGGAAAGGTTAATTGATTTTTCATCCAACTCAGGATTTGATTCTTCCTATTGCTCCAATAGAGATTCCTTTCATTCCAATTTCTTGATGCTTTCCTTTTTCAACCTTAGATTCAACTTCGGGATTGATTTCAGGCAATTCAGATTCTTCAGTATGCACCTCTTTTTCTTTAGCAACCACCTCAATTTCAACCTTAGTCACCACACGTGTTTTTAAATTTTCCACATTGGGAGAAGTCAAAATATCCTCAAATACTGAAGGATCAGACACATTCATGTTCTCCTCATTCTCATTCCCTTCATCTGATTCATTTACCTTCACATTCGCTTTCTCATTTCCTTGAACATGTTCAGTATTGATCTCCTCAATATTTATCTTTTCCTTTGACAAAAATTCTTCCAAAATTGCCTTAGTTTCACTGATAACAGCATCAGTGTCACCAATCATGAGTTTATTTACTCTTGACTTGCTTATGAATTCCTTTTTAGTTTTTTGAAGAAATAAGTCCATTTGTTCAATTGTCATTTCCAGGCACAAATCAACAAGAACTCTTTTCCTCAAATTTTCTTCATTTGTTCTGGCACTCTCTCTCCTAGATTCCAAAGCATCATACAGGCTTGTAGGCAAGCCAAACATGATTTCAACCAAATTTTTATTGAAAAAATTCAAGTGCTTAACTGTAGCTTCTTCAAGAATCTTCTTACCGGACTCATCAAAAGTCTCATACAGGTCATAGAGTGGCATGATATTTCCATCATTTACTACTGCATTCTCAACTTCCTCCATAAACATACTGGGCTTGTCAACTTTGTTCTTTTTCTTTGCTACTTCACCTTTTCTGGAAGGTTTTCTCTTATTTAGTTCGACAACATGATTCCCAATAGCTTTTATCTCTCTTACTACTTCTTCTGAGTCAGTTTCCTCCTCTTCGTTTACAGATACAACTTTGTAAGTTCTTGAGCTTTTATTCTTCTTCCTTCTTCCAGAGGCTTTGACTTGATTTGAATGTGTTGCAGGGGAACTCCTAGTAGATCTAGTGTTAGTAGAAGATGTTTCTGGACCAACTAATTATGCCTTTTCTTTCTTCTTAGTTGCTTCAGCTTCATCTCTTTGTCTTCTTATTTCTTTTAGTTTTTCCACTGGAAGACCCATACTCTCTGCAAAAGCTTTTGTCTCTTTTCTTACCTTTCTAATTGACACAGGCTTTCTCAATTCTGAATGAACTTGTAAGCTTTTCTCTGCATAAGTACCAAACCTTTCTTCACCCTGATCCAGTGGTGAGTTTAGCAAGTGTTCTGCATACATCCTCAGAATGTTTTCATCTACTTCATAACCCATAGGCATGATCCAAACTATTCTAGGATCAACAACTTCCATATGACACTAGTCAATGTCTATCATGAAGCATCTAGTGTCTTTATATTGGTCCACTATTGCAATAGGAATTCTCTCTCTGACATGCATCATGTTTTGAATTTTTTTAAAATGTTCCCACAGGATTGTGTTGTGGCTCTATTGATCACCCAGTCCACATAACATATCCCAGATCTGAACAGCTACTGGCATATCATTATGCCATTGAACTTTACCGACTCCTGGTATCTCACCCGAGAAGTAAAAATACAAACAAATCAGTAGGTTTCCGAACTTGAATACATTCTTCTCGTCCTTCTTGATTTTTCTCAGATTCTCCAAAAGTTGACCTCTGAGCAATTCACATAGATCATAATCTGCATTTTATTTGATCATTTCATATGCTGCATAGATGGTTGTGCCAGATACAAAATTCGCATAGCTTGAGTGGTAAATCTTGTAGCCTATAACTATTGTCCCTCAGCACACACACCACATTCAGAACAGGGACCCTCTCTTTCCTTTGCCTTGTGAGTTTTTTTTTATCGCCGCCTCATTTTACATGCCCCATTTTAGTGTCCCAAATGGTCAGTGTGCCTTTGAAATATTATCTCAAGTTGACCATGTTTCACCCCCCCAAATTTGCTAATTCCTAGGTCCTCACGGAGTCCCCTTAACAATTTTCCCCTACCAACGTCCTTGAGGTCCGCAGGGTCCAGCATGGCGGGTTTCCCTTTTCAGATTTCCTTGCTGCATTTGTTGTTTCGAAACATCCATAAGTTTTCATCTCTCTATGCCCCGGGGCCCACTACCTTGGTCACCGTTCTCATGATTGAAGGTTCAATTGATCGTCCCTCATCCTCATCGGACCCGCTCCACCGAATCTCCCTGCCCGGGCTTTCGTTACGCGCTGGCCCTCTTCGAATGAATATCCTTCAAAGTTTCATTTGTTGGACCCTGACCTCTCCTTCACTACTGGTTTTCCACCAAACTCTTCAAACGGTCATTGGCTCAAATCTTTCTAGCCACCGAACTCCAGCTCGCACGCGGTCGATCCCGAATTTGAATTCACCAACCTTGATCCCGTCGTACACGCATTTATTGAGGGAATTTAATACACTTAAAGGGTATAAATAGGCTAGTTTGACCTATCATTTTCACATGTCAGGTTAGCCAAAGAAGTTTAGAGTGATTCTAGAGCCTTCGTCGCGCGCCGCCTTCGAGCCCTCAGTCTTCCTTCGCCGATGCCTCACATTCGTTAGTGATTTCACCAACTCCGTTCACCAGGTTCTTGCAATAAGTTGGTCATCCGCCCTCCCATTTTTTTTGGTGATTTTGTGTTAAATTAATGAATGAAAAGGGATAAAATGCATTCATTTGATAGAGGACAATGAGGTTTAGAAAACCCATATTATGAAATTTTAAGAAAACCATCAGATCATCCCTTGAATCGGCTCTGGAACTTCACTACCTCGGTGTTGTTCTTTATGTAGAGTGTTATCGCCCTCCAGGCCCGAGACTCCCTTTTTCTGCCAATAGAGCAAACTTAAGACAACCTTGAAATTGGCAAGATGCTTTCCCGAGTCCGTGTTCCTAGAGCGCCCTTACCCATTCGTCATTTCGACTTGATGATGATTGAACTCCCTGTCTCCACCCATGCATCTCGAGCCCACTCCCATGAGATCCCATCCTAGGGACGTCATCCATCGATTGCCATTTCCAAGGGAATCTTGGCTTCGTCCACCTGATCCTCGGGATTCGCCTTTCGACCTGCCACCCAATTTAGGAGAAACTGTCGCATCCTTGGCGCCTTCCGGATCCTGCTCCTCAGATTGCCATCTATGAACTTCCATTATAACATTGTCATTTTTACATGGCTATCGGATGGCTGCTCTCTGGCCTTCGGCCCCTGATTGTTTTTTAGCCGCGTAAACAAGTGATAAACTTAGGTGCCCCAACACTCACCGGGTCCCCTCTGCTAGAAAATCAATCCCATCCTTTCGACTTCGAGGGCCCGATACCTCAATTACTAATGAAACTCAATGAAGAAAGCATGGAAGCGAAGTTTAAATCCAGGTCCAGTTTTCCAAGTTGCCTCCATCGGGCTTCTGCGCATTGCTCACCATTTCCAAACGACAATTCTCAAGTTTCTTTCTACCCCTTTTGACCTGAACACTTAAATGATCAAGAAGTCAACCGTCTCTCAAATTCATGTGTCCCTGACTCCAAAAATATGTTCCTAGAATGCTATTTCATTAGAGTCGTTCCAAACGGAAAACTCTAAATAGCTTTCCCTCCTCATGACTCCGAGTGCCTCAATAAGCTTTGATCCACATGCTCAAATTGGGGAATTTTCAAATGACCCAAAACCTAGAGCAGGAGAGATCACATGGACTGCCCTACCTTGTTTTCCCTTCAGAACAACCATCCTGCCAGGAAAGTCTGGCCTCTGGGACCCGGACTATCCAAAATCCTTCCTGCAAGCTGCTAATGACAATCTAGAATAAATGTTAGATTTATTGAATGTTGTATTATCTAATCTAACTCCTTCCATAGGGATTTGGCTAACATTTATGTCTTCATTCTTGATTATGCTCACCATGCCTTCGTCTATAGGATATATGGAATCGGGTATAGGACCCTCAGGGGCCATTATAGAGAAGGATAAAGGAAAGAAAACAGGTAGATCTCCTCACAAAAAAGAAGACAAGGATTAGATGAAGTACCATTTCTAGGGGGAACCACTACATTCCAAGGTCACTACATAATGGAAGGAGATTACAGAAACCAACATTGGGTATATCGATATAGATGAGTTCAAACAGAGGGTCAGAGTCAATCCGACAACAGATAATGCAAGTTTAATCAGAGGCAGTGGAATTGCTAAGGCTGTAGGCTTCCCTCCATCTCTTGTCGCCCCTGAGCTAGTAATGGCTTGCAGGGTAGCATATCAACCAGAGACCTGAACAATAGTGGACAGAGAAGGAAACATTCTAGTCAACATGTCCCCTGGGGCAATAACAAAGACATTTCACATCCCTACCTTTGGGGAAATGAAAGTATCGACCATTGCAGATTGCAAGGCAATGTGGGACAAAGATCCCTTACAATGTAAGAAGCATATAAATCAATATTGGATAAAAGAGAAGCGGGGCAGCATTGCTAAGGTTCCCCAGGAGCTCTTCCACAATGGTTTCTATGAAGATTATCATGACCTGGTGACCCTGCTAAGCATAGTAATATGCCTTTCCACTACTGCGTACTTCCAAGAATGGATGGTCTACTTCATTGAAAATATTCTTCGCAAAAAAGAGGATAATATGACGAAGACCACATTCTATTGGGGCGAGATCATTAGTGACTATTTTCATGAGAAATTCATGAACATTAAGAAGACCACCAAGTTTTACATGACATCCTACCTGGTCTATTCACTGGATGAAGGGAGGCAATACAGTGGCTTGTTCAGATCTTCGAATGAAGAATAAGGTAAAGAGTTGAAAGTCTACGATAGGTACCCCCAGCTATAGTTTAGAAATTTTGAAAAGGATTATTGTAGGGTTAATAACGCTTTCATAGGTCATATTATCAGGCTACTCAAGGGTGATTTTGAGAGGAGAGTCTCCCATAGCGCTCGGGCTTTCCTCAAGCAGTATGCTTTCTTGTTCATTTAGTACCCGAAATTCACATACATCTGTGCCCAAGGGTTTTCAAAAAGACCAAATAAGCTACCCCAGTATCCTAACGACTGGATAATATTGTTGGAGCTCTATTGACAATTGCGACATGTACACACCCTGCTAAGCAACAAACATTTGGTCAGGATTTCTTATCCCCTTTCTTTCAACCAAGGGATGTATGAACTACATACCTCTCAATGTGCAAGAAATTTAGAGGAGTTGGTCGAGTACCACTTCAGGCTTCACATCGCTCGACCATGAATGGATCCTTATGGGCATATAAGGAAGTTGCTTGGACCCAAGTATGCCCATCTACACAGTCTTGAAGATTTATGGGCGAATTGGAAAGATGACAAGGAGGGGCGGATGAGGAATTATATGAGGATGACCGCCTACATTGTGAAGAGGGTGAATCTATTCCCTGTGCCTAATCAAGTGGAGGAAGATGAAAGCACGATTATGGATCCTTGATATGTTGCAGTTGTGAGCTTTCCACTGCCATTGATAGATTGGGATGAGCAAGATGTTGATGGTGTTTTCTGCACAACAACAACACATACAAGATGCAATATCCTATCTCTCTTGAAAGGTAAATCTCTATCAGCAAGCCTCAAGAGATAACCCCAAGGTCTCTAATGTTAGGTCATGACAATGCATAAACAACTCAATGATAAAATGTGAAAATGCTGGTAATCACAATGGGACCTTACTACAAGAAAACTACTGAATTGATTCTATCAGATTTAACAAACTAGTGATACTTCAATCCTAGATTTAACCCAATAATCAAAGAAATAACAAAAGAGTGAGGGTTTCAAAGAGATTTCTAAATCTAATACTACTCCTAAGATCAACAATGAAAGTAACCAATACTCGAAATGGACCAATCCCTCAAAACTGATCTCTATTCGACCCAAATCAATCTACAATCTTATAGAGAATAGTGCAATCTTCTGAGGTGTTAGGATTTTCAAATCATAAACATTCATTCAAATAACCCTATTGCAGTTACAATGAATGAACCCTCACAATCGAACTAAGCACACTGAAAAAATGAAGTTCAGGCTAACTTTGCAAAGCAACTAACAATCAGTTGGTTGCGGAAAGTATGGACTGAAGGATTGCTGTAACATTCAAGTATTAAATCACAAACATTATTAATCAAGTCTAATCTTAGTATTAACCTCCTCAAAGCAATTTTAAAGATAGAAGAACAAGAACCATGCAAGAAAAGAGAATACAAATATAGCACCAAATCACAATGTTATTATTTGCATTCGCAATATCCACTATAGCAACAATTCCAGCTTCTGTTACAATATTTGCTTGAGAGCCACTATTCGCTAACCTTAGCTCTACTTGATTAACTATTATGCTCTACTTATATCTTCTAATTACAAATTCCAACTATCTAACCCTTTACAAATGAGGCGACATGCCCAATAAATAGAATTCCCCAGGAACCCGTCGGCCAGGCAAGGGTTTTGCAGCAATAACTCAGCACAACAACCTAGCTAGGAGAGTCTTCGAAATGGGTCAAAAGGGCATTAAATGCACATCCCGTCCAAGTCGTCCTAAGATCCGCAGCTCGAATGATGTGCGGGAAGATACAAGTGAAGCACAAATTGTGCCGCGGCCCATCATTAGCTCCCTTCCCTATTATCCGTATTCAAACCCAACACTTCACGTAATTTCAAGAACATCTCATCCAGGCCAGCGACTGGTGGCAAGGGAAAAACCCTAAGTCATCTTTCAAAGAACACAATTTTGTCCCTTGAGTGTTTGATTGACTTATCCTAATCTACCTTATATGCCAAATACTTATTAATGACTGCAAGGTAGGTGGCCGCATCATCCAGTTGGTGCTAAAAAATGGAGCCATCATCAAGTGGTGCATAAACATCCTGCCACCATTCCCTCAACTGCTCCAGGCTCAAGTACTAGGGAGCAATCTTCCTTCTTCCCGTCATTATCTCAAAAAAAGCAATGCATCCATTATAGACACCAGCTAGGGTGTCATCAATGTTTCTTCTCTGTTTGTAAATATTTTTCAATACTTTCTGCCTGATTTGCAATACCTCGTACCATTCCCATGGTTCGGCAGCTCTGGAAGAAGGGAGGATCCCGTCACTCACCAATCTGTCCTGGGTGTATTCCATTATAGTTCTGGTTTTCTGTAGAAGAAGATCTGTGTCTTCTTTATCTTGTGCTAACACCTATTTCAACCAGTCCATCGTCCTCGTAGTATCCTTCCCAGTTCATAAAATTCCCTTAATAGTTTCAACACCCTTTTCTTGCACCCCTTTCAACCAATTCGTAGTGGCAAGGGTGGAAGCTTTCATCTTTTCTAGCTCAGTTATGGTCTCCTGAGGTATAGGATTCATAGCAGAGGATGAAGGATTAATGGATTGCAGGGGCTTCATTAATTCCTCCAAGCATTTCCTGAGATTTTCATTTTCTTTCTTCAGCTCCTGCTTGGTCTTCATTTGCTCCCTCAATCTACCCACAATAACTGCACTAGAACCCTCGTAATCTTCAATGTCCTACTCGACTAATGTAGGTCCTAGGTTGAAATTCTGAACATTGTAGTCCTTTCCAACCACATCATCCTTGTTTTTATCTAGAGCAGGGGTGGCAATATGAACAACTCAATCATGAGCTTCATCCCTCTCAATCTGTGATATCACCCTAGCCTTCTTACCTTTATCTTTTCCAATTCTGGCTAATAGTGCATCCCAATTCGGTGGACTATCCTCCACTACTACTCACTTTCTCTTTATTTCTCTATCCGGCCACTCCGGAACAGTGAGCTCCAATTGCACTTGGCTCTGCCCCATTTCTTCTTGTTGATCTCCTGCTATCTCCTCATTCAAATTATGTTCATCAGGAGTTTCATCTATCTTACTTTCTTCCTCTTCAACATGTTCCTCCTCTTGTTCAAGTGATGGATCTTTCACTACTTCTACCTCCCTTGGAGGAGATTCAACTGCTTCAGTTCTAACAGGAGAGTTTGCATGTGCAACCATAGGGGACTACATTATCTTTTCAATTTCTAACTCTGCACTATGGAGATCACCCTCATGGAATTCCTCACCTTCAGTATCTAGATGATCCACAACATCCTTCGACTCACCTAGTTTGCCTTGGGCTTCATGAGCGGTAGGAACATCATCATGTTGCACGTCATGGGGAACCACTGGAGGAAGGTCAGCCTTAGGCACTGTCCCTAGGAGAAGGAGTCCTAGACCTCCTTATATATACTTTGGATTTCTCCCCTGAACTTTCAACGTTTACCACCAGTGGGGGAATCTCTTCTTCTGCTACCTTGGAGCTTGCTTTCTCTGACAATTTGACAATTCTTTTCCTCTTAGGCATAGGAGCATCAGCCTCAGGACTATGCTCGGACTTCTTAGTCCTTGTCCTCTTCTTGGCCTTTGGCTTTCTCTATTTTTCTGCTTCTTGGGCCTCTTTTCCTAGAGCACCTTTAGACTTAACTTTGGCAAGAGAATCTAGCTTGCCTTTACCCTTCGGATCCTGTTCGGTGGATTCTTCAGAGGTGGAGCGGGAATCTAAGTCTCCCATTAGGTTGTATGTGCACTTTAATCCCTTGTTTTCCAATTCCCATATCGTATGTTTGAGCCACATCCTAGTAAATTTGAGGACTAGATCCATCAATTGTTTCAGTTTTGTCTTCTCCTCTTCCAACCAATCCACATCACCAATTGGTTTGTCCTTTACTGGTTCATAGGCATGATCCTGGATCAAGTTCCCATCATCCTCCAACTGATCAGGCACTGCCCTTATGTTATACAATCGGACTGCATCCACAGGGAGCCGAGAGAATTTCTTCTTTCTGACCTAGTATTCATCACTGCAGTTGGCCCAGTAGTCCTCCAAATTAACCTTATGGTTGTACTCTCTACTAGCCTTCTTTTGAGCCTCACCCGTGATATCAAACCTGGACCTCTCAGAATGGAAAGATAAACCAAGAGTACTTATTTCTTCTTCTGAAGCTTGGGAAGAACCAATGGAAGGGTAGGCTTCTCCAGTGCCAATCCTTAGGGAAAAATCTCCACCAAATCCTATCTTATACTTGTCCCTCTTGACAATGGCATCAAAGTCACAAATCTGTCTAGTTACTTCCAGCAATATGATGTGGTCAATGGGATACCTTGGAAGTTTGTATGGGGCCCCTTGGTAGCCATCAATCCGAATGTAGGAGAAGGTTGGGAATTGAATAAACCAAGCTCCATACTTCCTGATGAGCTCCTTGGCTTGGTCTGAAATTCTGACATGTTCCACCCCTTGAAGCATTCTGGTGATATACATGGTGAATGCATCATTTTCCCTTCTATAATTTGAACCTCCCCAATGCAATTGAGGGAAAACTTCGTAAATAACATCCTAGCCAAAAATTCCCTTCGTATCCAATCCCCTGTAAGGATGGAATCTTGCAAGCACGAAGATCAGATATGAAGTCATTGTGAAGGTCCTGGTCTGCAACACATTAGACAACTGCTCATGGAGTACTCTGCTAATCAAACCAGCCCAATGATAATCAATTCTTGCTACATCCTCATAATAGCATTGCACATCCAATTCTCAAACATTCTTGCGTTCCTCAATCTGGCCACCCTACTGAGAAGAGTGATGGCGTCATAATATTCCCTTTTGAACTTAATCTTGAAAAGCTATTTGGGCAGTTTGGAATAGTGTGACTTGGGATTTTCCAACCAAGAGTTGATGAACTGCTGAGATTTCACAGTTTGTTCATCGTAGAACTCCTTGGTAGATCCCATGTTGAATGCCACCATGTGAGATCTGTCTGGCATGTTGAAATTTTGAGCAATAGAGATGGGGTTGAGGTTTGCTATCACTCTCCCTTGAGGACTAATAAGATTTTGAGTGCCCTAGTCATAGTGTCTGGCACATTCTAGGATGAGCTCATAGCATTGCACTGTTGAAGGGAAACCGACCACATGTGCCAATCCTGACTCCTTCATCCTTCTAGTCACCAAAGGAGGATCCTTAGTTGCCATCCTTGCTTTAAATTCCTCATAGTCCCAGAGGCCAACATTTTTACCAGTGACTTCTAACCAAACATAAGTGATCTTACTCTCAGGGACCTTGCTCTTAATGTCCAGCTTAATCCTCTCTACATCAGACAATGAAGACCCAGTTGCCGCCTTACTTGATTCGGCCTGCGTTCAACATCAAAATATAGTAAAAACCACAGGAAAGCAAGGTCAATTCATCAAAACACTGTTAGAATGCATCTCACATAGTCAAGGTGTCATTAAATCTCATGTAGAATGACCACAACACATTTCGGGTTTCAAGACCATCCGCAAAATCTGAGCCAGAAAGGAATTTCGGGAAATTCCAGACTGATCGGATTCCAACGGAATAACCAAAAATACCTACTTAATCATTAAACTTGATCATTTTATATCAATAAATTTACATGGGAGATCCAAATATGACATGAAATAATCATAAAATGTATCACAAATTATAAATGAATCCAACTATTTCACGTTCCTTCACATTTCATCAGATTTTGGGAAAATCCGTGGGGGACGGATTCCCGCGAAGAACGAGCCAAATAGGAGCCTTCAAAAAATCTGGGAGACGACGGATTTTAGAGAAATCCAAACATACGGACATCCACAAAATATGCAAAATTCTGGACCAATGGAGATTCTCGGAATGAAGGTTTTGGCAAGAGTCAATCATTTCGCTGCGAGGTCCTGGCGACTGTTAGGAGTTTCGCCAAAAGCGAAGGTCTCGGCAAGAGTTGTGATCTCGTGGTAAGGTCTCATTGAAGCATTAATGTCTCCCCGACTTTGAAGAGCACTCAACAAGAGCAGGATATGCTCGGCGAAAGGTCTCGCCGAAAGCGAAAGTCCCAGCGACAGAACGAAAGATCAAAAAGATGAAAGGAACCAGCTATGAGCTCTTGGCGATGAGGTTTGTCTTGCCGACAGAAAGACTTTTTGCATGAGAATTACAGTGTCTTGGCGACTGAAAAGAGCAGAGCTTGATGAAAGCAAAAGTGCTCAGTGGGAGGTCTTACCGAAGGATGGATGTCTTGGCGAAGCAAATGAATATCGGTGAAGCTACTGGATCACGCCATGACCTCCTGGCGACTAGGGCCTATCTTGTCGAAAGCGAATAGGAAAGCATGTCGATGAGACATTTTCTTACGGGGTGAGGTCTCGGCGAATCCTCTTTGTCTCACTGACTGGAACAAGAGACTTTATCGGCATGAAAATGACACTATCACAGCGATCCAATACGAACCTAGGAAGACCTCGGCGAAACACAAGGTGATCGGTATGAGGTCCCACCGACGATGAAAGGTCACAACGAACATAGTTGGAAGGGACAGAGAGTCACGATTTCACCTAGACATTGAACCAACTATGGATTTCAAAAATTTTAACTTGGGGCAAGTCAGGGATGGGCCTTTCATGAAATTAACTCTACATTCTAGGTCAATTTTAAGATGAAATCACTTGATACGGCATTGCCCTAGGTCCAAAACCCTACTCATCCGCCATTAGCGCACAGGCAAGTTCAGAATTCAGTTGTTTCAATTGCTAAGTCGTTACTAGGGTTTACTAAATACTTCTCAGGCAGGATTCATCAAAATGCAAATAGACAAGTGAGTTCAAGACTTACCCAAGAGATGACAAATGACGCAAAAGTGAACAACCCTAGCATGAAATAATCACTCTCATAACCTCAAAGTGTCACACATAATTCAATTCAAAGCAAAGCAATTAGACACATACCATTATGACGCGAGAATTGATCTCAGAAGCAGTAAACATGAAGCCCAACGGCATCCACAAAGAATAGATGCAAGAACGCACAAGAAATAGCCACCAAACCAATCAATTCAAGCCCAAACGCCCTAAAACGAAGTCAATCAATCGCAGGAAAGCACTCCTCAGCTCAAACGATGGAAAATAGTAAGCATAATGACACAAAAGATCTCAGAAATCAAGTAAAAACCAGCCTTCAAAGCGCGTATGAAGCCATTAATGCAATTGACAAGATAGTCAGGAAACCCGGGAAGCTAACGACAGGGCAGAATTCGGGAAAATCCGGCCCACGCGGAAATCCGCGAAAACCAAAAATCCCCGAACAATAGTGCACGGTCGGAGTCCAAGCGGGATCCGAGAAAGTCCGACTAGGGTGGAAAATCCCGAATTCGGGTAAAAACCAAAAATCCAACCAGAACTTAGGATTTTCAAAGAATAACCTGGGGAAACACTTAGGCAATAAAAATAAACATTTAAGCACATGCCTATGTAAGACAAAACCCCAAAAGAAAGGGCCAAAAAAAAAACCAAAACTGAAAAGAAAGAGGGTCCCTGCTTCCAGCGGGGCGTGTGTGTGAAAAACTACACAACACAAGAGTTCGACGACCTCGAAATTATAACCAAGCCTGTCGAGGCTCATACAAGAGAATGGGTTAATGAGAAAGTTGCCCGATTAAAATAAGGGGTTGTCCTGACCTATGAAGGGCTTGAAAGTGGGCCTAGTGTAACAGATGAGGGAATGACTACAACTTCAATAGGGGAGACTTCAAAGTCCGCTCCACTCACTCGCTCCAGGAAAAGAAAAGAGGTTGAAGAATAGGAGCCTAACCCGAAAATATATGCAAGGAAGGCCTCAGAAACTGAACCTTCCAAGAAACACAAAAGGTCAGGCAATACCACTATAGTTCTTGTTATACAAGAAGATCCACTCCACAAAGGAGAGGAAATGGAGGTCGATCCACCCAAGTCTCCACCGGTTTCCTTTGCTACTGCATCTCTTCCATCGACTTCTCAAGCCATGGTGACTACCTCCCCACCTACGGTGGACATCTCAGTCCACCTTGCCTCTTCTTCACCAACTGGATGATCATTGGCTCGTGGAGACGTGGAGGATGGATTTTGAAAATCGAAAGGAAAGATTGGAGCAAGTACTCTACAAGGTAGATCTAGATATTGACTGGGCCAAGGATTTTAGAGCAGATTGCATTCAATATTTGAAGCTAATGAAGAAATATGATATGCCTGTTGTCCAAATTGATCAAGAAAAGATAAAACCTCATTTCCAAAAGAAGATGGAGGATGGAATGTCTGTTGAGATCACCACTGATTTCATGAGTTTTGCTTCCTGAACCTTTTCCCAATCTGAGCTATTCAGGAACCACATTTCCATGTACAATGTAGACTGGGAAAAGCTTGTCGACTGGTCCAAACAAAGGGGTTACCAAGTGCTACAATCTCAGATTGTGGATATTGACAAGCTACAACCACTGATCTTGAATTTCATGGAATATGCTACTTTGAAGAAGCAAGAAGGGAACCCTATTATTGATGATGAAATCCTTAAGGAATAGCTGCAGCAAAGGGAAATCAGGAAAAAGATAAAATGCTATAGTGCTGCCACTAGAAGACAAAATAGGGAAAATGACAAAATGTATTTTTTAAAATTTAATATATTTGGGGGTAGGTAGAACCCTAGCTTGTAGTGAATCTTGGCCACACAATGCAATTAAATCTTGGCCATTCATTCCACTTTTTGGATACTATAAATAGGGGGTCTCCTCTCATTTTCAAGAGAGAGTTGAGTTGTTGTAATGGCATACTGCTGAAATTATAATAGAAATACATTGACTTTGGTGCATTTCTGAGTTTCTTGGCATGTTTCATGATTCATCTCTCATAGTTAGATGATTTAGTTAGATTTAATTTGTTGTTTTAGTTAGTTCTAGCTTGCTTTGATAGATTTGGTAATTCTATTTTATGCTTGTGAAGATTTTTGTTGTGTAGATGCCTTTCCTGTCCATACTTTTTGTTGTTTGTTGTTGGTAAATGGTTGTGTAAAGTTAGTTTGGACTTGAATTCAAAGCTAACCTAAACTTTTATCTTTATTCATGCATATATATGGTGAATGAATGGTAAAATATTTGCAGTCCTTATAAGATAGCACATATTTCATGACACTGTGAATTTTCTAGTTAAGTAAAATTTTGTTTTAAGGAAGTTGTCCATAGTAGAAACCTCCATGATCACTGTTCATGGTTAGTTGCAGATCCAGGAACCTCTCCTTTTCCCTGCATTTTTATTTTTTTTAGAAATAGCCTATGCTAAGGTTCATTGCACATTGTAAAGCCAAACCTTCAGAAAATATTGGGGTTTCAGACTGCTATTCGAACTTGTAGCAAAGTGTACATCAACTTCATATCTTAGGAGCTCCATTTCAAGACCTACTTTGTTTCATCTAGCTATGTAAGTCTTCCCTATGATTACCAAAAAAATCACATCAAATATCAACTAAAGAATTCCATGCAAGTCATGACCTAACACCCGAGAGACCTTGGGGTGATTTTCAACAACTTGTTGGAGATTTCCTTTCAAGAGAGGTAGTGCACTTATGTATTACCTATGTTGAGAAAGTGTGAAAAACACTGCATCAACAAAACTGGCACTAGAAGGAGGGCCTTGTGAAGCTGGATTGAATTGGGTCATTCTCCCCTGAAAGATTTCAAAGAGTTTTAAGGTCTACACCCAGTAAAGGGGAGTTTCAAGAGTTGCAGGCCCTCACAAGGGCTAAATGAACTAAGGGAAGGGACATTGCCTCTTCCTCTTCCTCCATCTCATCTGACTCCCTTCCACCTTCACCATCCTTCACCCTTCATTCATCCTCCACTCAGCCACTCTAAATTGCCTTCAGACCTCATCCTTCCAGTAGCCGAGGAGTGACCTCTTCCCCTGCCCTCCAAGTCCAAGGCACAGTCCCAACTACTGCTGCCCTAGTGCAGCCCCAAGTTACTATTCTGCAACAGCAAATACAACCTTCACTTCCCTTCATGGCTTGGTTGGGGAACAACCCTTCTCCATTGCATTTCAACGCTTACCATGATATTCCAAAAAACCCGGAGGGATTTTGCATGAAGTTCAACCCTCAAGATCTGCAAAGGACAATTGAAGAACATATCAAGATCTTCCAAGCGACATTGAAGGATATGCAGATTGATCAAGAAGATGTAGCATGCCAAATTTTCCCTTAATCCTTGAGGGAAGAATCCTTCTACTGGTACATCAACTTACTGACAGGATCCATCACATCTTGGGCTTTATTAATGAATGCTTTTCTATAGAAATATAAGATTCCCATCAGCCCTTCGAAGTTGTACCAGCAGTTTATGGTTGTTCATAGACAAGTCAACGATCCAATAGGCTCCTTCAACGACCGATTCCACTAGGCATACTCGAGGTTGCAAACTCCTTATGCACTTAATGATGTTGTTTTATCAGTCTATTATAATGCCATGGACAATCTCACCGCAACGTTTGTGAAAAGAATGAATTAGCCACCTGCTAGACTACTAGACGCTTATGCCAAAGTTGTTAAGGCTAGTACAGACTTGGGGAAAAATATTTTTGGCTCGCTGCCTTCCTTGGGGGAAGTTTCTCATCCTATGTAGATTCAAGGGCTCAACCAGGCGCTCTAGCACCATACGCCTCTGATGAATCCTGTAGCACAATTACCTATAGTCCCTCACCCAGGGCAACCCATGAATCAAGTGCCTCTCGTGCCTCACTACTTGTAGCCTCAGTAACAAAAGACCTATTCTCAGGTTCCTCAGTAGCAGCAAGCATATCAACGACAGCCTCAAGCACCCTTATATTTTCTAGGGCTAGAATTTCCTCCCACGCAGTAGAACCAGCCTACTGCCCCATCGGTTTTCCTTCAAAATTAAGTGTCGCAACCAAACAATGCAGAGAAGGATCGATTGGATGAGCTGACAGAAATTATCCAAAAAATTTCCACAGAGATGACACATTTGCATAATCAAAACAACCAATTGTAGGCCTCACAGTGTAGCATTCAAGCTAATCTCCATAGGGACAATAGAGATAATCAAGATAGTAGAGATGATCGACAAGCCAACACTTCTTTCAGACCGAATTATGACAAAGGGAAAAACTCAAATTAGGACTTTGAGAGGAGACCTTCCCAGACATAGAATCAAACATGGAATACAAGGCCTAACAATGGAGGTGTTCCTAGTCCTCTCGACCAGCTCGCTAATCTAGAAAAGATGACTAGTGGAGTATACCTAGCCAAAGATGCTCTATCTAGATGGTGCTGAATTCACAAGACTAGCAAACACTCTGAGTTGGACTGTCCCAAGTTCCTTACAACAACTAAAATCTTTCAAGTAGAAGTTCAAAATGTTGTGGATAGTGCCAGTTGCAGAGACATAGTCTCATCCGAGCCGTATGATTCTTCAGTGCTCCTGGTCAACCAGGCCCCATTCCCAAGAAGTGAAAGTAACAAGCCTAAGGATGAGACTGCTTCTACAAAGATCGAAGAAGTTAAAGAGGTAACTAACAGTGAAGCCTTATCTCAGTTATTTGATTCAGTAGATAATGGTCCTTTAGATGATGTAGAACCCCATGAGGATGAAGTACACACATTCCATCAGAGAGTCATGTTGTATTATTTAAGGAATAGGAAAGCGGGGGGGCATTCACTACATCCACTCCACCTAATTACTTCACTACCCCACCAAATTCGAATGCTAGCAATAATCCCAGTTTTCCTCACGTTCCCACTAAATATCTCAGTAAGGATAGGTCATTAAATCAACCTCATAATTAGCCACAAAAATAGGCTCAAGGCCATTCCAAAACTCACTCAAGCCAAGCACAAACCCAACCTACTAGCTCTGCCATAGGTAGGGCCTTTGAATCTAAAATTGAGCAAATGGGTGAATACGTTGTAGAAGAGTTCAAGAAAGTTAAGATCAACCTATCTGCCTTCGAGTTACTCAAGGTACCTACTATAAGGCATGCTTTCTTTAGGGTGGTTAATGGAACTCTGTCCTCTAAAACAACACAGGAAACATCAGCCAAAAGGGTCACCTTTGAAGAACCTAGACAAGAACCCGAGACATGGGAAACCATAGGGAAAAGGAAGGATATTCCATCAAATCAGTCCATGGGCAAACAACCCACAAAAGAATCTAAACAAAATAGCAAACGAAACCCAAAAGATTAGCCTTCTAGGCAAACTAAGAATAGAATTGGTGATAAGAACAAGGCTCAAGTGGTTCAAATAGACACACCTATGGGCCTCTTCCAAAGAAGGTTTCAAACTCCGCCTTTCCTTACCACCATCTGAATATTCGGGAAGAATTTAAACAACTGCCTGCTCAATTCAAGAGCGTCCACTAATGTTATGCCCCTTTCCATGTGTAAAGATCTTGGGATTACTCCCACACCCTCAAGAAGGAAAGTGACCCAGTTGAACAAAATGAAGATCAACATTGTGGGAGAAATGAATCAAATCCCAATGCAGATTGTTATGGATCCAAGGATACAAGTCATTGACATTCAAGTGGTTGACATTCCCGATACCTACGAACTCATTCTTGGGCGAGATTTCACTAGAACGTTTAATGGATATGCTACAACAGATCATTCTCACATGTGGTTGCCATGGAAAGGATTGCCTAACTAGATTCGTATAGACCGCGAGCCTCATATGAAGTACATGATCACGAAGTACAACAATATCAATGAGGTGTTGTTTGTTGAGATAGAACTAGGGAATTATTGTCCCTTCACCTGTCAAGGAGAATTAAAACCTCAAGAAGAAGAACTTGTTGTAGAAGTACTCTTGGTGCAATGCAGCCCTCCAGCCAACCTCACTCAAACTCCTCAAAGTACAAAGATGTTGGTAGAGTCAGATGATGAACTAGATGAAGATGATAGCTTGGAACTACTGAATGGTTTCCAAGAGTTCATGGAAAAGTGTGTGAAAGATCAACTGAGCCTAGGTGCCCGAATGAATTTCCAAGATCTCTTGCTGCCAAATTTGGTGTAGAATTCACAATGCTTCCCACTCTGAGTTTGAATGCTTCCTGTGTCAAACAACAATTGAGCATTTCAAAGGATCAACTGTCCCTTAGAAGGAAATTCCAGCAGAACTGCCTTTCGCTAATCACACTAAATTGACACATTCCCCGAAGGCCACGGAGGCAACCACCCAACCAAAAGGAAATGAAAGCCTAGTCGGAGCTAGCGTCAAGCAACTTTTGAAGTCATGGACACTTCGATTCGATGGATCTAAGTCAAAGCAAGGAGTTGGTGCCAGATTCGAACTCATCATCCCGACAGGTAAGACCTTTCTTGCTGCCCATAGGTTGCAGTTTTATTGCACTAACAACGTAGCCGAGTATGAAGTTATAGTGCATGGTCTTCTTATAGCCCTAAAGAAAAATGTCAAAATGCTACAAGTATTCCATGACTCTAAGTTGGTAGTCAAACAAGTTACAAAATTGTATTCCTTCCATGACAAAAGACTTGCCAATTACAGGTATAGGGTTTGGGATCTCTTAGAAGGACTAGACACATTCAATATTCAGCTGATCCCACACTCTTAGAATCACACAGCTGATGCTTTGGCTCAAGCAGCCAGCACGCTACAACCACTTTCCCTTTTGGGCCTTAAATGCTTCACATTTGAGTTGACATCCTCTCCATTAGTTCCAGACAACGTCACTCACTTTCAAGTCTTCAATGATGATAAGAACATCCTCGAGTTCATCATGAGCTCTGATGTCTTTGCCAGCCAAATAATAGATGAAGTTGATTTAGAAGAAGCTGAATTAGACATAGAAGGAGTCATAAACCTCAAGAACAACATGATTCCTAGGGGTATGGTCCAATTGGAGCATATATTTGATTTAGATCAGATTAGAGACCAATACCAACAAGCCAAGAAGGAATCCATCAGCAATCAATGTGATGTTCACAACCTCGGAACTGTTGAGCAAATAAAAAATGTCTTTATCGACAAGGTGTGTACCACAGAAGAAAAGAAAGGAATCATAGATGCTCTATGCAAGTATCATGATGTGGTGGCATGGAGTTACGAAGATCTAAAAACTTATGATTCATCCATCATAACACACACCATTCCCCTAAAACCTAATGTGAAGCCCTTTCGACAGAGACAACATCCCATAAACACCTTGTTGGAGCCGATCATTTACACAGAAGTGCAGAAGCTACTTTTCGCAAGAATTATCTTTCCAGTTTGACACTCTACATGGGTGGCCAACTTGGTTCTATTCTGGAAAAAGAATGGAGAAATCAGATTGTGCGTGGACTTCCGCAATCTAAACTGAGCCTCAAAGAAGTACAATTACCTGGTACCTTCTTTGGATGAAGTACTACATATTATTAATGGTTCACAGATGATGTCCTTCCTCGATGGCTATTTTGGGTATAATCAAGTGATGGTGTAGTATGAAGATCGCCATAAGACGACATTCACTACCAAGTGGAGAACTTTTTCCTACAGAAGAATGCCTTTTGGGCTCATCAATGTTGGTGCCACCTTCCAACGTGCTATGGACATTGCCTTCAAATATTTGATCAGGAAATGCATAATCATCTACATGGATGATTTGATGGTGTTTTCAAAGAAACAAAGTGACCATGTCTTGGATCTATGCAAAGTCTTCCAATGATGCCAGGAATTTGGAGTTTCCCTTAACCCGAAGAAATGCATCTTTGGAGTTACTAAAGGGAAGTTGCTCAGACACGTTATCTCAGAGTGAGGCATCTCCATTGATCCTAAGCACATCTAGTCCTTACTGAAAATCCAGCTACCAGGTAGCAAGAAAGAGCTCAAATATTTCTTTTGAAAGATTAACTTTGTATGAAATTTTATCACAGGCTTCGCTGAAATTGTCAAGTCGCTCAATGCCATGTTAAAGCAAGATTCCAAGATTAAGTAGACTCCTGAAGTGAAGCAATCCTTTGAAGAAATCAAGGAAGAAATTGTTGAAGAACCCGTGCTGGTCAGTCCAGACTATCTGAATCCTTTCTACATTTATTCATTCACTTTGAAGCATTCATGTGCCAACATTCTGACCCAGAAAGATGATGAGGGGAACGAGCATTAGATCACCTTCATGAGTACCCCTTTGAAGGATGCGGAGCTATGTTACCACAATGTAGAAAAGAAAGCATATGCCCTTGTAAGGGGAGTGAAAAAATTCAGACACTACATCTTATGCAATAAAGTATTGGCCATAGTGCCTGACCCAGCCGTGAAGACACTGCTTATGCAGAATGAGTTGTGTGAATGAAGGGCGAAATGGGTCATGTTGCAGCAAGAGTATGATATGGAGATCCAGTCGATGAGGTTGGTGAGAGGAAAAACACTTAACTGAACAATTGTTGAGGCAGCATCCGATGCAGGGCCCGAACTCACTATGCAGCAATACCAACTTGAAGACATTTTCCAGGGGAGTGGTATGAAGACGTTGTTTACTATTTGTTGAATCCAAAGTGCCCGTCGCACCTACAGGGAGTTCAAAAACGTGCTCTTCACCTGAAAATCAATAGTTACATGTTGTAGGGATCTATTTTATATAAAATAAATCATGAAGTTATGTACTTTAGATACCTTGGAAAAGAAGTAGATTGAGTCCTGAAGGAATTTCATGACAAGTTCAACACTGGTCATGGATCTGGACCATCCATCGCACATTAGATATTAAGAGTAGGATATTATTAGCCAACGGTTTTCAAGGATTCTCATAGCCATGTTCACTCATGTCACACGTGCTAGACCGTCGCTACCAAGGAGAAGAATGTTGTTGTCCTGCTGCAGCCCGTTTTGGAGGTGAGGTGGTTTGTGCAATGGGGTCTCGACTTCATTGGTATGGTAAGCCCACCATCATCCGTAGGATACAGGTACATTCTAACCACTTCTTATTATTGTTGGAAAATGTGCCTCAAGCTTACTGGCATGAAACTCCTGAAAGAGCAAAGTTGGTGAGACCCTCTGGAAGTCTTACCGACTAGCAGCTGTGTTCTAAACATTTTAAGTGCTCAATTCGCTGAGACTTTGGTTTTTTCTTGCTAATGGGAGTCATCAGCAAGACATGTTGATTGCTATGAAGCTTTAGAGTGACTCATTCCGACAGAGTATGTCTCGCCGAGGTTTTACACATTGGCGACGAACGTCATTGGGGAGAAGATATGAACTTTAGAGTGACTCATTCCGATAGCTCTAGTCTCGGTGATAGATTGGCTCCTAGTGATCGTCGGGAAGACTCTTGGCTTGCGGGTTTGCATTTGGTAATAACTCTTGCTGATGGATGTGGTCTCGTTGATAGGCTGGTGCATTCAATATGACCTCTTGGCAATAACGTTCCTCTCACTGATGGGTATAAACATCGGTATGACCTCTCGCCGATAGTGACGGTCTTGCCGATAGAGCTACATGAGTTGAACATCGGTGTGAAGTCTTAGTGATAGCGATGGTATGGCTGATGGTTCTGCAATGGATATCAATATGATGTCTCAGTGATAGAGTGAGTCTGGGCGACAAATTTTAACTCGATAAGACTCTTGGTGATAGTGGAACTCTTGCTGATAGATCTGCTCAAGATAGGTTTGTGTTCGGTATGATGTCTCACCGATAGCAGTGGTCATGCTGATGGTTCTGTGATCGGGCATTGTGGCATCGGGGAGACATGGCCTAGTGTCTCACCAACATGTGACACAGTTTGAACGCCTTCACCGAATGTCTATCCTACATGGTTTGTTTTCGACCAATCAGAGAAGCGAAATGTGAACTGCTAGTAATTGAACTATTGTGACAGTTCCTGTGTGGGAGATGAATAGACTTTGAGCAAAAATGACTATGTTGGGGCAATGGTGGATGATGATGAATGAAAGAGTGATAATGAAGTGCTGCTCGAATTAAAACACAAATTGTTCTAAGTGAATTCGTTGGATGTTTCTGTGAGAATTTCTATACCAGATTGATCAAGGATATTATGCTACTATAAACTGACATCAGAAAGTGGAGTCTATACTCTGAATGTAATTTTTTGTTTACTGTAATACAAAGAGGCTCTTCTTGGTGTGGTGGGTTTTTCTCCCGTAAGGGTTTTCCCACGTAAATCTGGTGTCCAATTATGTATGTTCATTTCTCTATTTCTGTTAGTTTTTTCATGAGTATCTTAATTGAACTATAATTGTAAAATTTAAAGTCACCTCTGCATTCTTCCCTAAGGTTTTGATTTTAGGAGAGTTTGTTCCGCACCTAAGCTTTCCTTACAAGTGGTATCAAAGCCTGGCTAGTTGTGCTATCTATGTGGGTACGTTGGATTTTTTGTGTCAATTCTATTCAGTGGGAGTCTTGTAGAAGTCTGGTAATTTGAATTATAGATTAAGATGGCAAGCACATCAAGAAAGATTGAAATTGAGAAATTCAATGGCAGTAATTTTGAGTTATGGAAACTCAAAATGGAAGATCTGTTGGTTGATCATGATCTTTGGCTTGCTGTGTCTAGAACGAAGCCTACATGCATGAAGCAAAAGGATTGGGACCTTACAGATCAAAAATCAAAGGGGTTGATAAGGCTCTATTTAGCAGACTCTGTTCTTCTGAATGTTCATGAAGAAAAGACTGCATCTTCTTTGTGAAAAAGATTGGGAGCTATTTATCAAGGCAAGTCCTTGGTGAATAAGTTGTTCTTGAGTAAGAAGTTGTACTCTTTGAAAATGCAGGAAGGAGCGTCTGTTGCTGATCACTTGAATGCTTTCAACATGCTGATTGCTCAATTGGCATCTATGGGTGTGAAGATTGATGAAGAAGATCGATGTATGCTATTATTATGTTCTTTTCTAGATTTTTGGGATCACTTGGTGATGGCTATTGGGAGGACGACATCCACTTTTAAGATGGAAGATGTTGTTGCTTCTTTGTTATCAGAAGAGATGAGAAGAAAATCTTCTGAGATGGCGAAGGAGGCTCTTGTTGTTAGAGGTAGATCGAAAGAAAAAGGCAAGAAGAAGGACAAGAAGTCCAAATCAAAATCAGAGGGGAGATCAAAGTCTCCTGGCAAGAAGTCCAAGGTGAAGTGTTGGAATTGTGGGCAACCTGGTCATGTATGAAAGGATTGTAAAGAAGAGAAAAAGAAGAAGTATTATTTCGACAATGATTCTTCTTAGAGTGATACAGACACTTTCATTATAGCCTTGGCTACATAGGCATCAAATGATGTCTGGTTGATTGATTCTGGAGCATCTTTCCACATGACATATCATAGAGACTGGTTCACGAAGTATGAAAAATATGATGGTGGAAGGGTGTATTTGGAAAGTGATTCATCTCTGGAAATAGTTGGCTATGGAAGAGTCAAAATTCAATTCCCTGATGGAAGAGTGAAGGGAATCAATGATGTAATGCATATACCAGGTCTGGCTCGAAATCTACTTTCTGTTAGTAAGTTGAATGATATTGGAGTGCAAATCACATTCTCTAGAAATGGTTGCAAGATGACTAGAGGCTCAATGGTGCTAGCTAGGAGTGTTTGTATTGGTACCTTGTATAAGCTAGATGTACATGTTGTGCAATGCAATAGTGTCTCTGTAAAGTCACGGAAAGCTACTCATGGAGAAAAAGAGGAAAAAGTTTGTGATAGTGTAAACTCTATGGAAGTTAAACTTCCAGCAGAAAAGACTATGCTCTGGCATCATAGGCTAGGACACATTGGAGAAAAAGGTTTAAAAACCTTGAAAAATAAAAACCTAGTTGAAGGGCTTGATGATTGTAACCTGGAATTCAAATTTTGTGAACATTGTATATATGGTAAACAACACCATGTTTCATTCTACTCCAGTCCTCACAAATCTTCTGATTTACTTGATTACATTCATTCTGATGTTTTTGGTCCAGTAAATGTTCCTTCTTTGTCTAAATCAAGACATTATGTATCGTTCATTGATGATTATTCAAGAAGGGAATTTGTTTATTTTTTGAAAAGTAAACCAAAAGTGTTCAGTCATTTTAAGGAATTTAAAAACCTTGTGGAAAATCAGACTGGAAGAAAAATAAAATGTTTAAGGACTAAAATGGCGGTGAGTTTTGTTCTGATGAGTTTGAGAGGTATTGTAAAGATCATGGGATTAAAAGACATAAAACTACACCCTACACTCCGCAGCAAAATGGAGTTGCAGAAAGGTTCAATAGGACAGTGATGGAAAGAGCACAAAGTATGCTGAAGTAGTGCTAGCTTGGAGGAGAAGTTTTGGGCTGGCAGTTGCAACAACATGTTACTTAATAAACTGTTCTCCTAATTTTTTCTCTTGTTTAGAAAACACCTTTGGAAGCATGGTTTGGAAAGAAGCCCTCTCCGAGACACATTCGTGTCTTTGGTCGAGGCATATGCATATGTGCCAAATGAAAAAGATCTAAATTGGAAAAAAAAGGCTGTTAAATGTATTTTTATTGGTTACAGTGCTGGCATAAAAGGATACAAGTTTTGGAATCCTGATACAGAGAAGGTTCTATACAGCAAAAGTGTTATTTTTTCATGAGTTGAAGCCTTCTACTTTGGATCTACAGTCAGAGACAAAATCAAAAAATAAAAAGGATGTAGTTGAAATTCCTCCGACACCAGATAAAGAGGAATTCAAAATTCAAAATTTACCTGAAACTGAGGAGAACTCAAGTAGCTCTAAGAGTTATAAAGAAGAAGATCAACCTCAACCTCGGCCTGTGAGGAGGTTAACATGTGAAAGAAAGCAGCCTGATAGGTATGGGTTCTCTTAGTTAGATTCTACTTGTGCCTATGTTTTAATTTCTAGCACTGATGAGCCTAGGACTATGAAAGAGGCATTTAGAATGTCTGATTCAGACTCTTGGTTGGAAGCCATGAATGAAGAAATGGCATCATTAGAAAATAATGATACTTGGAGTTTGGTGCCCTTGCCTAAAGAGAGAAAAGTTGTTGGCTACAAATGGGTATTTAAAAGGAAAATAGGTTTGGAGGGCAGTGTGGAAAAGTATAAGGCAAGGTTGGTTGCAAAAGGGTATTCCCAGGTAGAGGGAATTGATTATGGAGAAATATTTTCTCATGTAGCTAAGCTGATATCCATCAGATTTCTTTTGTCACTTGCAGCAACGTATGACTTAGAGATTGAACAGATGGATGTGAAGACAACATTTCTTCATGGTGACCTTGAAGAAGAAATCTATATGTCCCAGCCTGAGCACTTTGTAGAAAAAGGTAAAGAAAAACTGGTTTGCAAGTTGAAAAAATATCTATATGGATTAAAACAATCTCCTAGAATGTGGTACTAGAAGTTTGACACGTTTCTTTTGTCATTGGGATTTGTAAAATCAAAATCTGATCATTGTGTGTAGTACAAAGCTGAGAATGATTGTGTTGTTATTGTTCTCTATGTTGATGATATGTTGTTCATAGGCAATAGTAAGTTAATGATTTCTGATCTAAAATCTTAGTTGTCTACAAAGTTCAAAATGAAAGATATTGGTGCGGCCAGGTATATTCTGGGAATGGAAATAACTAGGGACAGGATAAGTAGAAAATTTTGGCTCAGTTAGAGTAATTATATTAATACTGTTTTGGAGAGATTTTGTATGAGTAATTGCAAGCAGCTAGTTGTTCCAATCTTGTAGGGAACGAAGCTATCTGTTGAAGACTGTCCAAAATCTCCTACTGAGATAGAGGACACGACCAGAGTGCCTTATGCTAGTGCAGTTGGCAGTTTAATGTATGCAATGGTTTGTACAAGGCTAAACATTGCCCAAGCAGTGGGAGTAATTAGTCATTATATGGAAAATCCTGGAAGAACACATTGGGATGCTATGAAAAGGGTGTTTAGATATCTGAAGGGCACTTCAGAATATGCTTTGTGTTACCATGGAAATTTGGTTGAATCACAGAGGACTCTTAGCATTCGAGGTTATGTGGATTCTAATTGGGCAGGGGACATTGACACCAGAAGATCCACTAGTGGATATATTTTCATGATGAATGGTGGTGTAGTTAGTTGGATGAGTAAGCGGCAGGCTGTAGTTGCTTTGTCCACTACAAAGGCATAATACATGGCAGCAACACATGCCTGTAAAGAAGCAATCTGGTTAAAATGTTTGTGTTCTAACATTGGGTTTGATGCAGGGATAATTACAATATACTGTGACAGTCAGAGTGCTATTTGTTTGGCGAAAAATCATACTTTCCATGCCGAGACGAAACATATTGATGTGCAGTATCATTTTGTATGAGGTATGGTGGAGGATGGAAAGGTCTCTTTAGAAAAAGTCGATACTTTGGAAAATGTTGCAGATGCATTGATGAAACCAGTGAGGACAGTAAAATTCAAGTGGTGTGCCAGTTCGATGGGCCTTAATGCCCATAAATTTTTTTAGTTTTGTTGTGCTCTGGAGGTGTCGAAAAGATCTTTTTCAAGTGGGAGATTGTTGGAAAATGTGCCTCAAGCTTACTTGAATGAAACTCTTGAAAGAGAAAAGTCAGTGAGACCCTCTGGAAGTCTTACCGACTAGCAGCTATGTTCTAAACATTTGAAGTGCTCAGGTCGTCGAGACTTTGGTTCTGTCTTGCCAATGGGAGTCATCGACAAGACATGTTGATCACTATGAAGCTTCAGAGTGACTCATTTTGACAGAGTATGTCTCGCTAAGGTTTTACACATTGGCGATGGATGTCATCGGGGAGATGGTATGAACTTCAAAGTAACTCATTCCGATAGTGCTAGTCTTGGCGATAGGTTGGCTCCCGGTGATCGTTGGGAAGACTCTTGGCTGGTGGGTTTGCATTCGGTAAGAACTCTTGCTAATGGATGTGGTCTCGCCAATAGGCTAGTGCATTCAATATGACCTCTTAATGATAACGTTCCTCTCGCTGATGGGTATGAACATCAGTATGACCTCTCACCGATAGTGATGGTCTTGCCAATAGAGCTACATGAGTTGAACATTGGTGTGAAGTCTTAGTGATAGCGATGGTCTGGCCGATGGTTCTGCAGTGGATATCGATGTGATGTCTTAGCGATAGAGTGAGTCTGGGTGACAGGTTTGAACTCGATAAAACTCTTGGCGATAGTGGAACTCTTGCCGATAGATTTTCTCAAGATGGGTTTGTGTTCGGTATGATGTCTCGTCGATAGCGGTGGTCATGTCGATGGTTCTGTGATCGGGCATTGTGGCATCGGGGAGACACGACCTAGTGTCTCATCGACATGCAACACAGTTTGAACGCCTTGACTGAATGTCTATCCTACGTGGTTTTTTTTTTACCAATCAGAGAAGCGAAAAGTGAACCGCTAGCAGTTGGACTGTTGCAACCGTTCCTGTGTGGGAGATGAACAGACTATGAGGAAAAATGACTATGTTGGGGCACTAGCGGATGACGATGAACAAAAGAGTGATAATGAAGTGTTGCTCAAATTAAAACACAGATTGTTCTGAGTGAATTCGTTGGATGTTTCTGTGAGCATTTATGTACAAGATTGATCAAGGATATTATGTTGCTGTAAACTGACATCAGAAAGTGGAGTTTGTACTCTGTATGTAATTTTTTGTTTACTGTAATACACAGAGGCTCTTCTTGGTGTGGTGGGTTTTTCTCCTGTAAGGGTTTTCCCACATAAATCTAGTGTCCAATTATGTATGTTCATTTCTTAGTTTCTGTTATTTCTTTCATGAGTATCTTAATTGAATTGTAATTGTAAAATTTAAAGTCGCCTTTGCATTCTTCCCTGAGGTTTTGATGTTAGGAGAGTTTATTCCGCACCTAAACTTTCCTTACAATTATTGCACTAGATGGACAGAAGCAATTGCATGTAGGCAATTCACAACTGAGGTAGTCACAAATTTTTTGGAAAGTTTTATTTTAAATTGCTTCAATTGTCCTTATGCATTAGTGTGTGATAATAGGCCTGCATTTGCTATGTTAAAATTTTCTAGTTGGGATTTTGATTACAAGATAACCCTTAAGTTCTCATCCAACTATTACCCTTAGGGCAATGGCGTAGCGGAATCCACAAACAAGAATTTGATCACTATGATCAAGAAACTGTTAGATAGGAATCCTAAGGACTGGCATACCCAACTTTGCTTCACCCTTTGGGTAGATCGTACCCATCACAAGGCCACCCTTGGCGATTCCCTATTCCACCTTGTTTATGACTTAGAGCCTATCTTCCCAATCCATTTGAAAATCCCCACCCTCTAGTTCATCAATGATTTTTACAAAGGGGGAGATCGTAGAGAAGCTTGGTTAGCTGATCTCTTGCACTTAGAAGAGGTAGGAGACTGCACCATAGAAAATTTTGCCAAACACTAGGGTGTAGTCAAACGTTAGTTCGATCATCGAGCCAAGATTAAGGCCTTCAGAATTGCAGATCTAGTCTTGTGTTGGGACAAGGCCCATGAGAAGAAAGGGGGACATAACAAATTCGACAAGCTTTGGCTTGGCCCCTTTCAGATAGCTAAAATTCTGAGAGACAATGCTTTCTGCTTAAAGACCCTTATTGGTGAGGATGTCTCGTTGCCTGTCAACGGGCAGCATTTGAAGCATTACTTCCAAGTCTAAGCTCGTGTAGAGCTATTCCTGTAAATACTTGTACATTTAGAGTAGGTTTCCTTTTGGTCTGCTTTCGTTTCGCTGTCTACGTCGCTTTGTTTTGTCCGTTTCCTGACTATTTTGTTTGAAGAGGTTGTTCTTCGTTGTTGTTGCAGTGGTTGTACTCGTTCAACAAACTGTTCACTTTGCTACCCATCCTTAGTGTTTTGTGGCTAAGCATTCATTCTCGATTGTTCATCCCTGATATCCCATCCTTCTGACCTCTGAGGCCTGATACTTCAATTGCTAATGAAACTCAATGAATAAAGCATGGAAGCGAGGTTTAAATCCGAGTCCGATTCGTCGAGTTGCCTCCATCAAGCTTTCATGCATTGCTTGTCGTTTCCAAACGACAATTCTCAAATGGCTTTCTGCCCCTTTTGACATGAACACTTAAATGATCAAGAAGAAGTCAACCATCTCTCAAATTCACGGGTCTCAAACTTTGGAACTCCATTCCCGGAATGCCATTTCATCAGAGCCATTCCAAATGGAAAACTCTAGACGGCTTTTCCTCTTCACGACTCTGAGTGCCCCAATAAGCTTTGACCCACATGCTCAAATTGGACCTTCTCCTCCATGGACTTTTCAAATGACCCAAAACCTAGAGTGTGAGAGATCACATGGACTGCCCTACCTTGTTAGCCCTTCAGAACAGTCATCCTGCCAGGGAAGTCAAGCCTCTAGGGCCCAGACTGTCCAAAATCCTTCCTGCAAGCTGCTAATGACAATCTAGAATAAATGTTAGATTTCTTGAATGTTGTATTATCTAATCTAACTCATTCCATAGGGATTTGGCTAACATTTATGTCTTCATGCTTAATTATGCTCACCGTGCCTTTGTCTGTAAGATATATGGAATTGGGTGCAGGACCCTTGGGGGTTGCTGCAGAGAAAGACAAAGGAAAGAAAATAGGCAGATCTCCTCACGAAAAAGAAGACAAGGATCATATGAAGTACTAGTTCCAAGGGGAACCACTGCATTCCAAGGTCACTATAGAATGGAAGGAGATTATAGACACCAACATTGGGCATATTGATATAGATGAGTTCAAACAGAGGGTCAAAGTCAATTCGACAACAGATAATGCAAGGTTAATCAGAGGCAACGAAATTGCTAAGGCTATAGGCTTCCCTCCATCTCTTGTCGCCCCTGAGTTAGTAATGGCTTGCAGGGCAGCATATCATACAGAGACCCAAACAATAGTGGATAGAGAAGGAAACATTCTAGCCGACATGTCCTCTAAGGAAATAACAAAGACATTTCACATCCCTACCTTCGGGGAAATGGAAGTACCAACCATTCCAGATTGCAAGGCAATGTGGGATGAAGATCCCTTGAAATATAAGAAGCTTATAAATCAATATTGGCTAAAAGAGAAGCGAGGTAGCGCTGCTAAGGTTCCCTAGGAGCTCATCCGCATCAATTTCTATGAAGATTATCATGACCTAGTGACCTTGCTAAGCAGAGTAATGGGCCTTCCCACTACTGAATACTTCCAGGAATGGATGGTCTACTTCGTTGAAAATATTCTTCATGGAAAAGAGGATGATACCACAAAGAACACATTCTATTGGGGCGAGATCATTAGTGACTGCTTTCATGAGCAATTTATGAACATTAAGAATACTTCCAAATTTTACATGACATCCTACTTGGTCTATTCACTAGCCGAACGAAGGAAATACAGTGGCTTTTTTAGATCTCCGAATGAAGAACAAGGTAGAAAGCTAAAAGTCTATGATAGGTACCCCTAGCTGCAGTTCAAAAATTTCAAAAAGGATTATTGTAGGGTCAATGATGCTTTCATAGGTTATATTATCAGGCTACTTGGGGGTGATTTTGAGAGGAGAGTCTCCCATAGCACTCAGGCTTTCCTCAAGCAGTATGCTTTTTTGTTCATTCAGTACCTGAAATTCACATACATCCATGCCCAGGGGTTTTCAGAAAGACCAAATAAGCTGTCGATATCCTAACGACCAGATAGTATTGTTGGAGCTCTCTCAAAAATTGTGACATGTACACACCCTACTAAGCAACATACATTTGGTCGAGATTTCTTATCCCCTTTCTTTTGGCCAAGGGATGTATGAACTACATACCTCTCAATGTGTAGGAAATTCAGAGGAGTTGGTCGAGTACCACTTCAGGCTTCACACCGCCCAACCACGAATAGATCCTTATGGGCATATAAGGAAGGCGCTTGGACCCGAGTATGCCCATCTGCACAATCTTGAATATTTTTGGGTGAATTGAAAAGATGACAAGGAGGTGTGGATGAGGCATTATATGAGGATGACCGCCTACTTTGTGAAGAGGGTGAATCTATTCCCTGTGCCTGATCAAGTGGAGGAAGATGAGAGCATGATTATGGATCCTCGATATGCTACAGTTGTGAACTTTCCACTACCATTGATAGATTGGGATGAGCAAGAGGTCGACGACCTCGACATTATAACCAAGCTCGTCGAGGCTCATACAAGAGAATGGGTTAATGGGCAAGTTGCCCAATTAAAACAAAAAGGGTTTTCCTGACCTATGAAGGGATTGAAAGTGGGCCTAGTGTAACAGATGAGGGAATGACTACAACTTCAACATGGGAGACTTCAAAGTCCCCTCCTCTCACTCGCTCCAAGAAAAGAAAAGAGGCTGAACAACAACAACCTAACCTAAAAGTATATGCAAGGAAGGCCTTGGAAACTGAACCTTCCAAGAAACACGAAAGGTCAGGCAGTGCCACTACAGTGCTTGTTATACAAGAAGATCCACTACACAAAGGAGAGGAAATGGAGGCTGATCCACCCAAGTCTCCACCGACTGCCTCCGCTATTGCTTCTCTTCCACTGACTTCTCAAGCCATGGTGGCTACCTCCCTGCCTATAGTGGGCATCTCAGTCCACCTTGCCTCTTCTTTACCAACTGGACCAGTCGTGGTGGTTGATTCTTCTTTCACCACCACCTCTCCACTTTCTTCTTCCTCCATGTCTCCAACTACATCCCTTTCATTGGCAACAATAATGATACCTATACCAACGCTCTCCCTTACAGAAGCATTCTCATAGAATATGTAGAGTGCCCCCTCAAAATAATTTGAAGTGTTAATCAACCCAGCCATCCAGGCTTCCCTAACACAGGTTCTCGCCAATGTTTCTATATTAAAGCCTCCAAATGAGCCTCCTGAAATGAGAGCCAAAATGGAAATATCTAAGGAGTTGGAGAGATGGGAGAGGGAAGCCGCAAAGGTATTGGAGGAGGAAGACGATGACTACCATGAGCACCCAAGGCATCAACATCTGCAAATTGATAAGGTAGTTCATGAAGGAAAGGAGATAGAGTCTTCTGAGAGCAGTGAAGAAAGGGATGCCGGTACTAAAATTATACAAACATTTGATGCTGATTTTGAGGAAGAACTTGCCTAAAAATTAAAAGATGTTGGAGAAGAAATAGAAAGGTTGCCCTCAGAAGAAAGGAGACAAGAAGATGATAAAATTGAAGAAATCCTAGTACTTCCAGTGGGTGAACAAGGGGAAGGCCCCAAGCACCATGAATATATGCCTCTCTCTGAAGGGCAGGAAGGATAGAAAAGGAAAGAACATGAAAATGTGTGACCTCCACATGAGGAGAAGATAGATAAAGAAGAAGATAAGCCTAAAGAAGAAACTGAAACATACGAGAATCTAGGGACTGAGCATCCCAAGGGGTATGAACATGGAAAGGAAAAGGAAGAAAGGGATACCAAAAATGAAACCAACCCCAGGGAGCGCATGCCTACCAAATCCCCCATCAAGTGCACGATGTTCATCTAGGACTCCGATGAAGAAGAAAAAGACACAAGGGAAGAGAAGAAAACTCCTAAAGAAAAGGAGATTGAAATCAAGAGAGATGAAGAGGAAGGTGATCATGAATCACCTAAAGAAAAATCCTCAATGTCAGAATGGCTGGAAAAGCAACTTGAAAAGAAATATCCTATCCCGAGTAATCCAAGAGTGAGGCTAGAGGCCATCTTAGCCCGGGCACAAATCAGCACTAAAAAGAAAAGAAGCCCAAAGTTAGATCCAAGATGACAATGGATGCTTCTGGATCTAGAACTGTGCAAGTAGCCATGTTGGTGGTGGGAAAAGAGGGAATAAGCTATAATGTATCCACTATTGACTTGGGGACGACCACTAGAGAACATAAAGTGGATCACCTTCAGGAGTTCGTTGCCACAGTAGTGCACCTGATACAACAAGATAAGATTTCAAAGGAAGAACTCAAGGCATAGGTGGTTGATCTGATAGCCTACATCCAACAGTGGTCATCAGTAGAGGAACTACCTAGCACATCTTCGGCTCTGCCACAGTTGTTTTCCAAAGAATAATTAGACAAGCTTGAAAAGAGAAAGAACTTGGATAAGATCATGGAGAGTTGGTTCCAGCAGGGTCTTATACATTGGAAACATGGGCATTAGTCGGGCTGTCAGGACATCAAACAAGTTCTTGGAGCTACAAAGGTCTCTTGAAAGAAAAAGGAAATTTTGTACGGATTTCCTCAGGATATACGGGTCTACTTACCCAAAAATTGAGGCCATCCTCAAGTTTCCAAAGAAAACTTGGAAAGAGGATCTCGCATTCAAAGAGGATGATCATTGGCTCGTGGAGACGTGGAGGATGGATTTTGAAAATCGAAAGGAAAGATTGGAGCAAGTACTCTACAAGGTACATCCAGATATCGACTGGGCCAAGGATGTTAGAGCAAATTGCATTCGATATTGAAGCTAATGATGGAATATGATATGTTTTTTGTCCAAATTGATCTAGAAAAGATAAAGCCTCATTTCCAAAAGAAGATGGAGGATGGAATGTCCGCTGAGATCACCACCAATTTCATGAGTTTTGCTACTTGAGCCTTCATCCAATCTAAGCTATTCAGGGACCACATTTCCAAGTACAATGAAGACTGGGAAACGCTTGCTGACCAGTCCAAACAATGGGGCTACCAAGTGCTACAATCTTAGATTATGGAAATTGACAAGCTCCAACCACTAATCTTGAAGTTCATGGAATATGCCACTTTGAAGAAGCAAGAAGGGAACCCTATTATTGATGATGAACTCCTTAAGGAATAGCTGCAGCAAAGGGAAATAAGTTAAAAGACAAAATGCTATAGAGCTGCCAGTAGAAGACAAAATAGGGAAAAAGACAAAATGTATTTTTTTAAATGTAATATATTTGGGGGGTAGGTAGAACCCTAGCTTGTAGTGAATCTTGGCCACACAATGCAATTCAATCTTGGCCATTCATTCTACTTTTTGGACACTATAAATAGGGGGTTTCCTCTCATTTTCAAGAGAGAGTTGAGTTGTTGTAATGACATGTTGCTAAAATTATAATAGAAATACATTGAATTTGGTGCATTTCTAAGTTTCTTGGCATGTTTCATGATTCATCTCTCATAGTTAGATGATTTAGTTAGATTTACTTTGTTGTTTCAATTAGTTCTAGCTTGCTTTGATAGATTTGGTAATGCTATTCTATGGTTGTGAAGATTTATGTTGTGTAGATGTCTTTCCTATCCATACTTTTTGTTGTTTGCTACTAGTAAATGGCTGTGTAAAGTTAGTCTAGACTTGAATTCAAAGTTTCCCCAAAAAAAATAATTTATTCATGCATGTATATGGTGAATGAATGGTAAAATATTTGTAGTCCTTAGAAGATAGCACAAATTTCATGACACTATGAATTTTCTAGTTAAGTGAAAATTTTGTCCACAGTAGAAACCTCCATGATCACTGTTCATGGTTAGTTGCAGATCCAGGAACCTCTCCTCTTCCTTTCCTTTTTCTTTTTTTTTAGAAATAGCCTATGCTAAGGTTCATTGCACATTGTAAAGCCAAACCTTCAGAAAATATTGGGGTTTTAGACTGTTGTTCAAACCTACAGCAAAGTGCACATCAACTTCCTATCTTAGGAGCTCCATTTCAAGATCCACTTCATTTCATCCAACTACATAAGTCTAGCGTGTGATTACAAGAAAAATCACATCAAATATCAACTAAGGAATTCCATGCAAGTCATGAACTGACACCTGAAAGACCTTGGGGTTATTTTCAACAACTTGTTGTTGGAGATTTCCTTTCAAGAGATGTAGTGCATTTATGTATTACCTGTGTTGAGAAAGTGTGCAAAACACCGCATCAAAAATAACCATAGATGCAAATTTTACATCCACTGTAGCAATATTGTCTATTGTCATTTCCCTTATGTCCCAATGTGAGCCAATCACTTTAGTAACCTCATCATTCTTCATAGACTTCAAAACTAGAAGTCTACCAGTGGAATTTAAGCCTTTAACTGCACAAATAGCTTCCTTTGAGATTTTGAATGGCACTTCCAGCCACATGAACTCATCATGAACACGAATTTGTATATATCAAACCCACTCATCTTCTTCAAATATAGGAAATTTCACGAATTGCGCAAATTTCTTATCTTCTAGAGTTTTGAATTTTGGTTTCACAGTAAAATCTTCTTGAACTTTGTGATGAGAATATAATTCCAATAACTGTGAACTACCCAAATATCTTCAATATGCAGAACTTCATACAACACCGATGAAAATGCACCTAAGGGCTCTGTATCTATAGACTTATACAAATTCCCTAATATCTTCAATATGCAGAACTTCATACAACATCAATGAAAATGCACCTAAGAGCTTTGTATCTATAGACTTATACAAATTCCATTTGAATTTTAGACGCGGCCTATCCTTAAATTCTACTATCAGAGGAGTAGAAATAATTGTGAGCACACATATTTATAGGGTTTTGCAATAAATACCTTTCAGAGTCGAAACAAAATTTGATCGCAGATTCTCCTCTATGCTTGAATCTCTCTCAATTTGGCAATGATCACTTCATATCTCTCCAAACCTCTTTCCTCAAATGCAATATGAAAAATGAGGGTGGAAGCCATTATTTTATTGTCCTCGAACCTAACTCCTTAATTTTGCAATAAATTCCCTTGCCCTAACTCAACCAATTTTTTGTCCTTTATGTTCCAGGGCAAATAATTCTTATGAAGATCTCCAATATTCTTCACTAACACCTTAGATTCAATTCACAATCTCTGGGAAGTATCAAATTTCCTACTAGACTCATCTGAATTCCAGTACCAATCACTTGTAAGGGGTTTAGGAGTTTTTCTTGATAGCTCCCCCTATGGCAGAGACTTAAAATTAATTTCCTGAAGTATTACCAGAAGTGGCTTTTGGTGTGGGCCCATTTCCTTCTACAAAGGGATTCTTCTTCACCCATTTCTTCTACATTTTCTTCTTGATCTCATCAGTAGTGACTTTCCCTTTTCCTTTAACATCCAGTTGCATGTTCTATTTTACCAGACCTCTTCTATTCCAACATAATCTAGAAGTGTGACCAAACTTGTTGCAGCTATAGCACACAACACTTCTCTATCCAGGAAAATTGTTCCACTGACTTTGTCTTGATCTACATTGGTTACAATATGTCCAAATCTATTGCATGCATAACATCTGACATCTCTGTGAAAGTTATGCATCTCAGTTTTGTATTCACTTGACTTCTGACCATACTTATAGCAATTAAAACACTGACCTGAGAATGATGGTTTACTTGTGTTCACCCTACTCCTACACTAAGAAGCCATATGACCAAATTTTTTGTAGGCATAACAATAGCCATTAAATCTTTGAGCATTAGGTTGCCTTATCGTATTTCTTCTGGGTCCATTCATATGATTTCCTTGTCTGAATTTTCCTTGTCTGGATTCCTTTGTCCAGAGATCCTTTGTCCAGAGCTCCTTTGTCTAGATCCAGAGCTTTCTCCTTCTTCATATCCAAGACCTCATTTGTCACCATTAGTCATCTATCCCTTGATTAGTTCATCAAGTTTGGCTGAGCTTGCTTTGAATTTCTCCTTATACTCATTTGCAGCAGCAAGTTCATCTTTGAGACCATCAAGTTGTTTTTCAAGCTCCTCTTCATTATTCTTGGATTGCTCCAATTCATTATCTAGTCAGCTGCATTGTTCATACTTTTCTTTCAAAGATTGTGCAAGATTTTCTTCATTCTTCTTCTTGTCCTAAAACTCCTTGGTCATTTTCATCATGATAGATTTCATCTCATGCTTCAAGGCAGCATTCTCTTAGGAAAAAATTTCACATTCTTCTATTTTCTCTTTCAAAGCTTGACTGAGTTGTTCATCTTCCATGGTTTTTCTCTTATGTTTCAGCTGACCACATAATTCCTTTCGTTTCTCCCTTGATTCATTGATCTTGTCTTTCAATGACTGGATGAATTTTTCTTCATTCTCAAGATTTTCTTGCAGTTCCCAAATCTCAGATTTTGATTGGTCAAGATCATCCAAGGCCACCATAAGTTGCTATTGAAGACTGCTTGTATCCATTGAGAACACTTTCCAAGATCTCCCCAAGTTGTTAGACTTCTTTCAAGGAAATAGCTCTGATACTAATTGTTGGAAACAAGCAACATTAAGAGGAGGGGGTGAATCAGTGTTCTGCAAAAAATAACTTTATTATTCTGACCTTTAATCCACTTAGAACATTTAATCAAAAGAAATATGCAGAAATCGAAAGAAAGAAACCACACAACCATAACACAAGGATTTTTACGTGGAAACCCTGTTAGGGGAAAAACCACGATGGATGGCCAATCCACAATAAGTTCTGAGTATACCCAAAAGAAATATTACAAAATGGGAATGCACTTGCATTCAGGCTCACTGCCTAGAGCTCACTACTCAAAAGGATGGGCTGACTTCCCTTACAATAGTTTGGAATAGATCCAAAAGAAAATGAACTGAATGGATAGCATCTACTAATGCTTGATTACAGTTTCGGTTAAGCTTTGATGACGAAATTCTGTCCTTTTGACTGATATCGAACTACTGCTCTACTCTGCTCAAGTTCGCACACAAAATCTTTATGCGCAAGTGAAACTGTGCATGATATCACTCAAATAATCCTTAGATATTTGCAACATACACCAATACACCTTACTCATTGCACAAAGTGATGTAATGGATCATCTAAATATATCTGCAACTAAGGATCTAATCGCTACAAGTTGGCTCAATAAAACTTAGGAATATTTGCAATTTGTTGGCCCAAATCATGAACAATTTGATGCGTATCCAAACAATTCAAATAGTCCATAGCTAGGACCCATAGTTAATCATTTGAACATAAAAACATCTTAGATTATTTCACTTGACACATCCACATCATGCCACATTTACTGAGCCAACTACAAACAAATAAATAGAAAATATCCTACCGGACCTCCAAACTCGTACTGCAACTAATGCAACACCACAAAACTCAATGATAAGATGATCCATGTGCTCAACAAGCAATTTCAAAGATCCACAACACAAAACAATGATCCGATGAAGCTGTCTAACCGGATACCCTGTTCCTCAAGTATTCTACCAGTAATACACAGTATTTCACTTTATCTGCTGGTATGACTAGATACTGAACTGTGGACCATGAGGATGAATTCAGTTGCCATCAATGACAACACTAAAATCCATATGCCAATAGAGCATAGGACTATCACTTTACAAGCACAGTAGACAAGGGGTTTATTAACCTTCTAATTAAACTAAGGTGCCTAATTTAATCAAAAGAAAGCAATAAAACAACTCCAACCCCTACAAACACCATCAGTAGTTTGATATTATTGTCTTTGACCAATGTATTAAGCACCTGCAACACAAAATATTGATCAGTTTTCAAAATTTTGAATTTCAGTAAAATAAACCAGATGTGCCAAAACATTAACCATATGCGCCAAAAGATCACATAGATATGCTAAAAGAACTACTCTATGCACTAGAGAAACTACTGAATGCGCTAAAATATCAAACAGATGCACCAAAAGACCCCCTAAATGCGCTAAAACAGGAGTTGGATGCGCTGAAAGATGCTAAGGATGAGCCGTAATAGGAACTGGATGCGCTAAAATATGTTCTTATGCACCGAAGGAAATCACAGATGCACTACATAAGAGTTCACATCCAGATTTGGAAAACAACTTTCCAGAAAATGTCAATAAAAACGGGGCTAGGCCCCATTGTGGGTGCCAAATTTATGTGTGAGGTAAAATGTGTAAATGAATAACAAAATCACACAAGAAATGAGACATTATATTAGAGAAATTGAATAGCAAATCGAATCAAACTGAAATAAAACCAATTCCCTAAGTCATCCCATTGTTTCCTATCTTCAAGGATTCATTAAATCATAATGGCTCTCAAATTTTTGTATGCACTATGACTGTTAGAATGACAACCTGAGGAATGGAATGCTAGAAAATGCAAGAAATCTATTCCTACATGCTTGATATTCTACATGATTTGATGAGTGATATGATAAAGATATGATACTAATTATGTGATGCAAATGCTATATAAAAACTACTATGATAGTAGAAATGCAGCTACCAAACTAAGCCATGATTGTAAACTAATATGCTTCTAAAATGCTAATTACTAAATGCTCTAAATGCTCAAAGTGCTCTAATGTAATTTCTGCAGAGTAAGATTGCTCAAAGATGGGATATGAAATGTTGTAGAATGAGGTTATATTTATAGGATTTCCAAGGTATATTGTGATGTGGCAACAACCAATGGTCAGGATTTTAGCTGGAAAGATCGAGGGTGGAAGATGAAGAAATTAGAGGGAATCATGGAGAGTGTTCCCTTTAATAGAACACCATGCCAAGTGTGAGAGAATAAAATGATGGAGAGAGCCAAGTGTCGCAAGTTTGTTTCAAAATTGGTTGAAGATAATTCCAATTTAAATATTAAGGATATTTAAATTCATGAGACACTTGATGAGGTGGCAAGAAGAAAAATTTGTAAACATGTGACTAAATTTAAATTTGAAATTATTCAAATTTAGCAAGAAGATATTAATTAAATAAAACAAACTATTTGAATTTGTTTATTTAATTAAAATTAGAGGAATATGAATTAAGATAAGAAGAATTAGAAAGTGTGAACTATATAAATAAATTTAGAATTTATTTATAAGTAGAGGAAATAATAGGTTTATTAATTAAATACCTTGTATTAATTAATTAATTATCCTGGCCGATTTTAGGTGTATACAATATGCACAAGGCCAAATATTGCACATGTATTGGGAGTTGTGAGCAAGTATATGAGCAATCTAGGAATGGAACATTGGAATGCGGTAAAATGGAATCTCTAATATTTAAGGGGTACTACTTCAAAGAAACTATGTTTTGGAGGAACAAATTCTACTCTAAAAGGATATGTTGACTCTGATTTGGTAGGTGATATTGATAGCAGGAGGAGTACTACAGGGTATGTTTTTACTGTAGGAGGTATTGCAATCAGTTGGATTTCAAGGCTACAAAAGTTTGTTGTGCTTCCAACCATTGAAGCTAAGTATGTTGCTACAAAAGCTAGCAAGGAGATGATTTGGTTACAACATTTTCTAGAGGAATTGGGACAATGACAAGAAGATAGCCCTTTGTACACTGATAGCCAGAGTGTCATTCATCTTGCTAAGAATTCAACTTTGCATTCAAAAACTAAGCACATACAGCTCATATACCACTTCATCTGGTCAGTTTTGGAGGATGGACAGTTAAAGCTAGAGAAAATTCACACAAGTGAGAATCCTGAAAATATGTTCACAAAGGCAGTTACACGGGAGAAATGTTGAGATATGGCGTTGTACACCATTGCATGAAATGATTTCTAATAATGTTGTAATTAAATAATTATTTAGTTGTGATGCACCTTGGTGGTGTGGATAATCACACTAGGTAATTATGTGGGGACCCACTTGATGTTGTATTGTAACATTGTATTATTATTTAATGTGTGGGAGACATGTGATAATAATTTAATATTGGGGAAATATTAAATAAAGTGATGTCTTAGTACCCAATATTAAATAAGGGGTTAGTGGTTTTGTATTCACATGGTTTTGTGGTACGTGGTTTTACCTTACCACTAGTTGTATTTTGTGTGACCTCATGTCTATAAAAGAAAACACATTTGTAGTGGTTTAGGTTGGCTCAGTGGGTTGGTTGTCATTATTGAGTCTTCTTGTGGAGTGCATTTGTGAAGCATGGCATGGGATGTGTGGATTCATGCTTGGACACATGGGAATGCATTGGAGGGCTTGATGCTTTAGAGGTATTCATTGTAACTCTTGTATTTCTTTATTGTTGGATAATATGATGGAGTATGGATGCTTTTGGAGGTTGGGTTTTTCCCTCTTGAGGGTTTTCCCAAGGTATATCTTGTGTTATCTTGTGACTTGTCTATTTGATCTATGCATTTTGACAACTTGTATGCATGTTTATCTCTCATGGGTTATGTAGGAAATGGATTAAGATCATGGGTTAAATGCAATTATTTCCTAACAAGTGGTATTAGAGCTTTCATGGTTGAATTTTTGTTATAACCCTAGTTTGAGAGTTTTTGCAAAGTTGAAACCATGGAAATGCATGTAGGATTTGAGGCATTACAAGATATGGAACACATGTTGCAGGTGTTTGTATGCAGATTTGGGCTTTTGAGTTGTCAAGATTTGTTGGGTTTATTGCAGATCTAAAGTTTTCCAAATTTGGGTGAAAGAGGGTTTCTTGGTTTGAGTTTGCATATGAGGGTTTTGTAGGGGAAATTTCATAGATGATCTATTGAGACAAAATGGACCTCATGGTTGGATTCAAGTTGGCCAAGAGACGAAGATTGACATAAAATTTGACCTATTTTGGAAAAAGTTGAAAAAAATGCAAAAAAAATTTAGTCACAGCCCAATTTTGCCATGTGCAGGATTTTTTTTGAAAAAAAACTAATATTTTATATGCCGCAAAAAAAAATTCATACTGTGCAAAATAAAATAAAATATTAGAAAATCAATATTGAAAATATTATTATATATATATATATGCGATTTAAATGTTTGATTTGAAAATTTAAAAAAATTAAAAAATTAAAAGTGGGGGGGAGGGGGGGTCCGCAGACTCCCGCCCATTGTGCCATCGGTACCCTGCACCAACAGAGTACTAACACCATAGAGGTGTCAGCCCTGCCGGGGCAAGGCCCCCTGTCGGCCCAGTGGTCGTCCGCCGGTGGGCTTTGCCCACACTGATGACCAGCGAAAAACTTTACCGCGCAAATTTTTTTTTAATAAAATTTAAAACTTTTTAAAATCTGTCGAAAACCTTTTAAAATGTCGGACTTCAAAATATATTATGCCAAAATTCAATGTCCGGCGGGGTCTGATGTGGGGGGGGGAAGTTTTTTATTTTGGAAATTAAATAAAATTTGATAATTTTTAAAATTTGCCACCCCTAGTGGCGGCGCCATCGGCAGACTGCTGGCCAACCACTGGGCCACCACCAAAGAGCCACCAAGAGGCCTTTTTATAACATTTTTTTTCAAATTTTCATAACTTTTGCCCAATATGTCAAATTTTTGACTTCTTATAATTGTTGGAAATCTGGTTCTAAGCACTACGCAGTAGTACAGGTTTGGTTCCCTGATTTTTCCATTTTGACATGTTTTGGGGGCCTGAAAGTCAGATGTTCTCATTTGCATGGTTTTGGTCATAACTTTTGCATATGAAATCGGATTTTCAATTTCGAAGAGGTGTTGGAGAGAATTTGCAGTGTACTACACATTAGTTCATATTGTTTATCAGTTTGAGGAGCTGGTTGAGTTTGGTAATTTTTTTATCACCTGTAGGAGCCCGAGATTCAGGGTGTGATTGTGTGAGCATCTGGATGAGTCAAGAGGTGAAGCCTTGAGGGAGTACAAGTTTTTATATGTTATTTATGATGCTATAGTTGATTATCATATTGGTGCTGCCAGGTATAGGTTTACAGGTGATTTTCAGAGTTGGGATATTGATGGTGACAGATACACAGGTTGTCTTCGATTTTGAGGACATGGTTGGACATGGTTTGAGACTTGGATTCTGGTATGGGTGATAGTTGAGTGCGGGTACAATGATGGATATGGTTATGGTGTCATGGATATGAAATTAAATTTGATATAGTGGCACGACATGATCATATATGTGGTGTTTGGTGGTGATTTGGTTTTATGTTAGGAGATAGTTCTTATCTTCTTGATGCTTATTTGGTTCCTTGACTATGATTACTAATTTGTAGACATGGTTGGAAAAACATATTTGTGGTTGGTTTGGTGTTTGAGTCTTGATGTCTATAGGATTATCTTCTTTGATATCTTGGTTTGCAGTTAGTAATGTGATGATGAGTTTGCATGTTTCAGTGGTTGGATCTACGAGTTATGTAGGTGTGTGGGTTGGCCACTCATTCATTTGTAGTGGGATGACTCGGATGTGGACTATCTATATCCACCAAGTTTGATTCATTATTGTTGCAGATTTAATTAGTTGGCCTTATCTGTGGTCATTTGTGCATTGGTATGTTGTTTCGGGATTGAGAGGATGGATGATTTGAGTGCTTGATTAGTCAATTCATGGGACTTGTAGCATGTGGTTTGATCATGATGTCATAATATATTGTTACATTCATTGGTTATACACTTTTAGAGGGAGCTTTTGATAGTGATGACTTGACGGTGATTGGATTGGTTTGCTTTGTGATGTTTTGATGGTGGTTGTATGTATCTTCTTGTCTTGGAGATCTTGGTTTACTTGTATGTTAATGACATTGAAGTTAAGTGTGTGTAGACTTGGATGATCTTCATGGAGAGGATGGCAGCCATGATGCCATGTGTAGCTCGTACCATGGTTCATTGGGAGTTGTTGGCAGTGACATGGATGCATCATTGGTGATGGTTATCTTCATGTGATTTGAGATATGATTTATTGGTTTAGAGTGTATTTTTTATTATGTCATGGTATACTCTTGATTCTAGATTAGAGTTTGGCATATTACATGTTCTCTTGATACCAGGATGTATGTTATGATGCATGTGATCTCCTAGGAGGAGATAGTTAGATCATGTTGTCATGATAGGTTCATGATTCTACGGTTGGAGCTTTGATATTGACCGTGTGTGGTTCTTTTTGTATTGGGTACATTGATCATTTTCTTGATTACTTCATGATGGTGATATGTTGCATTTGGATTTTGGAATGGATTGATTGGTTACAGGTACTCATGGATACTTGGAGACTTAGGTGATGGTTGGAGTTCTCTTGTGATTAGAGACATTTGATTGAGACGAATACTATTTGGCGGTTTCAATAGGAAAATTGGGGAGCTTTCACTTGGATATGGACATGAGTTCATGTTGGACCGATAGAGGAGATTGTTCTTGGAGTGATTCATGATGGCTTGGTTATCCTGGAGGAGCATTCTCATTCCCCCTCTTGGCCTACTCAATAGTTCTTTATTTGAGAGGTATTTTCCCATTATATCTTTTAGATGTGTTATGTTTCATGCTTTTATTTCTCATGGGAATGAGTTGATTCATGGTGATTTATTTGGATACTCATTTGAGGATGGTTCAGCATGAGTTTATATGCTTTATCTTTCATAGATATGGATCTTGAGCTATGGATAGTTAGTTATGGAGGATTCATTTTGAGGGATGTTATGGCATCGTTATTTCCTTGTGCATATGAGTTTATGATATCATTTTTTATGAGGATTGTTAGGAGATGGTTTATGGACTGATTTCCAGTATTGGGGATGGTTAATTTGAGTTTGATCTTCTTGGTTAAAGAGGCTTACATCCATGTTTGCATTGTTACATTGATTCATATGTTGTACTTGATCTATGAGATTGAGTGTTATGGATGTTGTTGAGGCTTTTAATTTGGAGTTGTTGAGAGATCATACTTGACACAACAATACACTTTTGATGTGTTGGTAGGAGGACATTATGGTTTACAGGTTTTCTCTCTTCATGGTTCCTTCTTGGATGTTCATGTTTTGGGAGGATGGTGGCAACATGTTGTGAGAGATTATGCAACTCTTTGGGTTGTATATGTGGATCATTGTTATTGTTCTTGGAACTTCATGCTTTGATTTACTTATCCTACTTTGATGTATAGTGTTGATTGGTAGACTTGATATGCTTTGACATTACCTATGCAGTGGGAGTTCCTAGATATGTATGTTCTTCATTGACAGGTTTGGTATAGGGATCTTCTGATTGCAGTTTACAGGTTGCATATGTTCTTGGCATGAGTTTATTGATGTATTGATACCTTGGAGGTATGGATGATTGGATGTATTATCATGTGTTGTGGATGTTATTTCTGGTCATTTGGGTTTTCAAGTTGACATCAACTTAGTTAGAGCCTTTTTTATCACTTGAATGTGATGCTTGTGTTCTTGGATTGGTGCACTTTCACCTTGGCATGTTCTTCTTCCATAAGTGGCACATTAGAGGATGAGAGGAGTTCTTGCTTGAGATAGTGGTCACTTTGTTCTTATTGTAGGTATCTTGATGGAGCACGAGAGCATGTTGGAGATTCATTTGATTTCATGTATGGCTTTGATGATGTATACAACAAGTGGGAGAATGTTGAGATATGGTGTTGTACACCACTGCATAAAATAATTTATTATAATGTTGTAATTAAATAATTATTTAGTTGTGATGCACCTTGGTGGTGTGGATAATCACACTAGGTAATTATTTGGAGACCCACTTGATGTTGTATTGTAACATTGTATTATTATTTAATGTGTGGGAGACATGTGATAATAATTTAATATTGGGGAAAATATTAAATAAAGTGATGTCTTAGTACCCAATATTAAATAAGGAGTGAGTGGTTTTGTATTCACATGGTTTTGTGGTTCCCGGTTTTACCTTACCACTAGTTGTATTATGTGTGAGCTTGTGTCTATAAAATCAAAAACATTTGTAGTGGTTTTCGTTGGATGAGTGGGTTGGCTATCATTATTGAGTCTTATTGTGGAGTGCATTTGTGAATCATGGCATGAGATGTGTGGATTCATGCTTGGACACATGGGAATGCATTGGAAGGCTTGATGCTTCAGAGGTATTCATTGTAACTCTTGTATTGATTTATCACTGGATAATATGACGGAGTATGGATGCTTTTGGAGGCTGGGTTTTTCCCTCTTGAGGGTTTTCCCAAGTTATACCTTGTGTTATCTTGTGGCTTGTCTATTTGATCTATGTATTTTGAAAAACTATATGCATGTTTATCTCTCATGGGCTATGTAGGGAATGAATTAAGATCATGGGTTAAATGCAATTATTTCCTAACAAGAAAATGATTTCCTCATCGATTTTCGTTGGCCTTCACAACTAATAATGGTGGACATAAGAAACCAGCCAGACCTATAATCCAGTGGGAGCTACAAGTGTAGCAGTGTTTTCTAGGATCAATCTCCAAGTGGGAGATTGTTTGGTGTGGAGCTTGATCAGTCTCCAAGTGGGAGATTGTTAGTATGTGGTGACTAATCATGCAAATATTGTACACTCGTAACCTATCCTCATTGAGGTTCAGGGCCAGTCCAAACCCTGAGTGGGGGTTCGAGGGTGGCAACTCTCAACAACAGGGGTTTGAGGGTGCAACCCCTAATTTTTTTTTTGTTAACATGCCAAGTTTTTCCCACTAACACGTCAAGGTTTTCCCATTAACATGTTAAATAAAAAAATGACTTTGTAAAACCCTAATTCTAGAAGCTTCCAAAAAGCTGGTTATAAGTGGTTGGGATGTATGTTACGACATGACATTCATGAGAATGTAATTTGTTTTGCACTAAATAATAAAATCACTAGGTTGATAAGTTTCTATGAATGTAGCCCATATTGGGTGAACCACAGTAAATTTTGTGTTGATCTCTTTTGTGTTATTCTTCATTGTTATTTCTGGGTTATTTAATCTACATATAATTGTTAATGTTTATTGCTCTAATATGCGTGAATCCTAGCAAAGCCAACTTAACTACCTATATAAGGCTATAATAAAGATTATATAGCTTAGTGAAGAGTTAAGGTAGTCTCAATGTGACTTTATAACCCTATACACCTATAGTATTAAGGCATAGCAATGTGCTCATATAGTGAAAATACAACCTCATATAATATTGACCATAGAGTTTCTATTCACTTTTTTAAGGAATAATCATATATAAGTGTAGACACTTAAAAATACCCTGAATGTATACACACTTGAATCGGATATATTAACATCACTTCATCCTAAAATCCATCCTCTTTTCGCTGAATTGATTAAAGTTGCCTAGCTATTTAATTAATTACATCATTTTTATGTATTAACCTAATTAATCTAATCGGGTTAATTCATCCCCTTTCATGCTAACATTTCATCTTATTAAATTAAATACATCAAGATATTTAATCTAAATCCCCAAATCCTCCTATTTAATAAGATAACCCTAAGTTATTAAATTAAATATCATCTTGCTTTCTCCTTTTCATTAAATCATTTTATTTAATGAATATCATCTAATTCTCCTAATTTGTATAATTGAAACTTTATTCAATTATCAAATTACTAATTAATCTAATCTTCCCACTTGCAAGGGAATATTCCAAGGGAATATCCCCTCCTTTGTAAGGGGAAGAAATAATAAAATTTCATATTGGCCATACATGTCTGAATTATTCATCGAAGCATGTCCATTAAAATTCCTTGCCAAAATGTTTCTATTGCGATAGAGATTCACAAGGTGCTTCTTGATGGATTTTTGACTATGACGCCTAAGTTTGAAGTAATGACATGTAGACCTTCTCTTTGGGATTTTGATTTTGAGAGAGATCATTTGGAGAAGCCCAATATTGTGGAAAAGAGGATATTTATTGCCACGCGGGAGGTGGTAATATGGGCCTTCTGGCCACAATATCGACTTTTTCCTCTTGTTCGTCTAAGATATTTGTTGTGTTTCTCCACTACATGAGTGTTTCCTTTGTTTCAAAAGTGAAGCTCATCAAACTACTAATTATATCTATTTTCTCTCCCTCAATTAGTTCAAATTTTGGTTGAATGATAATGGGCGTAAGGTTAGGTTGTTCAACCAGAACGATCGGACGCCAAATGGTCATATGGGGTTCAATTTGTCAATTTATCTTGCTTAAATGAGTTTCTTTTTACCATAAACACTTTGTCTTGCTTAAGTTTCAAACTAAATGTCTATGTCAAAAACATCATCAATTCCACAAAGTCCATTTTGTGAAAAAGGATGAAGTTAAGGGCATAGTTACCTAGGTTAACTTTGGGAAGTATGGATTGAGATGGAAACCAAAATATTTAAAAATCTCTAAGAATAAATCCTTAGGACAAGCATAAATATCAAGGTTTTGTTAAATGGTATCCATTGATAAGTAGGAGGTTTTTTCCATAGCGTGTCAAATTGTGAAATTGCTATCAGGATTCAACCATGTAGTTTTGGATTCAAACTCATTGACCCATGTTTCATGAGTAGTGGTTCAAAAGAACCCATCTCTCATGATAGTGAATGTTCCACTTAGCACTCATTGCATCTAGGTGATGCTCACAGAGGTGAAGCATTGGGCCTTCCCAGGAGGTCACCCATCCCAGTAAGGGTATCCATACTTAGACCAAGGGGTTTGAAATTTTGAAAAGACTTGTTGATGTTTGTTTGTAATTGTTTTGGAACCAAGCAATTGTTAAACTAAATCACAAGCATGGAAAATCCTAGATAGGTGTGCATTTCTTAGTAGGCTTACCATCATCCCCTAAGAGATGATTAATCTGTGAAGATGAAATGGAAAAATAGGCTACGTCAAGGAAATGTAACGTCTTGACACACCAACCAAAGGAGTCCCTTCCCCATTTGCTTTATTGCCTCAATCAAAAACTGGACATGGTAAGTAACTTCTTGGAACAGTGTTATTCCAATGCACTACTTCAAAATACACTTTAGAGGAAATGGCAAGCCACTAATAACAAGGTTTGTAATTCATACTTTCAAAATAAACAAGTGCTATACATGCAGAGAATTCTCTCAATTAAGAGGCCTCCCAACCCTTAGAAACATCCAAGGCTTTTGACGTATCACATGGATACTAGAGGAGATGATCGCTGGTATAGTGTAACTACACTAGCTGGTTAATGACTTTTGTCACACCAATTATTTCTATAGTAGATTGAAATGAAAGCACCATTTGGGTTGTTCCCTCTCAAAGTTGGAAGTCAGGCCCTCTAAAGGTAACAAATGTTTGAAGCATAAAATTATTTTCATCACCCAAGATACCAATAGGAGCAAGGGGAGAGGATAAGCGCTTCCAAGAAGAAAAGAGATACTTGTGTGTTTCTATTCACCCAAGATCACGTGAAGTGCAAGGGGATTGGATACACACAACAAGCATACTTAAGCAAGTCAAAAACATGTTCATTTTAATCCATCATAGCAAAATGAGTTCATTTTAAGCACCAATTTGAAGTGTTGGAATTGTATTGTTCAATTTTAAGCCAACAAGCATAATGATGTGAGGGTTCAATTTTAACCAATTTGAACGTTCATTTTAAAGCCCAAAAAGAAATCTAGTTTGGTCCTAAAACGTGAAATAAAAGCATCATAAATGGGTTATAATTGCCTCATAAGTGTCAAAACACTTGTTACAATTATAAAATGAAAGGATGATATGCTCCTTTACTTCAAATTTCGTTGTTCAAACTTGTAAAATCCGTTAGCCTCCAAAAGTGTCGTTGTATCTGCAAACACAAGGAAAACCAAAATCTAAAGAGAAATTTGTCAGATTGATTAGTTCAAGCCCTCCTTCTAGCACCAAAATGTGACCAACGACATAGTATAGGTTAACTACACCCAATCCATAAAAATTCGAGGAATACTTAAGCCACTATGCATCAATCCCAATAAGATCATTCAATTAAACAAAGACGAAGAAGCCATTAAAACTAGCATATTAGAACACAAAAGTTTAATAAACATCTAATATAAGGCATTGAAACTTATCCTATTGGGGGAGTGGTGTTTCATTGATGTGGAATGGAAACCCTTTCCCAATCCCTTGGATAATGAGCTTGTTTCAATCAATACTATTGAAGAGAATCGACGAAACTGATGAAATATGTGTGATAAAACATGATTTAAATGCTAAATTAACATGATGAATGCTAAGATGATCGATATGGATGTATGTAAATCTACTCTAAATGTATTCAAGATTCAAAAGATTAAAACCCTAATTACAATAAATGCTAAATGTATGCACCTATGTTATCGTGGAAGCCATTAATGGATGCTTTAAGTTAATGATGCAAGTAAATTAAGCTAAAAGGATGCTAAATAAGTGCTAAATATGAGTGAAAGTGAAAGTGATTTTAACAACATAAGTTTTCTCTTAAGAGATGGATCCATTTGTCTCCAAATAGTGACCTATTTATAAGAGGAAAAATGAGAAATAAAGGGTTGAGATTGAAAAAGTTAATCAATGGTCAAAAAGGAAGGAAGATTGAGGCATGGATCATGGATTCTCATCAATGGATGAGATTCAATGATCACATAGATCAAGAAAAGGATCAAGTGTTCATATTCTTTCAAAAAAACACACTTTCAAAAGTTTACTCAAGAGTTTGTTTCAAAAAGGAATATTCCCCTTTTTCAAATGAGTGAAGGAAGAGAATATTTTTGGGAATATTTTCATGGGTGAGGAAAATATATATTTAGAAAATTAAAACAAAGTTCTAATGTGCAAAAGGGGAAGGAATAAAAATTATTAATATTGGGAATACATGTCATTGAACATTGGGTCAACTTTAGGAATAAAAATTATTCATATTGGGCATACATGTCCTGTAAAATAAAAGGTTTATTTTAGGTCAAAATTTGGGTCAAACATTTCATCCACCCCTTGTCAAAATTCAAACCTCGAGGCATGGTTATACATGCGTAATAAATTGGGGCTCTTTGATCCCAATATTGGCTGCTGCCATTCTCATTCCCTCTAGCATCCTTGGTGTAATTTCAGGGTTGGCTCTGACAGAATATTTAAGCGCCTTGATCATGCCATGATCTCGTCTTAAAATTTATTTTCTTTTGACAACTCTTCACTCTCGGTTAAGCCGTTAGTTGATGTGACTTTGTTAGATCATTTCCCCATTTATTTTTGCATTGAATGCGAGACAAGACAACCTTAGGCCTACAGAACACAGTTCTTTTTGAACATGTATTTGCTTTGTCATCAACCCACGTTGGCCCACATTCATAGAGTCTGGAATTTGGAGTGCAGGCCACCTCATAATACAGGCTAGATTAATTGGTGGAATGATGCTATCACTCGCATGACTAGATTTATGTGCATTTATGGGCTTCAACTGGCCATTTTTCACCAGTGCTCTTATGAGGCTACCATAGCTGACCTGCACTCAGCTACTAAGGCTCTGGTGGCTAGCCCTTTCTTCCCATCATTATAAGTCAAGGTGGAAAAAATTAAGACACAAAAAGCAAGTTACAGATAATTATGTTGCTAGAAGTGTGCAAATCAAAGCCAGATTGCATTGGTTAAAGATTGGCGACCATGCCCCCAAAGAGTTTTTTCTATCCTTGCATTCCAAGCACTCATCTCCTGGCATTAAAAAAATTAAAGATGGAATTCAAGTGCTTTCTGAGCTACCCGAAATTCTCCAAGCCTTTGTTTGACATTATGAACAAGTTTTCATTGCTCAGGAGTACATGCCAGAGCGACAACAACCCCTTCAGGATTATCTTGTTGTTGTGCCAAATAGGCTATCTTTAGCCTAGAAAGCTTTTAGTGAACAATTGCTCACAGTTGAAGACTTAAAGGAAGTTGTTCATTCCATGGTTGATGACAAAGTCCCGGGGATTGATGGTTTCCCTTGTGAATTTTACAAGGCCCTGTGGCTCTGTGTTGGGCATGACTCTCATAAAGTCTATCTTGAGGCTTTTCATTCCAAATCCCTCAATAATATAATTAATAAAGGAGATATTAAATCCATACCTAAGTTTATAGATCTCGAGGATATTTGCAACTGGCGGCCTACCACGCTCCTTAATGTCTCTTACAAAATCATCGCCAAAGCTCTTGCTCTGAAGATACGCCATCTTTTGCCTCAGATTGTGTGCCCAAAGCAAACTGGGTTTATCAAGTCTAGATTTATTCAAGAAAATATCATTGTTGTGTGGGAAGGTATGGAGTGGGCCAGGTGTTCAGACCAGAAAGCTAATTTTCTCAAAATAGGCTTTGCTAAAGCCTATGACTGCATTGAGTGGCCTTTTATTCTGGCCAACTTGAAAGCCTTGGGTTTTGGGCCTAATTTCATTCAGGTTGTCCAAATTATCTTCTCAGATGCCTCTACTTGTATCACCATTAATGGTCGCTAATCTCTTACCTTTGGGCTATTCCGCTCCATTCGAAAAGGTTGCTCACTTACTCCTCTTTTCGTGCTTGCTACCGAAGGATTTGGCTATCTCTTGGCCAATGTAGTTTCTCAACAACATTTTAAAGGAATTACTCTACCTAACTCCCAGGCTCACTTGGTTAATGGCCATTTTTCTAATGACACTTTCCTCACCCTTCAGAAGGAAGAGAATAATATTAAGGCGGCTCTTGAATGTCTTAACATTTTTTTCCTTATGTTGGGTTCTGCCATTCAATGGCATAAAAATTTGTGCTACAAGTAATCTATTTCGCCCACTCCTCACTGGCTTCAGCAGTACGGTTGGAAATGGATTGGGCCAGGGGAAATCTTTTGGTTTCTGGGCATTCCCTTTTCCTTCCAGGCTTCTCTAGTTGAGTTGTGGCAAGTTGTCCTCTACAAGAGTGAGCAAAATTTGGCCTATTGGATTACCAAGCCTCTTTCTCTGGCAAGGAAATTCCAAGTGTGCTCTAATATTTTGGTGGCTACACATGTCTACTACTCCCATTTTTGGGCTCCTTAGAAAGTTGCTTATGCCAAGCTTAAAAAGCTACTTCAAGACTTTCTTTGGGCCTCTACAGAGTCCCATAGAGGGTATCACCGCATTGCCTGGGAGTTTTGTTGCCTTCCTAGAGACTCTAGAGGAATTGGTCTGCTCTCCACTCAAAGACAAGGGACTTCCTTAGGTGTGAAATGGATAATTAGAGCCCTTACTAGAGATGAAGCCTGGAAAATTCTCCTTAGACATTGCATTCAATCCAGCTTTCCTATTCACAGACTCACCTAGAAGGGGATTGGCTTTCAAACCCTTTTGGTCATGAAGTAACCAATTCAAACTATGGGAACTTTCGTGGCCAAGAGCATTTGGAGAGCCTGGGAGGTGGTTAAGCCTTGGCTCCACCGGGCTGGGTCTACTTTTCGTGATGGTATTTCGCTCAATCAACAAAATGTTTGGTGGTCGTCTCTCTTTGCTAGTAATGGTCAACCACTAGCCAAGTCACCTTGGCTTAAGGGGCTAAGTTTCCACAAGAAAGGCATTCAAACTTTGCAGTATGTGTTTCATAGACCCACAATGCACATCATGTTGTGGGAAGATTTTGTGCCCTTTACAGGCTTCAAAACCAAGATAGTGATACTTTTGATGGTTTGGTGAATGTTATTCCTATAGATATGCTTCATAAGGTGAGAATTCATGGTTCCAAGCCCTGGTGGAAGGACTAAAAGTGGTACCTAGACACCCCTTTCAGGAATTAAAAGCGTAGGATTGGTTATATTTGGATTTCACCACACTTTCCAATGATTGAAAGTTTGAACCAAAGGTGGCTTCTTCAATCCCCCACTCATGTCTAGCAAAAAATATTCTCTACCACTTGGTTTGCAAGTGATGAGCCAAAACTTTCCCACTTTGCTTGGTTTATTCTTTTCCAAGGCTTTCCTGTGGGGTCTCAACTTGTTCACTTGGGGGTCCAAGACCCTCAGTGCCCTTTTTGTGGGAAAGCTGAGGCTTTTAAGCATCTCTTATGGTTTCGTACAAGAGCTCAACAGTTTTGGAATTAGATTCATGACTTCTTTTAGCCTTTTAGACTGGAACCCTTCTCCTGGCATATGGTTCTGTTGGGAGACTCGCCCAAACTTCTTGCTAAATATACCCAGCTTTGCCACAATTTCAAGGTGGAAATCCTCTTTAATATCTGGAAAGATAGAAATGCCTACATATTTGCTAACACACAAATGAATAAAAATGTTTCTTTGTATTCTAAAGCGATTATTTGCTCTAATGATTCAGGTGCTTTTGGATCATTGGGGTAATGCCCCATGTACTATAGCTCAAGTGTCCACTTCACCCACTTACTCTCGCGGCTGGTTGCCCTCTCAGGGCTAGAAGTGGAGTGGCTCTACTCGCCCCTGCTCTTAGCCTCCTCTTCGGCGTGGTTCTCGCCATCCTTGGTAGACTCGTTCTCCTCCTCTACGGGCTGGCCAGGGGTGGCCCTCTGGAGGAGCGGCGGGGAGAAGTGGTGGTGGTTTTGGGTGGCCCTCTAATGATACTCCTACTACTAGCTCTGGTTGGCCATATTTATGTAAATGCTTTATGTGTCTAGCGCTTGCAATCTCGACCCGCGAGGATAAAGATGTTGATGATGGTTGGGTCCTCCCCCTGACGTCACTCCAAACCCCACTGATGTATGGGGGGAAAACCTAGATGAAAGATACCATCCTGGCTCTGTTGGTATTGCTTTGGCCGCTTTATGGCCTTTTTAATGTTTGTAATCTTGGACTTATGGGCTAGGCCCATGTGACTATTTTTTGGTTTTTTGGGCACTGCCCATGTGACTCTCGGGGTGTGCCTTCTTACCACCCACCTTTTTTTGTGAATATGTATTTTAATCTTTATAATTAATATAGATTAGTGCCTATTCATCAAAAAAAATTCAAACCTCACTTCACCAAACTTTGCAAAATTTCAAACACACCAACACTTTTGGACTTATACATCTATCAACCCAATCCCTAACTTAGCTACTTTGTATGTGAAATGAATCATTTTCCATGCATTTGGTTAAGTTAATTATCATCTTTGAACTCGTTTATCTTGAAGGTCATAAGTCTACCTTAAAGATTCACAATTTCATTAAACATCCTTTATCCAAACGTCAAACACCAAACCTCTAAGTCAAAAGTATTGTCCCAAAACATTTGCAAAGATCACTCTCCACATCATTCACCTTTTTCACCTTCCATTATCACCATTTCTCCAAAATGACTTATAGCTTCCCCTTTACCAAGATTTGGGTCAACTAGAGAGTTTAAACATTACAAATCTCAACACAACTCTCCCATAGGTGACCCAAAATTTATGGTAAAGAAAAGATCACAACACAAGATAATCATGGAGAAAACCAAAGTCACATTCACATCAAGTGATCCCAATCCTCAAGAATTAAATCCAAGGAGTCATTTTATCCCCTCACAACTACCCCAAGATCCATTGGGACCATACGAGGTAGATGTCACAAATAATTCCCTTGAGTTTACTAAGGAAGAACTCCTTGAGTACAAACAAGAACATCAAGCCTTAGAAAATGTAGCTCCAATTTCCCCATCTTTTGTTGCACAATCATTGACACAAGGCTTGACTCCATCTATGATTCAACTAACTCCATCCCTTGTTCCAAGTCAACACCGAACATCTAGTCTTGCAACTATGCTAGGAACCAACCTTGGTCTCATTTCATGTCTAGGGACAAATACAACTTTGGGTATTCACAACACGACCATTCCATTAACCAAAAACCTTCCCCAAAACACAAGTTGGACACCAACATTTGGTAAAACACTTACATTCCATGATGCCACAATGAACCCGACATTTCGAGCGCAACCATCTTCATCCATCATCACAAATACCCCAAGTGTTCCTAACGTTACACAAGGAAATGTGAACCAAGTGCCTCAAATAGGAAAACAAAGGAAAGTTAGCACACTCACACAAGGGAAACCCTTAACAAGTGGTTCCAACAACCCCATTGACACATTGAAACAAGTGGGTACCCAAGCTACTCAAGTCAATCCACCATCCACATCAAACCCATCTATCATCAATCCAAATCAAAACAACCCCTTGATCACAAACCCCATCAACCAAGGTAATACCTTGGTCCCATCTCAAACACAACAAGGGAACCCTTAATGCATAGGTCAAGAGAACCCTTTCAATCAATTGACTCAAGGTCCTAATGTGCCATTGACATTGCAATACCAAATGGCACCATCATCATCCTTATCATTGGTCCCTCACGTGATGAAAAATCAAATAGGACCTAAAATTTACATTCTTCCATCCCAAACCACCATTTTACAAGGAATGTTAAACCAAGGAAAGCCCCAAATTCTCATCATCAACCCACAATCTAGTCAAACCACGAATACCCAAAACCCATCACAAATATCCCAACAAAAAAATGCTTCTACATTGCAAGCACATGCTCTAGCTTTGCAACAAGCACAACAAACTTATCAACAAGCGTTGCAAGCACAACAAGCTCGAGATCAAGCTTTGAATCAACAACAAGCCTATCAGCAAGCCTTGTAACAACAATAAACTCACACTCTAACTTTTCAACAAGCACAAGATGCCTACTAACAAGCAGTACAACAAGCTCAAGCGCAAGCCTTAGTTGCACAACAACAACAACAACAAGCTCAACAAACAACCCTGGTAGCACAACAACAACAACAAGCCCAACAAGCAGCCCTAGCAACACAACAACAACAACAATCCCAACAAACATCCCTAGCAACACAACACCAACAAAAATCCCAACAAGCAACCTTAGCAACACAACAACAACGGAAAAAACAACAAGCAACCTTAACAACAAGCAACAACAGCAAGCCCAACAACAAGCCCTCGTGTCCTAACAACAACAACAAGCACACCAAGTATCCCTAGTGGCCAACCAACAGCAACAAGCCCAACAACAAGCTCAACAGTATGCCCAACAACAAAAATTTCTCACACAACAACAACAAGGTTTGTACTATAACCCTCAGCAAAACATTGCCAATACGAACATGTTATGAACATATACACCTCCACCACAATCACCTTCACAATATCCCACACCACCATACTCACCATACAACACCCCATCCTATCAAAATCCCACATACAATCCTTTCCCCATCCCACAATACGCAACATATGTTCATCCCCCAAACCCACAAGATGATGTGGCATCGCAACTTAAAGTGTCAACACAAGAAATGCAGGATATTTAGATAAGAAAAATGAAGAAGCCCCATACACAACAAAACCTATGTCCATATCCATTCGATCAGAACATCACAATGGTACAATTCCCTCCCAACTTTGAAGTCCCCAAATTTGATAAATACATAGGGAGAGGAAATCTTGTGGACCACGTCAAAGATTTTAATGGCATGTGTATGGAGGTCACCTACAATGAGTCCTATTTAATGTGCCTCTTTCCACAAAGCTTGACAGGCCCAACCATCGACTGGTTTTCTCAGTTGCCTCCAGGTATCAAAACCTTCCAAGAAATCACTGATAAATTCATAGATCACTTCTCCTTTAATCTTGACATGGACGTGAGCCTAGAAAAGTTGTACACTCTCAAACAAAACAAAGGAGAATATTTCACCAATTTCTTGCAAAGATGGATACAAAGAGTTAGTAAGAGAAAGTGGCCCATTCCTAACGAACAAGTGGAGATTATCATAGAAAATGTTGATCCAGATCTATCCTTCCACTTAAAGATGTAATATATCACCACTTATGATGAGCTTGTCCCTAGGGCCCTCAACATCGATAGAGCCCTAATATCGCAGGGAAACACACAAGTGTATAGAGACAACCACCCATACACTAGTTCTAACAACAAATCCCGCTTTTGGGCCAAGAACAAGAATGTTACTAGTGATGGTGTTGTTGATGCAAAGGTGGTCTTAACTTCTCCTAGGCAAACAAACACACAAACCATGAATACACAACAACCATACACATCACCACCAAACAATCAAACAACAATCAACACTGCAAACACTCAATGTGGACAACAAAGAACAAATAGTGCTCCCAAGCGACAATTCACTCCCTTAGGGGAACCTATGGAGGGTGTGCTAAAGTAGTTGATACAGTCTAACCTTATCACACTCCTAGATTTCTCGAACTATCAAGAGCCACAAGTCAAACCTTGTAGCTATAGAGATGATCATTTTTGTGAATTTCATCGATACAAAGGTCATAACACACAAAATTGGTTTAGACTCAAACATCTAATAGAATATCTTATTGAACAAGGAGACATTTATGTTTATAAAAAATATGGGAATGAAAATCTAAAAATTTACACAAACCCTATGCTTGATCATACAAAAGAAAAAGATTCAGGAAAGGCATCAACCTCAAAAAAAGGTAAACCATACCCATGATACCACAGTGGGACATATTTATTTATCACAACATGAGGAATCAAATATGCATCAAGATATTGTTTTAAAACAAAGTCCAAACCCATCAATAGTGTTTAGCAATATTTTATACCATAATGACATCAAGTGGGTATCAGATTGTGATATCTCTCCCACATATGACTCAATGATTGGGCATGTTGAAGAAGCTCCAAACAAGCAATAAATATCCCTTATTTCACCCATACCCACAAATTTTTGTGAAGAGTCTTTTATCAATGATGTATCATCCACCTAAGGATCATGTCAAGAAGAGGCTCTTGAGGATAACGAAAGTACTCTGAATCGAGTCAGGATCAAGAACCCTATCCCAAGAGTTTCACCAAGAGCTAAGGGACATCTTCCAAACCATTTTAAACTCCAAATATGTTTCCAATATCACCCCTGAGATGTTTCTTTCTGATGGACCTATAGATGTTCTTCATCCAAAACAAGAGTCTCCCACTCTTGATATTCCCATACAAGAGCAAACAATGGTCAAGATTCTTGATTCTTATAGTGATTGTGCATCATTGACATCTTTTGAATCAGCACCAACATCTTTTGAACTAGCACCAACATCTTTTGAAGCAATATCAATAGATAACGATGTCATAGAATCAGAGAAAATAGTTCATATTCTTGAATGACAAGAACCCATAGCAATATAATGTGTTCATGACAAGTCATATTCAGTGGCTATGGATCAGAGGATACATTATCAGGGCAAAGAATTAGGTATTTATAATACCTTCACAACGCCAAGGGAAATCTTGTCTACAACAAACATCAACATATCGAGCACGAAGGATCCTTATGATGAAAATATTGTTAACACTACAAATAGTCATATCATGAATTGTCATCCACCCATCATCCCATACTCAAATGGGGACCAACGCAAAAATAAATATTCCTATTAAAGCAAGGAGAAGATGATCAAAGAAAATGAAGTAGTAAAGCAAAAAGGACACACCAAGTACAAATGGATACCAAAGAAAAATAAAGAAAATTGTCCCTCGAAAACTCCATTAGTCAAAGAAACTATGGGAAAAAATAAAAAAGGGAAACGTATCCATCAAAATCATCCTCAAAAACAAAAACAGGCTTCTCAAGCAAGGAACAAAGTATATCCAATGGTTGGTCCTAATTCCATGAAAACCTTTGTTCCCACCCATCATTGTTCATCTTCCCAAGTTTGGAGAGTCAAAGGTTCCAATCCATCTCATATTCCTTCATGCATGACATCATACACTTCATTCATGATATCCAATTCTCACTTAACCGTGTGTTGGCAGCTACCTTTCATCATAAGGATTATGAAGGTACCATATCACGATGTGCGCACATAGACAAGGTTAATTCCAGTATTGATAAGGCAGATTAGTGTTCTTCAAAGTTGTATTCAAGTGCTCATATCTTAGAAAAGAATCTTCTTCAAGCAAGGTATCATTGGAACGTTATGACAGTGGCCTCTACATTAGTACCACCAAGTGGTTCAACATGAGGGTAAAAGTTAAAAAATAAAAAAATCAAGAAAATAGTAAAAATAAAAATCATCCTCTAGTGAAAACCACTACGATGGCGCTTTTGGCAAGTACTGTGATGAAAACCTGGAAAACAAGCATCATGAGTAGAATCAAGCGTCTGTATGATCCTTCTCGGCTAGAAGCATCTCATCCTTGTCATGATAAATCCAATGTTCCCTCCATCCATCCAATCTAGCTTTCATCCAGATATTCTCATTTATCTTGATCTTGATAAAGATTCGGTGTATACTTCAAATCTACTCATGGAAAACTTTTGATAGGATCTTTACAATTTTATCTCATGAAGTCCCATAGCCCATATCTAGAATGATAAAAAATTGTTGAATTCTTCGCATCTACATTACCTATCTTGGTTTGTTCGATGATCTATGAAGCATTGTTAGACACTGGGGGCAAGATATTGCACTCTTATTTTTGAATAAATCTTGATCCATATCTTTTATCCCACAACGTGACATCATGATCTAGGTATCGTTTACCTCAAAATATCATCAAAAATCCCAAAAAAAATCATAAAAACCTCATCAAAATCCAAAAACATTTGCAAAATTAGAAAATACAAAAATATATGCAAAATCAAAAAATCCAAAAACATCAAAATCCTATACAAATAAAATCCAAAAGCATTTGAAAGCTATAAATTCAAAATCCCAAAACATCAAAAATCTCTAAAAATGTCAAAACATCGAAAATCCAAAAACAAAACCTTGCCGAACTACGAGTCTCTAAGCTTGAACGTAGGCAAGGCCATCATTGATGTGCCCTCAAGACACCTTAGGTAAGTCCTTTAGGATTCTGTCATAATAAACTAGAAATCCATCAAGTGTTCATATCTCATCATCAATAAGTCAAGTCAATCGAACTACGAATTTATGAGCTTGAACATGGGCAAGGCCATCATTGATGTGTCCCTGAGACACCCTAGGTTAGTACTTTAGGAGTCTGTCATAATAAACTGGAAATCCATCAAGTGTTCATATCTCATCATCAATAAGTCAGGTCAGTAAAACTACATGGTCTCTACGTGTATAACATAGGAAAGGCTCATCTTCGATAAGCCCCCAAGGCCCCTGGGATAGTCTTTTAGGTTAGGTTCTTGTTCAAAACTTAGAAAATCCTTAAACATTCAAATATTAGAAAAGCCTTAAACATTCAAAATCTATGAAAAAACCCCGAAAATTTTGGAAAACTTAGAAAAACACAAAAACATTTGAAAACTTAGGAAAACCCCAAAACATTTGGAAAACTCAAAATCCCAAAACATTTGAAAATCATAAAAACACAAAAATATTGGAAAACCTTGGAAAACCCTAAACAACCTCAAAATAATTGAAAACCAAAACATCCACATAAACTTTCAAAAAGATCAAAAACAACCTCAAAAACATTTTCAAAATACCAAAAACTTTGAAATATTCTAGAAAATCCAAAACCATCCATCTTATTTCGCTTTCACCCGCAATAAACCTTCACCCATAATAAATCAATCGTCATCTTCAACCTTTGGTAACACAAATAGAAATTAAGTATCGTAAGTCGCAAAGTGAGAACCTAAGTGTCAAAATCTAAAGTCTAGGTCATAGGTAAACAAGTCAGTGGATTTTGTATCAATGGCCTATCACACACCTAATCCTAAATCAAACCATCTGATAACATGTCCTAGGATGTATCCTTTCGGCAATGGGAATCAACATCAGAAATCACCTTAGCTATCTTAAACTGGCAAGAGATATAGATAACACTGACTGTTTTTCTTTAATATTTTCTTATGATTTATCTTATTGACCCATTCTGAGGACTTCTTGATGATGTCTTAATGATTTAGAGAGAAAGGAATAGGGCATCGATCATTATCTTTCATTTTTTGTGCTTGTGGATATTCTTGTAAAATAATATTGGCGCATACTTGCTTAGTTGTGTGTAGGGAGGTTGTTTGGAGTAGATTGTTGACAATTGTGTATGCTTTGGCTTGATATATTCTAAACTTCTAAGCTACATTCCAACAAGGTTTTTGTATGTCAAGGTGTGAACAAGAACTATCCTATCTATTTGTAGAGTCAAAGTCCATTACACTAGATACAACACCATCTTGGTTATCAATACCATGATGCATCGTGTCCATGTGATATAACAAAAATAAAGAATGACAGAAAATCCCAATCCCGAATATGAGCAAAATCATCCATCTCATCACCATATCTAATAAAGGCTTGATGAATCATAGGCTTGTTGGACTTCTGAATCAATCTCAAAATCAATGGTCAAATCCATTCTTCTTATTCTTCTATCTTTATTAACATTTCTATCCAAGTATCAAATTTGTGTGATATATCTGTTATCTACTAAAATTGCACCCTAGCTAAGCTACAAGATTCAACAAGATAAGCTACATGACTTAGCTTTCTAGAGAAAACATGGGAAGACCTCTAAATTTGTGGGTTACTTGTAGGTAGAGTTTAACCTCCGAAGAAGGTTGGATTCCTATGGTATCACCTAATTTAATGATTTTGAAGAAAAAAGGAGTACTTGAAATGAAACTTAACCCTATGGTGATACACCAAATTTACAAGGATAATGAAATTTAGAAACTTTAACACTAGGTTTCAACTGATAGAAACTAAATTTGCACAATTTATTTTTGTTTACTTTTGCATAAGTGCTTTAATAAGAGGATTGAACACAAAAATACTAGTTAAATGGAAGGTTAACTTCACAATCAACAAGCAAAATGCATTTTTTGACACAAATAGTAACCTGCTTAAACACACTATTTGCAAAAAGGTATAACTTATGAGACAAAACTAGAAGGAAACTATGAAGGGTTTCACAAAAATCTTGATCAAAATCATTTCACATACATAAAGCTACAAAGAATAAAAAGGGAAAGAACTTTATTACCAGTAGTAACCAAGGTATCATCTATTTTCATATCCAAAAATTGAGTTACAAAACTCCAAAAAAATTGTGAAAGGACTCAAGAGTCACTGTCTCCAAAAGCTGCATGAATAGAACTCACTAAAATGAGCTACAAAAAAGCAATATATGCATTTCTTCCATCTCCCACCCAAAAAGGCTCTAGAAGTACCTATTCACGTAAGCCTTCAAAAAGCCTACTTTCTAGCCATTAAACTTCATCCAAAAGAGCTCCAAAAGATTGAAAAAGTCAAGTTTGACTTTTTCCAACAAGATGACTCTTCAAAACTACCTCCAAAAGTTTTAATTTTTCCTCAAAAGCAAATAAATGCTCCTATTTCTCCTCCAAGCCATAAATCAAGACTTATCCTCCATCCATCCATGACTTAGTCATATAACACATGGTTCACTTTTCTTGCATTTAAAGGTGATGCTTTAAATTTAAGTAATTTATAAGATATTACTCAAATTTAAGCATTTACAATATGATTCTCCATGCATTCGGTTAAAACTTCAAACCAAGGTATTACTAATTCAAAACATTGATATTAAGCATGCCTCACACAAGGCATATGAGAAGGCAGAAGTCTTAGCCATGGTCATAGATTAATTTTGCAAAGTTTTATTTAAAACTAAAGCAAAAATTCATCGATATGATAGTTAGGGTAAAAACCCTAAAAGGAAAAACACGCAAAAATACACAAGGCATTTCACATTGTCGAGCTTCTGGAGATAGTGCCACCACTGGGGATTTCTGTAAATTTTTCCATGGTTTCTCTTGCAATTTTCATGGCGATTCTGGAGTTTTATGTGCTAGGACAACACGGGTAAAACATTTTTGCAATAAAAAATTGTATTTCTCTTCATGCTTGATACCATCCCGTTGAAGAAAATATAAAGCTTTCATTTCCTGCCTTTATTCTACAACTCACGGCTTTATCTAAGGTCACTACTTCAGAAAATATAGAAGCTCCTCTGCATTTTTCATATATTTCTTGTTATTTCACTGTGAGTATTTTATTTGTCCTGAGCTTATATGCAGAAAATAATAGACACTCTTGCATTTTTTTGTACATTTCTCTTGTATTCTAATGCCATGAATATTTTCCTGTTAGAAAGATTATTTTCTTGCAGTCTGAGGGATTCTACTCCAAACTCTAACTGCCTTTTCAACTTTTATTCTCCCTTATTTGTGTGCCTCACTCTACTTCAGCGCAGTCCCTCACAATGCATTTTTTTTTTAAATAAGAAGCCACATTTGAATGGCGAAGCTCCTTCCCCTTGCACAGTCATTCTATCCTCCTCTACATGCCACTTTTTCCAGTCTCTTCAGCAATTTTTTTTATTTTGAAACAAATTCTAAAAGGGTTTTGATGAATGTGGAGAAAGACAAGTACTAGTTAAGAAATGAATTTTGCTCCATTATTTAGTGGGGTTTTAAAAACCGTATATGGCTAAAGACTCCCTTATACTGGATCCTTCACTATTAAAAGACAAGGGTTTTTATTTTTTCCATGTTTGCTTCCTCTATGATGTTTATCATTGTCTCTAAAGTGTGCTCCATTAGCTTGCATTCACGCTCCATTAAACAACATTGCTTCTCCATTGTCATCTTAACAACATTATTATATGCCTTTATGCTTCCCATTACACTGTATCCTTTAGTGAGTACTCATCTAGTCTGTCATTTCCTCTTGGTAATCACTTTGTAGAACAGAATTGATTGAAGCTCAAACATATAGCTTAGCATAATACTCATTATAAATTATAGTATGATCTTCAAGACTAAGTTCCAGAAGCTTCTCCTTTTGGACTCTTGAAAACCTATTTGCTTTTAATATTGATAGAATGAAATGTACTTCTCATGTATGCACTTTATGGACAACAGGAGATTGTTTTATAAATAAACTCATTGCTCAGAAGTGACTGTCACCCATTTACCCTCACTGGACACTACCATAAGTTGTAAATTTGCGTTGTTCCTCCTTGAACTACTGTATGTGGAAAATGGTAATCAAATTTTTAACTATTGTTTCATTAACTTCTACAACAACATTCATAAAAAGAAACACTATGTTGATTGAGAATGTTCATATCAATGCAGTTGTCCTTTGAGGATTTCACTAAGGTTGTATTGCCATTCATAATTGTTATTCTCCCTTTTAATGTGTATTGTTGCAAAATCTACTCATGGATGCCCAGTGATGTGTCTGAGAATACACTAGTTCATCTAGATCCTGAACTTCATCTGATACCTTAAGTTGGCCATATGATAAAATACTTAAGATTTATTCTGTTGTATCACTGCAGATTATTGCAATAACCTTGCAAGGAAAAGTATCAAACTCATGAATATTTAAAGGAGTTATTCCATCATCTGATACTTCACTCCCACTATCAAAACTTTATTCAGTCAATACTATGATTACATGCTTGCCCATGATCTCCTGTACAATATGCTATGATAAACATCATTATATTTGAATGGTTCTCAATAATGCTTCAGTAACATTATGACTATTCTTTCATGTCTTGTTGTATTTGCATGAGACATTTTTCACTTTTATTATAAGGAATACCAATATACCTTATTTGTATTGAACAACTATTGATTGTTTATAATAGTAAGTTCAACAATTCACTATTATGAATGATAAGCATTTGATCAAGGCAACTACAACCATGTTGGGCTCAACCCTTGTGGGAGCCACATTTTAACCCACATGCTGAAAATTGATGAAACAATCAATAACATTATTTTCCTGTATCTGCACATGAAGCAAACAAGTTAGAAAAAACAAGTATGTTTTAGGTGTACTTGATCACTCCATTGGTTTTTTGGGACACCTAAAATGTACACTTAGTTTACTTAATGTATATTATGATCAGTGTATACATGGATAGGGTGAATGTGTATGTAATGTTTGTAATCAGTCATTGCTTAGAGTATACTCTAACACCATTTCTTAATGTCATATGCAGGACTAGAAGTGGAATGGAGCTAGAAGAGACAAATGAAGCTCAGGACAATAGCAGACACATGAGAACCAATCAAGACCAGTCATTCACAGGCAATGGCTGGTTACTTTCCTTCTACGCACATTCATTTTTTCTCTTTACTTATTCATGTATATATTATTCATGATTTGTATTGAATAAGCTAAGTTAATCTCATGGCTTGTATGAGATAATGTATACTTCTACATTCAATAAAGATTTCTCTTTTTCTAAAAATATCTGAATCTTTTTTTCTGTTACATACATATGTATGAATGCAATGATCTGTAATTGTAATCTTTTCTGGATTTTTCATTTATACATCTGAATGTGATGAAGGAAATTTAATAAAATTCACCTCACTTTCTCAGTTTAAAATCAATACACTCCACTTGATTGAACCTATGAATGAAAATCTGGTAACAATATCAAAATGTACATGAGGCTACCCATGGCCGATGATTGTCTATACATAATCAAATCTGTTTACATCAGACATCTGCGCTTTCTAGTCCTCTCTGAGCTGAATTGATCCTGAACCTATATTTTACCTTTGTTGAGAAATCAACCCGAAATTCAAAATTTCCGCTTGATTTCTCGAGGGGGCAAGGAACCAACTTATTCCTTTCGCTAGGGCAACAGTGGGGCATCCAAAAATTAGAAAATTTTGATTTTTTGATCTAAGCAACAATTTAATCTAAAAAAGTGCCAGTCTTTGAACCAACGTAACAGGTACCTCGCTTCAAAGAGGGGAAAAATGTAGACACTTAAAAATATCTTGAATGATGTACACACTTGAATCCGATATATTAACATCATTTCATCCTAAAATCCATCTTCTTTTCGCTTGTTTAATTAAATAAGCCTAATTATTTAATTAAATGCCTCATTTTCACCTATTAATCTAATTGACCTAATCGGGTTAATTCACTCCCTCTGACACTGACATTTCATCTAATTTAATTAAATAATGCAAATTATTTAATTTTAACCCTATGTCCTCTTATTTAATTAACTTAAACTATTTAATTAAATATCATATTTGCATCCCCTTTTCATTAAATAAATCAATAATTTAATGAATATCCTGACATTATTCATCTTGCACATTCAAATTTAGTTTTAATTAATTAAATTGCTAATTTCCCTCTCATCCACTTGCATAGGGAATATTCCAAAGGAATATTCTCCTATTTTCCTCCAAAAAAAGGTAATGACTATTCCAAACAAACTTTGAAACAACTTTTTAAAGTTATTGCAAAGTGTGTTTGTTTGCATGATTGTGAGCCCTTGATCTTTTCTTGATTCATGTGATCTTTGATTCTTATCCATTGATGAGAATCCTTGATCCATGTTTCATCCTCCTTTCATTTATGACCATTGATAGATCAAATCAATCTCATCCATTGCTTTTTCATTTGATCTCCATTAAATCAATTATTTAATGAATATCATATAATTCCCCTAATTTTCATAATTGAAACTTTGTTTTAATTATCAAATTACTAATTAAATATAATTCTCTCACTTGTAAGGGAATATTCCTCCTTTGCACATTCTTCCAAAAAAGGGAATGTTCCCATGGAATATTCCTTTGTACAATTAAATATGGTTTTAATTAACTAAGTTTCTAATTTTTCTCACCCATGAGAATATTCTTTGAGAAGAATACGAACCCTTGATTCTTTTCTTGATCCATGTGAACCCTTGATTCTTTAGAATATGAAAGTGTGTTTGTTTAGAAGAATATGAACCCTTGATTATTTTCTTGATCCATGTGATCATTGATCCATTGATGAGAATCCTTGATCCATGTTTCATCTTTCCTCCAATTTTGACCATTGATTAACTTTTTTAATCTTAACCCTTCATTTCTCATTTGTCCTCCTATAAATAGGTCACTATTTGGAGACAAATGGATCCATCTTTTAAGAGAAAACTTATGCACCGTTTCTATTTGTTATATCAAACATAAGGAATGATAGAAAATCCGAATCCCAAGATATGAGCAAAATCATCCATCTCTCATCACCATCTCTAATAAAGTCTTGGTGGATCATAGACTTGTTGGACTTTTTGAATCAATCTTCAAAATCAATGGTCAAAATACTTTATCTCATTCTTCTATCCTTTTTCCACGCTAACTTTTTATCATGACAGTCAACAAAAACATCATCATGCATCCATCCCGCATCCACAAATCATCAACATGCATATCACTTAATATAAGAATACATCGCATTATCATGAACATCTGCATTATCCATATATCCATCTATATACATCACGCATCATCATAGCATCATAAATTGCATAAGGAAAGTACAAAAAATGAGATGCATCCATTCATACATCCTACATAAGCATATCATATCATGGCATCCATCCATAGCATATCATAAAAGGATACTAAAAAGGGAATATAACACATCCATCACATATCATATACATCATAGATTATCATCACATATCACATAAATAAAAGAAGTACATCCATCACATTGCATTCATACATAATCATATCATAACACATATCACATCACATCATATCACATGCATCCATACATCCATAAAGCACAAAATAAAGGCACATCACATCATGAATTTGTATCATCTCGTATATATATCAAAAAATGGTGACTATCATGGTACAATATCTGAATCAGTGTCTGTATATCATCAAAATGTACAATGTACACAAGGCTATCAAAAATGAGCCTATGAATGCATATCTGTATAAATAATTAGGCTATACAAAAAAAAATTCTACAAAATCAAAGGAGGCCTATCCCTCATTGGATTTGTCACCATGCCCTGGTTGATCTGGTTGCCTAACTGAGATGGAAGCACTCGGTTGTACATAGCTCTGGTACTCAAAATCTGGTTGCCTACAACGTGGAGGGACATCTCTATAGTACAATGTCTGCCATTATGCCACCTCCTCCCTTGTTGTAGCATACAATTGTGCAGACATCATCTATCCAACCAATCCCTGAGCCTGTTGGGACTACTTCTAAGACACTACCTCTAGTTGTTGCCACCTGTCGATCTCCTGAGCTAGTTGAACATCAAATGTCTGCCTAAGCTGTCTCTCATGATCTCTTTGTTGCTAGGCCTAGTCTCTCTTAGCTGTGAATTCCAGTACCTGCTGTCGAGCCTAGTCTCACTCAATCATCACAACCTACAACTGCTGCTGCAACTGTTGAATTTGTGCATCACGAGAATCTGGCCCCAGTGGTGGTGGCTATACTAGATGCTACTGTACAACTGGCTATTGTGGTGGTTGTTGATGTAGTGGATGCACTAGGAACTTGTCCATTGTGTTGTTGGCCATCCTAGTCATCCTATCCTCTCCCCTGTCCTTTTCCCTAATCATCCTATCATTGGCCCTGTCCTCTGCCCTTCCCATCTTGTGGCTAGCCTCGACCTCTGTCTACTACCCTCCCTCTCAGCCTCCCTTGTGGAGGTACTTCTGCGGGAGCTGTAAATCTGGGAGGGGGTACAAACCATGCATCATATGTCGGCGTAGTCTGGGCATCAACCTACCCATGATAATAGGCCCATGGCCTAGAAACCAGTTGTTTGAATCCCTCAACGTTCTCATGAGTCAATATGGTGTGTCCCCAAGTCACCTCTCATGTCGATCTCGCAAAACTGGTGGTGTACTAATCATTGGGCATGTCCTACTTCTCACCAAACTATCTGGATACTCTATCTAGTAGGAACCTCTCAATCATGGTGTGCTCTTAACCCTGCATGTACCTGGTATGTCAAGCAAAGAATAATTGTTGTACATTATCATACCAGGTCGGCATCTATAGCCATGACTGCCATCTGAACACTGTCATATCGTCAATCACTTGACACCAGTAAGGGATGTTGAGTTGCCCTGTGTGTTGTAGAGTGATGGATCCTCTATATCTCTAGACAACTAGATCATCTGGCTCCACATCTACCATGTGGACAATCAGTCAAAGCACGACAATGTGCTCCCATGCCCATATATGTAAAAGAGTGACCCCTGTACCAATGGCTCTGTCGTTGCAATACACAAAGTCATGCATATCATGATAAAGGGAGGCCAGCATCACTAGCCCCCATACATACTAGGTCCTCCTAAAAAGCATCCTATGCCAATCCAACCCCCATCTAGGACTGAATCCCCTACTCCATTGATCTAGGGAAACCAACCCTGAAATCACTGCAGTAATGATCAATCTAAAGGTCAATGAGCGACCTCTATACATCTCAAGGTCAATTTTTGAGTTGACCAGGACAACAGTGTCCTAGTCAAGAACCTCATGATAGGCATCATATCTTGCATCGGTGTCATAAATCACTCGCTCGCCATGTATGATTAATCACAAAATATGCCATACATCCTCTGACGTAATTGTCCCCTCGCCGATGGGTAAGTGGAACGAAGATGTCTCACTATTCCATCGCTCGCATAGCGTTGTCATCATCGCTAGGTGGGTCCACACAATAGGCATGTAGGCAACGTACCACAATTCGATCTCTTCAAGGTGCTCTTGTTGAAGCTCAAACAAATCATCAAGTCTAGATAGAACACTAGGCCGGTGCTCGTGAGACATCAAAGGTTGGATAACCTCCTGCACCCACAAAGTGCACGACGTCAAATTTCGCTAAAATTGACTAAGTTTGGAGTTTTTATTCCCCAAATGATAAATGTGTCACTATTTATGAAGGCGTCGCTATAGTCCAAATTCCAAACATTGACGCTATATACATTCAAATTATAAATCGTGACTAGTGTCGTTGTTCACACCTACGTCACAATTTGAAATTTGGAAACCCTAATTCTAAATTGCAAATCCAGGGTGTGTGTTGCCCATTACACCCACGTCACAATTTGTTAAGTGGAAACCTTAATTCTAAATCGTGAAGTGTGTCGCTAATTAGAATAGCATCGCTAAAAAGGTGAAAAGTGTCGTCGATTCTCAAAATGGCATCACAATATAGCGACACCGCCCTAATCCAAATTTCAAATCGTAATAAATACACTAAAAATTCAAAATGTAGGGAAAGTGTTAAATAGGTGCAGAACAACTGAGAGGGGGGGTGAATCAATTGTCACACAATTCAAACTTAAAACTCAACACTTATTAATTTCTCAACCACACCGTTTTGTTATTAAGTAAGAACATGAAACACAAATAATAGAAAGTAAATCAACACAATGAACACTAGATTTGTACATGGAAAAACCAATGAGGGAAAAACCACGGTGAGGGTTAACTCACAATATAAAGATTATAAAACAAAGGCTCACTGCCCAGAAGAGGACTCACTATCCAAGTACAAAGGCTCACTGCCTACAGAAAGGACTCACTTTCCAACAGGGAGGCTCACTGCCTACAGATACAAAAGAGAACAAAAATATCTGCCATAGCAATTAATGCACATTCGCAGGATTGCAGAAACCCTTATCTCACTTCCTTCAACACAATGGAGAACTGTTATCACAACTCACACACATACACTTCTATTTTTATTATTTGTGGCTTACTTTTGTCACTTTGCATCACACAGTCATACAACTCTTCACAATTCGACTTGATTTTATATCATTCTCAACCTTAGAAACTTTCTCCAAGGTCAGCCACAAAAACCTCATTTCATAAATTCAAAATAGGTCAGCAACTCAAAATTCCCGCGGTGGAAAGGAATAAGAGTGGACCAATAAAAAACATTTTTCAAGATTAAAAATAATATCTCGAAATAACCACATGCTTCCTTAATTAAATTTTATTCTTTGAATGAAGTGTAAACACTAGGTTGGCCAAACCTAATGAAAACACAAATAAACATTGATGTACACGCTTCCCAATCAGAAGATGACACATGGACTTCCACAACACGCTTCACTAAGCACAAGAATACACTTTAGAATTCTCCAAATACATCCGCAACAAAACAAAAAACTTCAATCACTTAACACCTTTCACCAGTCCACCCGGACTGTATAAACTCACTGAATTATTGAAACGTGACTTCTGGATCACCAATCTTCTTAAATGAAACAGCAAAGAACTGCAGAGCAAAACTATTTCTTCCAGTTCACAGAAGATCAACTCAGCCAGAATAGTTCACATACCGGTGAACGTAACTTTCACACACCATCACACCAGAAGTTGAAACTTAGAATATCACCACAAGATCACTATTATCAAACCTTCAAATCTGCACAAGCATAGGATCAACATAGGAGAAATGTGGAGCACATACCGGAGCACATTTTGAACACTTTCATCATTCTGACTTCTCTTCTTTATTTAATTTTCTCAAAAGCACTTAGAAACTTATCAAACCAACACATCTACAATACTAAAAAGATAGCTCCATGTACTCACAACATCTAAGCCATACATGTACAATCTGCAACATACTGAACTATGTTGACATCAATGACAACATTAATGACAACACCACCAAACTTGCTCATATCTGCAACAAAAAGTTTCAAATTGCATATTGGTGGTCCTACGCTTGGAGGCCTCTGGTACTCTCGAACCCGGTCAGAAATGTGTTGTGGGAGAACTTGTTGCGCCATTTCATTAGGAGGTCAGAGCTCAAAATACAACAATTATCTAAGGTGTGAATGCACAAATGAATTGAAAGTGACCCTTTCTCACCTATTTAAGCTAAAAAATTAGGGTTTTTTGCCCTAATTTGAGCCAAAAGCTAGGGTTTTGACCTATTTTACCTATTTTTGACTTTTTCAACCTCTGTTGAGTCATATTTCACATTTCTGAGGCCATTTTTGGCATCTTAGAGCCTGTTTTAGCACCTGCACCTATATTTAACCTTTGTCAATAAATCAACCCAAAATTCAAAATTTCCACCCGATTTCTTGAGGGGATAGGGAACTAGCTTATTCCTTCAGTTGGGGCAACAATGGGGATCCAAAAAAATAGAATTTTTTTATTTTTTGATCAAAGTAGTAGTTTAATCTGAAAAAGTGTCAATCTTTGAACCAACGTAACAGGTACCTTGCTTCAAAGAGGGGCAAAATGTAGACACTTAAAAATGTCTTGAATGATGTCATGCACTTGAATCAGGTATATTAACATTGTTTCATCCTAAAATCCATCATCTTTTCGCTTAATTTCCTAGCTATTTAATTAATTACATCATTTTCATCTATTAACCTAATTAATCTAATCAGGTTAATTCATCCCCTTTCATGCTAACATTTCACCTTATTAAATTAAATACATCAAGTTATTTAATTTAAATCTCTAATTCCTCTTATTTAATAAAATAACCCTAAGTTATTTAATTAAATATCATCTTGCTTTCCCCTTTTCATTAAATCATTTTATTTAATGAATATCATCTAATTCTCCTAATTTGAATAATTGAAACTGTATTCAATTATCAAATTGCTAATTAATCTAATCTTCCCACTTGTAAGGGAATATTCCCTCCTTTGCACATTCCTCCAAAAGGGATATTCCCATGGAATATTCTTTCCCCTTTTGCACATTAAAACTTTGTTTTAATTTGCTAAATATCTATTTTCCTCACCCATGAGAATATTCCAAATAATATTATCTTCCTTCACTCATTTGAAAAAGGGGAATATTCCTTTTTGAAACAAACTCTTGAGTAAGCTTTTGAAAGTGTGTTTGTTTGAAAAAATATGAACCCTTGATCCTTTTCTTGATCCATGTGATCATTGATTTTCATCCATTGATGAGAATCCATGATCCATGCCTCCATCTTCCTTCCTTTTTGACCATTTATTAACTTTTTCAATCCCAACCCTTCATTTATCATTTGTCCTATAAATAGGTCACTATTTGGAGACAAATGGATCCATCTTTTAAGAGCAAACTTATGTTGTTAAAATCACTTTCACTTGCACTCATATTTAGCACTTATTTAGCATCCTTTTAGCTTAATTTACTTGCATCATTGGCTTAAATCATCCATTAATGGCTTCCATGATAACATACTTGTGCATACATTTAGCATATTTTGTAATTAGGGCTTTAATATTTTGAAGCTTGCATACATTTAGAGTAGATTTACGTACACCCATATCGATCATCTTAGCATTCATCATGTTAATTTAGCATTTAAATCATGTTTTATCACACATCTTTAATCGGTTTTATGGATTCTCTTCAATAGAATTGATCAAAACAAGCTCATTATCCAAGGGATTGGGAAAGGGTCGCCATTCCACGTCAATGCAACACCACTCCCCCAATAGGATAAGTTCCAATGTCTTATATTAGATGTTTATTAAACTTTCATGTTCTAAATGCTAGTTTTAATGGCTTCTCCATCTTTGTTTAATTGAATGATCTTATTGGGACTAATGCATAGTGGCTTAATTATGCCTCGAATTCGTATGGATCGGTGTAGTTAACCTATACTATGTCAAATTGGTCACAATAAGGTTGTCATGGTTCTTTTTGTATAGATATATATTGTATAATATTCAAGCATAGCACTATTTTGAAGAGTTAATAGACAAATAAATTGTTTCCCTCCAATAATTTCAAGAGTCGTCAAGGCATATAACCAAGATAATGAAGGTCATAACCAAATAACACAAATATATTGAGTTCATAGTTGAGTTATATTATTTTTCATGCATGGTTTCTAGCCATCATTCAATATTCAACCCTTTCCTCCCCTTACATATTTTACCATGTATGGTTGTTCATGTTAGAACTCTATATACAAATGGCCTTACATCATTGATCTAAATACATAAAATAAAAACATTTATGCACAACCACATATGTATAAACATTTAAATAATTCCATAAATTATTCACAACTTTGATTATGAATAACTTAAAGAGTATAAAACCTTTCATCATACCTATGAATCTCTCTCTCTCTCTCTCTCCCTCCCCATATATATATATAAAAAAAAAAACCAATTCAAAGCTAAAATTAACACATCTTGTTTATATTTGTACAACCCCAACTATAATTTATATAAATATTTAGTAATCAAATCATGAAGGTTGAGTGACTAATATATATTGGTATATACAAGTATGTATGTATAGATATGAACACTAATGACTCGTATATGAAAATAAACCAAATCTACTCTAAATTCAATTTGTGGGGCATGTTTGGAATTTTATCAATCACTTATCGTGCATTACCTCCACATACAAATAAAATTTTATAGCTATTTTTACATCCAAAAAGAGGGCATTTAAAGTCAAACAAGGAAAAATAAATTGTTAGTTGATATGCTCAACCATATGTGGCACCGGTTATATAATTCTAGTAAACATTTATTCCTAACATAGTTCCTCAAACCATATGGATAGGTATATGGTTATATTTATGTTTATATGTACATACATACACATATATGTGTATGTTTGTCTATATATGTGTATCTGTGTGTATTTGTATATGTATGTATGTGTGTATTTATGTATTTAAAAACATCTTTGACAAATATAAAAAAAATCATTTCATTAGTTATCTAACATATGGTCAATACACATAACTAAAAGGAAAACCCTTTTTAACAATATCAAACCCTCAATGTATGAATGCAACCATCATCTCAATTTTCCAAATAAACTATATAGATTGAGAACTTTATACAAAAAAATGATTCCAACTACATAGATCTAGTATAAAATTCATCAATATTTATATTATAGTTGTCAAATTCCTTCCAAGTTCCAACCATGGCTTCTCACAATAGCTCCAAACAATTGCTACCAAACTATCCAAAATAATGATGCCTTGACAAGAAATTTTCCCTTACAAATCACTTCCAAGTAATGAAAAACAACCTCCACATTTTTGACACCTATCATGCCCTCATGAGCTTCATGGTGGAAAAAAACTCTAGATTTTCCCACAAAACAATTATATAAATACCCTCGACTCTAGAAAATGCATAACTAAAGAAATTGGGATTATACTAAGTTACAAAGGGTAAAGAACTTGAACCAACAATTACTGTAGAAAAAATAAAGTGGTTTAACATGTGTGATGAATATTACAAAATATTATGCATGTATATTTCTCCTAATCTCCTTTTTCATATTGAGTCTTACATAACACACAACAAAATATGGACTACATTAGAGAGTTTATTTGAGAAGTAGGATATTTTGTGAGGTTTTCAATTAGAGAATGAGATCATTGGTTTGAATCATATGGGATTTGACATCATTTGAGACTTCTTTCTAATATCAAATCACTCAGATTATACTATAAATAGTGTGGTATTGAGAAACATAACACCTAGTTGATTATCTCCATCCTTCCCAAACTTGGTCCTAATTTTTTATTTTCCATTTTTGCATTTGATGATACTAGGGATGTTCTTGGTACTACATTTAATATCCCTCCACTTGATGATTTTTCTACATCACTCACTAGGGAACATGCAAAGTTAGTATAGATGGGTACTCTAAAGTCTTCGAAACCAAAGGCTTTTGTTGCTACTCAAGTCACAAAATATCAAAAGGCTTCAAATAAAAAATGAAAGAAATAAGAAAAATGAATTTAAGAACAAAGAGAAATCAAAGTAATCACCATTATAGAATACCCATGAGTCTTCTTCCTCTTCTAATAGGGAAACATCTAGGAAGGAGAGACCCAAATGGGTATACTACAAAAAGCAGAGACATGATGAGAATCAATGTTATGCAAAATGGATTGATGAGTCGACATGCCTTTAGAAGAAGAATAAAATATGATTGCCTATATCAATGTCATATATTGCCTCTTCTTCTTTGACATCATCTTCATCTACACGGTCAAGGAAAACTAGAGCAACTAATGACAGGAAAATTGGAAGGAAGGGAATTTTTTGCATCTACAATTCTTGCATTAGGGAGATGGTTTCTTTATTTAGGAGCCTCACGTCATATGGCTTCATTGTAGGGATTATTCTCTCCATTTGAGCCTTGTAATTTACAACACATCCTAATGAGAAAAAACACATATATGATTATTTATGGGAAAATATATGTTGATAATGGAGAAGGGATTTTCAATGATGTATTATATGTTCCTAATTGTCAACTAATCTATTTTCCTTCTATTAGATTACACATAGTGGAGTAGGGAAGACTATTGATTTCACACCAAATTTATTAATTATTAGAGACTTTCTAGGTAGTTATATGGTTACTATTGGGATGGTTGATCATGGATCTCACTTGTATACCTTTTCAAATGTTGTTTGTGATGATCTGGTAGCTCCTTTGAATCATATCCACATTCATGTATCTGGTGTGGATTGCATTCCTGGGGAGAATTTTTCTCACTTAAACCTTTATTTTTTTCATCCACTTTGGTTCTTGAGACTTGTATTGAGCTTCCATCCCCTCCACATCTCACTTATTTAGAGTTTATTTTTTCCATGGATTTTAGTACTTCTGTTCAATAGTATCATTCATGTGCTTCTAATTTAGCTTTGTGATATGTTTTTTTGACATGAATTATAGATTTTCTTGTGGATTCTTACATTGTACATCTTGAGGACACATTTGAGGATTTGTGTTCCCTCTTTGATGATAGTTACAGAACACCTATTAACACATTATCCTTGTCTTTGGATATTGTTATTCATGAATCTTCACATATTTTTTGGATTGGTTTCACCTTATTGCATTGCGGCATCCCTTGATTTTTGCATGTGGATTGTAGTGCCTCTCACGTTTACGATATTTGGTTCATATTTTTCAACTTGATTCGTATACTGATACCTGTATATTTTGATTCAAAAGTATTCATATCATCATTATTTTATATTGGCATCAATCTTGGATGCACCTTTTGATACAATTATAGTACTATCATGTTATGATGGATTATGTTTTTGTATTATGTTTATTATGCATATTTATGCTTGGATAATTGTTTTATGATTATGTTGTATACCCCATTCAAGAATTGTATGTGCTTCAACTATTTTGTATATGCACAGGTACATTTGATTTGCGTTGAGTGGATATAGTTATAGGGAATTTTTCCACCTAGCTTAACAGGTTTGAGTTATTCCTTGACGATGGTAAAATGGGAGATGTCACATTGGTTGTATTTATTAGCCTTACCCATCATACTCGACTTGAGTGTGACCTCCTATTTATTTGATCCATGTTGACCCAAATACCGTCTTTGGTATGATTTTTCGTAATTTAATTTAAATATATGCTTACATGGATTTAAATTGTAAATTTAAATATTTTTTATTATGGGGAAAAACAAGTTTTCATGGGACCCAAAACCCATTATAAAACGGTTTTGAAGAGACCTGCAACCCTATCCAAGAAAAACATGTTGCATCATAGATAAGCCATATACCATTAGCACCCAATCAACAACAACACTAAAAATAAAGCAAGAAAACACAAGCTACACAAAGGAATAGTAGGGGCCTAAAACCCTTAACCAAATTACATGTAGGTTTTACCTGGGACCTTAAACCCAAAGGCTTTGAAGGGGCCTTAAACCCTTAACCAGGTTTTTCTGGGACCTTGAACCCAAAAGAGCACCAATAACAGGTTTTGGTCGGGACCTTAAACCCAAAAACACCAATAACTAAAGAACAACAGCCTTCTTGCAGTTCCAACCAGTCTGAAACGCCATCCCACACTCCACCTCCATAGGGCAAGGCCCCCCTTAATAGGAGAGGAAGATATGATAGCTCAAATTACCAAAGCATCCCAACTCCTACTCATACTAGCTCCACCTCAAAAGGAACTAGCTCCACCTCAAAAGGAGAGGGCTCTACCTCAACAAGAGCAAGCTTCACCTATAGAGAAGACACCATCTGTAGAAACCAGCCAAAAGAAACCACTCTAGTAGGATGAGCACTCGTAGCCACCTTAGGAATCAGACAAGAAGGAAATAAGAAACCATACTTGAAGATCAAGTCATCCCACAAAAAAGGGAGCATGGGCTCTAGATCCTTCAAAAAAACTAGATCCAAAGGCATCAACCAAGAATAGAAAAAATATTTTCCCCAATAGACCTCAAAAACATTGTCCTCCGGAAGGGAAACCACAACAAAAACTTACAAACATCCTCTGCAAAAAGAGGAGCAACAGAGAAAGCCCCACAAAAGGCCACCACAAGCTCAGAAATAACCAACCCCTGTAAAAACAAAAATGACAAAATAACCCAATAGGAGCACAACACCAAACAGCGAAAAACCCCTTTAACGAAGGAAGGGTTCTTCCCAAGCCAGAAGAACAACAAAAACAATTGGGTTTTCAGGATACTCATTAGAAAAACCCTAGACAAGCAAAAGCCACACCCATCCGCAAAGGATAACCATCACCAAAGAAAGACGGTCTAGAACATAACCGAACACCCCTCCTCTAGAGCATCCAACACAAGCCGAGCGAACAAGGCAGTAAGATCATCGTTGTGTCAAATCCCTCCCAAAAGCAACCTCTTAGAAAAACTAGAGGATCGAACAACATCCTCCTCCACCATATCCAACCAATCCATAACAAAGACACTAGGCCACCAAAAGGAAAGAACCATAGCACACAAAAGATCCTACGCAGTCAGAGCAAAAAATCCCACACAAAGAAACCCCATGCCAATAGGAGCATTAGAACCAGTAAAGGCCACAAGGGGGACAAGAAAAGAGCTATTGAAAGAAGTAGACCACTGCCAAGAATAGCGAGAAAGACACCAAACAGAAAGGGGAAAAGACCCCAAGTCGCGCGACGGAAAAAGGAGACCACCCAGCTCCAGAAAAGTCACCAATGCCCCCAAACCGAACACAGAAATGGAAACCGCCACTAGCACGAAGCCGTTGTCATTGTCATTAGCGTCTCCATCATCCTCAAATGCCTCCACAGCCACGCCCTCTCCAGATTTCAAACTCGCACTCCCGCTCTCCCTCTTGCTCACCATCGCTCTCCCCTACCCTTCTAAACTTTGTTCATAAAATGGTGATAAATGAAAATGTTACCTCGATGTGAAATCCTTGATAAAGTAATTTCACATTGTAAATTTAAATGTTGAATGTTTTTTAGGAATGGATTTAAATGGTTAATAGGATTTTGGGAGAATTTTATGGAATTACAAATTAAAGAAATGAAAATGTATTTATATTATTATTTTTATTGAGAATTGAAAAGGGTAAAATAGGAAAAGGCATTCATTTTTTTATTACATTTTTTGTGAAGAATTGTGGAGAGAGAAAACTCCTCTTTTTAGCAAAACCGTGTTTTGTTGATTGGGAGAGCAATTTGAGGGGGAATTCGATGAGATTGGATTCGTTGGAATAGAAATTAGGTGTTAGAGTAATCATGCATTAGCTAATAATTAATTACTCTTTAATTGATTATTTGTCTAATTTATTCTCATGTGCTTAAGCTAAACTTAGGAGTTTTTTATTCAGTTAACTAAGTGTTTTACTGTTAACTGAAGTGAGAAATTATTAGGGTTTCTTCTATATAGCACTCAACCCTCATTGTATTACTTCCGAACTTTGAAGATTTACTCTCAAACTCTCAACCTTTGAGGACTCTTTTTTTCCTTGAAAATTCTTGAGGTTCATTCTATAGCTTTTTTTTGTTGAGGAATATTGCATATATTGTTTGTAGATCTCTTGTGTGGAAGGTGTCTTTTTTCATTGTTTGATCCTGTGGCTTGTGGTTTTGTGGTTTTTCACAATTCTAGCATTAGGAAGGGAGTTTGTTTTTAATATATTGTGTGCTTTCATTTGGTGTGTGTGGCATATTCTCCATTAAGAAATTTGACATAATTTGAGGTATTTTTCTCATTTCTTTTAAATTAGTTAATTGCTTTCAATTTTGAGTATTGTATTAGGACTAAGGGAGTATAGAAATCTCTCAATGTATTTCATTTGACTAAATTTCATGTTTTATTATTAGTTTTAGAAAGAAAAAAATTAAGAATTTTCATTGAACAGGGTTATAATACCCCAATTTTTTAGGAAATGATAAAAATGTGAATTTTATAGCTTAGAATGGGTGTTGGGCACTTTTGGCACCAAAGTATATTCTTAAAATTCTATTTTTTGAAATTTTAATTTTTGAAGAAATTTCAGGGTTATTGGTGTGTTGAAATGTTAAGAAAATTTGAAGGTTTAAAATGAAATATTATGTTTTGGAATGTTTGGATGAAGGTGTACTTTATGAAATATTGAAATAGACCTTGTGGAAATATGTGAAATTTGGATAAAATTTGGAAATGTGCATTATTTTATGTCATTCGTTGGAGGGTGTGATGAGCTTAGGATGTAGGTATTAGAGAGGGTTATGGGAGTGGCTCCTAACGTGTCCTTGGCCGAAAATGGCATGTAGGCTAATCACAGTTGGGGAGTCATATAATCAAGTGAAAACTAATGAAACATGGGTAATTAATTAACAAAGATAATGGATGCCCACCAGCATTGGTTTACATAGTAGAATTGGGCAACTTTTTTCAGCGGGCATAACTTTCGCCCAAGGTGTCCATTTTTCAACTTCTTATACTCATTAGAAATATGATTCTATGTAATTTGTTGTGGTATTAGTGGTTTTTCCAAAAAAATTGCTATTTTGATAGTGATTTTCTTGTTGGAAGTTGGATGTTCCCTTCACGCTTGGAGAGGTCATAACTTGTGCATACGGAGTTGTATTTTGGACTTCTTATAGTCGATGGAAAGCTTGTTCAAAGCACTACACATTGGTTTAGGTTTGGATTTTTTTGACATGATTTATTTATTTTTATTTTCATTTGAGTTGTTTGTGGGTTCTTTTGACTATGGTGATTTTGGGAACTTGTGACTATTCGAATATTGGTGATTTGATGGTGGAGTCATTGTATACTCATATGTACATCTTTGCTTACTCTCATTTGACATGGCTATTAGTATATTGTTAGATTTTTATGTTACATTGTTGCATCTATGATTTGTGCAGTGTTGTAGGTTGTCTATACTTACAGGTTGCATTTATGACTTGGAAATGGGTTGTCTATGCCCATAGATGCTTCAGTGTTATTATAGATTCAGATTTGTGGCTTGTTTTAATCATTTTCTTTGTTGTTTTGGTTGTCATGTTAAAGAGAGATGGTATTATCAAATGCAATCATGATGTGAGACCTATGTAGTTGACTATGTGATACAAACATGTGTGACATAGTTGGATTGTGTTGCTCTAGTATATTTGGCGGTGATCATGGTGTCATGGATGTTTTGTGTAACTTAGGGACTTTGGAATGACATGATTGTTAACGCAGGTGAATTTTTGGTGGCATTGGATTGATTCTAGTTTGGTTTGTGGCAGTGTATCTTCTTGGCTTGAGGATCATGGTTTTGGTCGATCTTCATTGAGGGGATTGTTATTATGATGTCATGGATAGCTTGGTTACACATTTCAGTGGGAGCTTGTGACAATGATGGTTTGGTGGTGTTGTATCTTCTTGGTTTGGATATCATGGTTTGTACTCTTCCCTTTGGGAGCTCAATGTTGAGTTCTTTGATTGCATTGGGTCCATAGAGGATCTTCATTTAGAGGATGGTTATCATGTCATCATGGAGAGCTCAATATCACAGTTTAGTGGGAGCTTTCGGCGATAATGTGGATTCATCACTTGGTGATGGATGATCTTCTACAGTGTTTGTTGGTATTGTTGTGCAGTTTTGCACACACACCCCACTTGGAGTGGGGACCCTCTTTTCATGATGTCTTTTGACCTTGGGTTTTATTGGATTTGTCTTTTCGAGGTCTTGAGATGTTAGGTCTTGTTGACTTTGGTCTTGCCTTGAGGCTTGAACAAGTTAAATTTGGTTTTTAATGAAAATCTGGGTTTTGACCTGAATCTGGGATTTTCCAGCTCAGGAGGATTTTTCGAGTCCTAGTTCATTGTCTGGTTACGGCTGAATTATCTGGAATCTGGGATTTTCCAGCTCGGGCGGATTTTCCTGAACTGTGTTAAAATCCTGAATTTCGTTAAAACCCCGGTTTCTACCATATCCGCGGAATTCGTGTTCATCTGGATTATCTGCTTGGCTTGTTTTTTTCTGGAATTCCGTTTTGGGCTTGGGTTTCTGGACTTTCTTGACATGTCTTGTCGTTCATTAATGCTCGAAGTACGTCTGCTCAGGCGTGAGTGCAGGTGGATTTAAGGGCTTTTGGGCATCATTTTGATTTCATTATTCACTTGCTATCTGCTCTGGCGTTTGAGATTCTTCATTTGAGGTTTTGATTATTGGATTTGAGCTGCTTGTGTGTGGGTTGCTGGAGCGCTGGTGTCGAGTTTTCATTACTAGGGCACACTGTTTCTCGGTCACCTCCTCAAGTTTGAGCCTTGTTCGGATTCCATGGTAAGTCTTCGATGGCCCTTCCTTTTGTTTGTGTGTTGATTGAATCTTTCGAGTCGAGTGATGGTCACTTCAGGTCGGTCTTTGATTATTTTATGGTGTGTGTTTGTCGAACTAGGGTTTGACCCACCTTTTCACTAGTTTTTATCACCCGCACTGTGTATGCTTTCATTTATCAATTGAATGTTGGGTATATCCCTGTGGCTAGGTGTCTCGGTTAGGGTCTTGTCCTGTTAGCGCATAGTTTGTTATATATTGTGAGGTTAGGGTTTTGGTGTTTTGCCCAGATTTGCTAGGTTCGATGGATCCGCTGGGATCTTCATGTCTTGCATCTAGCTCAAACCCGCTCATATCTTGAGAGATCCCGGTGCTATTAGATTGATCTTTTTGAGGGGTAGTGTTTAAAACTTCAAGCTTACCTTGATTTTCATGGCGGAGGTCTGGTTATTGGATTTAGGGCATCGTTGTTTCGCCTTGAGGATTGGTCATTTGGAAGTTTTTGAAATTCAAATTTGTGTGCATTCCATGTTTTCCTAGTAGGATCGATTTTGAGACCATTAGAATCCAAAAGGGAGGTTTGCATGATCATCTGATTAATATTGTTCGCACGTTAACGACCGTCGGGTTTCCGAGGTGTCCGCGGAATTTTTGTGCACCCGGATTTTCCCAGTTTCTACCGTATCTGCGGAATACGATAACTTCCGGAATTCTTGGCCGTCCGCAAAAATCTGGCCTATTCGGATTTTTTCCGGTTTCCTGCCTGGTTTCATTCCTTTCAATTTTTCAAAGTTAGGGGTAATGGAGTAAATGCTAAATGATGATTTCTTGCTGCTAATGGATGAATTTCATGATAATCACATAACTTTTTGTCCATACTAACAATTTATTTGGCGAATGATGTCTTGGCAGCAAGAGTCCGTCTGGGTCGGATTTCTCCGAATTCCGCCCTGACCAGATTTTCCCGGGTTATCTCATTTTCCCGGATTGCTTCATTTTTCTGGATTTTCAAGGATTGATGATTTGTGATGGATCTTAATTGTTTTATGTGGTTTTATGCTAACCCTTTGACTGGAATATGGATGATAGTTGAATTCTCATGAGGTTCTTTTGTGAATGTAGGCTGAATCAAGCAAAGCTACTGCAGGAAAGGCTAAAGGTGATACGGAGGGGTCCTCCCTTTCAGAGGCAGAAAGATTGTGATTGGATACCAAGAGTCAGCTGCCTGACAGCAAGATATTTTTTGTATGGTCTGAGGTCTCTGACACCAATGCAGGGGCGTGGAGATATGAGGAATTTAAGGCAAGAACAGCTCAGAAGGATCTATTGGTCCTGAGAAAAGGAATGATGAAGTCCGAGTTGGTCCATGTGGCAGGATTCCCTCCTGCAATCCAGTGCTATGAGTTGATACTAGAATGTGCCCGGAAATATGATTTTGACACACATAGGGTCGTTAGCACCGAAGGGAGAGTCTTGGCTAATTTCAATCCCGTTTCTATTGCCCAAGCTTTTGACATGCCAGATTTGCCAGCTGTGTGCCTTGAATATGGATTTGGCCAAAACCTACTATGAGGATGAGCCCACCAAGGCCCAGCAAATGATTAATTCCTGGTTGGAGAAACCAAAGTCTCATTTTTCCAAACTGCCCAAGCAATTACATAGGGTTAAATTCAGATCAGACATATATGATGCGATCACACTATTGAGCAAAGTAGCAGGTTTGAAGAGTGTTGGAGTGCTAGAAAACTGGATGGTCCATGTGATCAACAAAATTGAACAAGGTATTAACTACCATTGGGCAGGACTCATCAGTGCAATGATTGATAAATAGATGAGAGATTTCCTAGAAACAAAGAGGTTTACCATGTCTTCCTATGTGATATATGTGTTGGCTAGGTTCTACCCATACAGGGGTTTGAATCCAAAGGGGACATTTGGACAAGATGTAGTCTATGACATATATCCGGAATTGCACCTAGGATATCAGGATTACAGAAGCGCAAACGATGCATTTACAATGCATATCACTAGGCTGCTTCAAAATACAGAACATGTGAGATTGTCCGATGGAGCAAAGGAGTTGATAAAGAAATATGGAGCTTGGTTCATACAGTTTCCCACCTTCTCCTACATCAGAATTGACGGATGTCAAGCTGCTCCATACAGATTGCCTAGGTATCCTACGGACCACATTGTGCTATTGGAGGTTACAAGGCAAATATGTGATTTTGATGCAATTGTTAAGAAAGCGAAACATAAAATAGGGTTTGGTGGAGATTTCCCTCTCAAAATTGGTATAGGTGAGGTTTTTCCTTCCATTCAATCGGCTCATGCATCAGGGGATGAATTGGCTGCTTATGGTTTCTCCTTCCACTCTAAGAGGACGAACTTTGATATCACCGGGGAAGCGCAGAAGAAGGCCACCAAAGAATACCATCACAAGGATGACCTAGAGGATTACTGGGCAAATATCAAAGATGATTTTGAGGCAAGGAAGAAAAGGTACTCTAGGCTTCCGATCAATGTGATTAGGTTGTACAATGTTAAGTTGATCCCTGACCAGTTAGAGGATGATGGGAATCTGGTGCAAGATCATGCATATGAGTCTGTCAAGGACAGATCAATTGGGGAGATAAACTGGAATGAAGATGAGGTAACTGAGTTGGAAGACCTGATGGCCCCTGTTATGAAATTTACTACATCATGGTTAAAGCATAAAGTTTTGGAGTTGGAAAGTGAGAAGGTACCCTATACCTTCAATTTAATGGGAAATATGAATCCTATGTCCACCTCAGAAGAGTCCGGGGAAGATGATCCCACAGGGAAAACTAAAGTGAGCTCACCCTTCAAGATTAAAATCAGAGGCCCAAAGGGAAGTGATCCAGAGCAGAAAAGGAAGCCAAAGGGGAAGAAAAGAAGCAGAACCTTGAGAATTGGTAAGTCTGTAGAGGAGGAGGAACTTGAGAAGGCAAAAGAAGAAGATATTCCTCCAGAGCCTAAAAGGGCAAGGACAACTAGAGTTTCAAAGAGGAAGGATCAAGAGACTTCCAAGGATGAGACAAACCCTCCGGTTGTTGAAGTGGAAAGTTCAGGAGAAAAAAATAAGGTTTATTCAAGGAAGTCAAGGACACCATCTCCTAAGGAGACCATACAAAAGGCAAGTCCTCTCCCAATGGCGTCTACTGTGGAGCAACCAAAGGCTACTCCCCCTTCGCCAAGTGTACTTGAGTAGGAGACCCCTGAGGAGCATGAGACTAGTGGAGAGGCAGAACCGTTCAAGGAAGGAGAACTCTTTGGTGCGGCAGTCGAGCTTGAAGTTGAAGAGGTAGAAAAGCACCCTTCTCCACTAGTGCAATATGAGGATTCTCCGGCGAGTAGTAAAGGTAACGGATCACCTGAGAAGGAGGATATCCCTGTTAGAACTCCATCACCTTTGCAAGAAGAAGAGCCTGAATTGGGTAACCAAGGTGATCAGTCTCTCGAGAAGGAAAAGGATGAATCATCAGAACAATATGAGGAGACCAAGACAGAAGAAATCCGAGTGGATCCTGCTGTCCCGGATTGGCTGGAAAAGGAGATAACAAGGAAGAAACAAGTCATTGTTGAGGACACCCCTCTTGATTGGGATGATATGCTGGCTAAAATTGGTAAAGGTAAGAAGAAGAAGATGGCTAAGGTAGTTTCAAGGATAGAAAGAGATGAAGCAAGTAACAGGGTCATTCATATTGCCACCTCTGCTGCTGATAAGAGCAAAGATGAAGTCACTGGAAAAGATTACAATGTACAAACCATTAATCTTGGACCCGCTTCTGTAGAGCAGGATATTGAAGAATATGAAGGGTCCAGTGCAGTAATAATTGGAAGATTAAGAAAAGAAACACAGTCCAAACATGAGCTTAAAAGGGAGAATGAGAGGCTTAAGAAGTGTCTAGAAGACTTGATGAAGCCTTTGCAATCTTTCCATCCATCTTCCTCTGCTACTCCTGGTTTCTTGCCTAAAGAGACTATTTCTGAAATTGAAAGGATGAAGGCTTCTACCCAAACTACAATGGATTGGTTGAAAGATGTACAAGTGAAAGGAGATGATGCAATAAAGGAAATCCTTTCGGTTGGAAAGGATGCAGTAAGAGCCAGGGACTTGTTAGAACATGTCCTATCTCAAGATAAGGAGGATATCGACCTTCTATTGCAGAAATCTAAAGTGATTATAGAATATGGTAAAGATCAATTGGCTGTAGATGGAATCCTCCCTTCATCCAGACTTAATGAGCCTTGGGAATGGTTCGAGGCTTTGCAAATTCGGCAGAAGGCCATCAGGAAGATCCATAAATGAAAGAAGCATATAGATGGTGATCTGACTGGTGCTTATGACAGATGTATTTCATTTTTTGAGGTAATGACTGGCAGGAGGAAGATTGCTCCTAAGTATCTGAGCCTAGAACAATTAAGAGAATGGTGGCATGATGTTTATGCTCCGGATTCCGAAAATGTTATAATAGGGCACCAACTAGATGATGCAGCAACTTACTTGGCCGTGATGGATAGATACCAGGCACACAAAGATGATTGGGATAAAATTGTTAAACAGTCAAAAGAGGAGATTGGATCCATCGAATGTCGGCTCAAGATTTTTCCTTTGCCACCTGTCGCCGAGCTGGATAGAGTATTTTTGAGGGCTCATGCATCATTGGCTCAGAATAAGGATAAGGGAGGCAATAGTTAATGCCCATTTTGAAATTTGTGCTTCCCTATTATTATAGGGCATGTGTTAATCCGGGCTACATTGGGGACTATGTTTGGGCTGACCTTGATGATGTATCAGCATTTAATATGTGCCTTATTTTGAAACTCCTGAGGCCGACTTGTTTTGGCTAATTTTATTTTGTAAATGTTTGGCTGGGCCGACATGTTTTAAGGATTCTCTATAAAAGGCATTCCTGCCTCTTTGAAAAGGAGTTAGAAAATTAGAATTAGAAAAGCAATTGATATAGAGAAAGAGATAGAGCATTTTCACAATAGGAGTAATAGTTAGTTCTTGAAGCAAATATTGTAACAGAACAGTGGAATTGTTGCAGCATTTTGATGATCTAATGCAATTGAAGGCATTGTGGTTTTCCTGGTGAAATCTTGTGTTAGTTTATCTTGCATGGTTCCTGTTGTTTTATCTTTCAAATTGCCTAAAGATCTAGGATTTGGTGTTTAGAAATAGATTAGTTTGGTGAGTGGTGTTTATGATTTCATATTTGGAATGTTTGTAGCAATCTCTGGTCAATACTCCTAGGAACTATTTGATTGTAGTAGGCTGGTGAAGTCAACCTGGACCATACATTTATTTGTGCTTAGTTCGATTGTGGATGAATATCTATGAATTGAAAATCTATATACCTTAGAAGATTGCACTGTTCTTGTGATATTGCATTGTGGGTTGAGCAGGAATTGGTTATTTTAGATTGGTCCATTCCAGATATCTGTCATTTTCATTGTTCATTCTAGGAATAGTTTGGATCTTATCATATCTTTACACCCTTATCTTTTGTTGTTTCTTTATCATTTGGTTAGATTTAGGGTTTAAGATCATTATATTGCAAGATCTGATAAAATTGGAAAGAAACAGTCTGCTTGTAGTAAGGTCCGATTGTGATTACCAACATTCTCACATATTATCTGAGTTGTTTATGCATTGTCATGACCTGACACCCGAGAGACCTTGGGGTGATTTTCAGTAATTTATTGTTGAGGATTACCTTTCAAGAGAGGTAGAATATTGTATTTTGTCTGAGTTGTTGCTGTGCAGAAAACACCATCAACAGGTATCATGGATTGACTCTTGGACTCTATTTCTTCTATTTAGTGAGGGTTCAATGGCATATTTGGTTTCATTGATAGGATATGTTTATCTTCATGTTTTTTGGACATGTTGACATCTTGGTTAGCCATGGAGGACTCTTTCATCTTTGGTTGAGGTGTGATGATTTGAATTTAGACATGTGATCCTTGTTTGATAGGATGGTTATGTATTATGTCATGGTGTACTCTTGATTGCACATTAGATTTTTGGCATGATACAGGTGCATGATATGTTCATTGGAGCATATGATCTTCTTTTGAGGAGATGTGAAATCGTGATGTCATGGTGTGTTCCTAATTTCATGGTTGGGATATGATTTTGATCTTGGTTTTTGCTCTTGGTATTGGATACATTGATCATTTTCTTAAGAGATTCATAATAGTGCTATGTTATATTTGGAGTTTGGCATGGATTGATCAGTTACAGGTACTCATGGATACTTGGAGACATAGGTGAGGCTAGGAGATCTCTTGTGATTAGAGACATTGGTTGAGATGGTTACTCATTAATGATGTTTCAACTGGAAGTCCAAGGAGCCTACAACTTGGTTGGATGTGAGTTCAACATGGACCTATGAGGAGATTATTCTCAAATGATTCATGATGACTTGGATATCTTGGAGGAGCATTCTAATTCCCTACTCTTGGTCTACTTGGTGGTTTATCATTTGATAGGTATTGCAACCATTGTTACTTTCAAGTGCATTATGTTTTATGCTTTATCTTCTCATGCATATGGATATTGAGCTATGATTTATTAGTTCTTGAGGGTTCATTTGAGGGATTTTGGCATGTTTATCTCCTTATGCATTGTGATATTATTCATTGATGTTGATTTTAGGAGATGTTATTGGGTTTATTCCCTTGGTTTGGGAATGGATTTGGTTTGATCTTAATTTGGTTTGAGATGCATACATATTAGTTATGGTTAGATGTGGGCATTGCTATTCTCTTTGGGGATTTATGGAGATCATTATTATCACAACTTAGCATTTAAAGGCGTGTGTAGAAGGACATGCTACAAGTTTTGATTTGCACATTCTCTCTTTGGTCTTGTTCTTCTTCTTATATTTTTGTATTCACATGACATTGGATTTGAGATCTTGTGTGGAGCTATGGTGATCACTATGTTTGTGGTCATGTTTTGTTCACTGTTCTTTGGTGATGACATGGAGGTTCTTTTATCTCTTTCCTTTGTTGGGTGTGAATAAATTGGGAGAGCTATGGAGACTTGTGGTGAGAGATGTATTGCAATGTTTTAGTTTGCATAGTTTACATATCTTTGTGGATGTTCCATGGTATTACATGATGTTGGTTACACTTCTATGTGTTTTTATTGATGGATCTTGGATGCCTTGATCATTTTTAGATTTGACAATGTCTTATGCAATGGGAGTTCTTAGTTGTGTATGTTCATCATAAGATAGGTTTGGCACTTGGAGCTTTTGATTACATTGTTGGCCTCCTACAATGATTTTAATAACTAAGCCTTTACAACCATGACTCATAGATTGGACATCTAGCCTAAATAGCTATCTCAATCATCATGAAGGTGCATTTAACTTGTCAACCTAGGGACATGAACTTGAAATGGGTCAGCACAATATGTGCACTAGGGACTCAATGTAGTCATTGCATTCTACAGCTAAGAAACACAATACTGAAGGTAAATTGCTTGAAAGGGAAAGAGACAAATGTTGAATATCAATCAATGACTATGCTAAGCTGAAATGCATAACAGGAATAAAGATATGAGCAACAAACAAGAAACTACTTTTTCTGCTTTGGTTGTAGGAACAAACACAGAATGGACTTCTAATGGGTACAGGAACAGTCAATGTCAGATTTCTAACTAAGTATTAAACAACAAGTAATACTAAACTAATGTTAAACTAAGAAGATGGATTACTCACCAAGTGGGCCCCCTTGGATAAGTATCCTCTAAACTACTAAGAACTCATATGCTCGAACTCAAAACTTTATTTTATTCATTATAAATCATGCATACAAAAGAGTAATGTATCTGTATCACTGAAACTGGAGAATGAGAGTACAATATCAAATCATGCAACTTCTTGAAGAAGGAGCATCAAGTCATTATTTATACTACAGCTAAGCAAGGCAGTCAACTCCATGACTGGGAGGACGCCATTTAGTGAAAATAGGGGAAAGTGGAGCGATGGCAGTTACGCATGCATGGAATTCGGTTAGACATGCAGGTTAGACGCAGACTCAACACAGCAGTAACGCTCATGCATGCTCAATCATTAAAGTACACTACAACAAGGCAGTTACGTTCAGTTGCATGAAGAATCTTTTTTCGTCGGCTGCCTTTGACTTGGAGTGATTTCTCAGCTAGTCATTATGGTGCATGCCCAGCTGGTAGTGTCTTCCTCAACTTAGCGTATTAAATCTGCATGGCAAGGTCAGTACGCATAATAACTGCACATCTATAACCTATTTGCATATGGATTTAGAATATCATTTTTAGCTGATAGTGTTGTCATTGATAGCAACTGGAGTCAATAGTGTGGTCCGCAGTTTAGAAGCAGTTCCTACCAGCAAGGAAAGTAGAAAACAATACTCTATCGGCAAAATGCTTGAAGAAAAGAGTATTTAGTTGGTAAGTTGATATGGATACTTTACCGGATCATTATTTTGTTGTGTGGATCCCTAGGGATGCTTTTCAATCATGTATGCTATATGTTTGATAAGTTTTACGATATTAAATTGATCCATGTACAAGTTTGGAGATTCGGTACAATGATTTATTGCTTATTTTCTCATTGTGGTCGACCTATTGTGTATGGCATGTTCTGGATGTATGAGGAGTATGTGTTTAACTATTTCTCATGTTGGGAATTTTGGTTTGGGTCACTACTATAGTCTAGCCGACTTATGTGGGTACGCATTAATTCTAATTGGTGATTGAAGCCGACTTGTGGAAGAATATTATATTATGTTTGAAGCTGACATACAATAATTAAATTCTTGTTAGCGGATATATAAGTGAGATCAGTAATTCATTTTGTGTGTGATGTACGAAGTAGTGAGAAGGGGTGTGTGCAAAAAGGTGCATAACAATTGCATAAGGTAATATCAGAGGATCTGTCAAGCAAATTTTGCTTGTGCAGCAGAAGGGTTTTTGTAGGAGAGTAGAGCAAAGCAGAGCAGAAGTGTGAATTGGACAAAAGGTCCAAAATCTATTTCATATGCTTCATTGGAACTTAATCCAAGCATTCAGAGATGCTATTTTCTCAATTCATATTTTGAATAGTTTTAATCCAAACTCTTTTTGACAGTGAGTCCTCTTTTGTATTTTGAGCAGTGAGCTCTAGGCAGTGTGTCTGAATGCAAGTGCATTCCCCTTTTTATCATACTTTTAACAGATTATACTTTTTGGATTAATCTCCACCGTGGTTTTTCCCCTAACATGGTTTCCACGTAAAAATATTAGTGTTATGGTGTTCACATTGTCTTATTAATGTGCATGCATGTTTCCTTCTATTTATTTGTTGTGAATGCTATTAAAGGTTAAATATTGTTGTTGATAGTTTAAGATATGATTTGAGATTCAATATTGTGGAACACTGATTCACCCCCCCCCTCTTAGTGTTCCTAGTGTCCAACAATTGGTATCAAAGCAAGTTCCTCTTTTGAGTTTAACAGCTTGAGGTGGATCTTGGATTACAATGGACGCGGGTGGTCTTCAACAGCAGCTTATGGTGGCACTTGATGATCTTGATCAGTCTAAAGCAGAGGTAGTGGAACTAAAAGAAAATCTTGTGGCTGCCGAAAAATTTATTCAATCACTGAAGGATAAAATAAATGAGTCAAGGGAAAAGAGAAAAGAACTATGTGGTCAGTTGAAGCAAAAAGAAAGCAGAGGCCCGGAAGATGTTCATCTGAATCAAATCCTAAAAGAAATAACAGAAGAATGTGAAAAGTTTTTGAAGGACAATACTGCTCTAAAGCTTGAAACAGAATCTATGGCAATGAAACTAACTAAAGAGATTGAAGAAAGAAAGAAGAATGAGGAGAATTTAGCCCAGTCCTTGAAAGAGAAGTTTCAGGAATGCAGCAGAGTTAATAATGGATTCATTCAGCTAGAGATTGAACTGCAACAATCCAGAAACAATGAACAAGAGCTTGAGAGACAAGTAGTTATTCTCATAGATGAGCTTGCCACTGAAAATGAGTTTAAGGAGAAGTTTAGGATCAATTTTTCTAGGCTTGATGAAATAATTAAAGGAAAAAAGGATGCAAATGATAGGCGATGTCTTGGCTATGTGAAGGATGTGAGTTCCGGATCTAAACAAAAGGACCCTGAAAAGAAGAACAAAGGTAGAAGATATCCGGTAAGGAAACCTAATGCTCAGAAATTTAATGGATATTTCTTTGTTTGTAATAAATTTGGGCATATGGCTTCTTAGTGTAGAAGTAAGATATAAGTTCTAGTAATCCATCATTTTTTTGTCAATGTTTTAACTACAAAAACTTTGGTCATAAGTTATTAGAATGTAGAAATATATATGTCAGTAAAAGGAATGTTAAATGCTAGACCTATGGAATATTTTGACATATTGCTAATCATTGCAGATCAGGAGGAAATCAGTGGAATGGATGGTATAGACAGAAATATCTGGTATGCTACAATTGTAACAAATTTGGTCACATTGCAAGATTCTACAGAAACATAAACATGGATAAAAGAGGTCTGGAATATGCAGGAAAAAATTCATAGAAAGGTGATAAAGGAAAAGGAAAAGCATTTGTGGAAGAGATTGTTAGAAAACCAAGATCACCTGCATGCAAATGGATACCTGTCACATGCAAAAGACATGAAGAACCAAAGAAAATATTTTGTAAACCTTATAGTAAAAATGCATTGAGAGAATCAATAATTACAAAAGAGATCAATCCTTATGAAGGAGATCAAGAAACCCTAAAATGGAAACCCTAAATGAAACCCTAGTGTGCACACTTAATAATTAATAATTAATTAATTATTAATGTGCCTAAGTTTAGCTTAAGTAACAAAGAGGAATAAGTGACTTAATTAATTAATCAATATGATATAATTAATTAAGCATAATAACTTATTATTCTAACACCCCCCCTTAAGATGAACTTAGGAAGAAGCTAAAACACTAGAATAAGATGCATGAAAGCAAAGATGGGTCCCGACAACTAGGCCTGATCAGGTACCCATTTACAAATGCAAGAATGAGTAGAGAAGGAAAAACCCAGTGGGACAAAACCCCCTACAATGAGATGACATGTTGCAAAGAAGCACTGGAAAAACTCTGTAGAGTAACACTGGAACTTGATACTAGCAAGCAAGGAAATATTCTTCTTTTTACTACTGAAACCAAATGAGAGTCACTGATTGACTCAAGGAATCATGATAAAGCAACAGAAGACTTGATGCCACAGAACACTCGAAAACTCCAAACGGGAACAACTCTAGAATCTATGAAGCAACAAGCAATTATTGAATGATGTATTACTGAAAACAAAGTGAAAAGATGCAAGATGCACTCTCCCAACTGCCAAAACATCCAAGTAATCGCCAAACAACCTATCGGGCCAAATCTGGACTAATTGATCAACCTAGGATAGATACAGAAAAATTGCATGGACAGCAACATAGAGCTCCTCAATACCTTTCCAATGCCGCAAAGATAGCGAAAATCAGAGATCGTGGCAAAAAGTTATGAGCTCGGAAGCATAAAAATTACATCTAACTTCAAACAGCAATAAATGTAGTAAAATAGAAAAATACTGTAAAATAAACTACACCAAATGAAAGTACTCGGAATCAGCTTTCCGGCGATATTTCGTGTGCCTGATTTCGATACTGTATGCCTAAGTTATGATCAAAAGAAAAAAACTGCTCTTTTAAGACAAATAAGGGCTAGGAAGGGGGCTTAGAGCGTCGTACGGACGCTGACGTCATGCTAACGTTAGCACTTCACAAGCATAAAATTGACAGCCGTCTAGCCGTGACTACAAAAAATTGGCCCCCCTGCAAAAGAAAAAAATTTGGGCCCCTGGTCCTATGCGCGACCAGGGGCTGGCGGGCTGGTGCGGGGGCAGATCCCCTGGTCCTCCATAGGACCTGTGCTGCTGCAGAGGGGGCTGGGTGGTCAGGTGGGGGCTGGGTGCATAGCGCCCGGTCCCCCATAGGACCTCGGCCGGTGCTGCGGAGGCCCGCGGGGGCTGAGCTCGGGTGGGGCTGTGCACTGGGGGCACCACCCGGTGGCTACCGCTCCTAGTGGCCGCCGGGTGGCGCGGCGGTGGCCGCCTACCTTATGTGCGGGCAGCGCACAAACTTTTTAAAAAAAATTCAAATTTTTTTTTTTAATTTTTTCAAAAAAATGTGCCTCGAACTGCATGTTGGGGAGGCCGTATGACCCCCCCGACAAAAAAAATTTGCCTCCCAGATCAACTGCACCAAAATGGACGATTTGACAGGCGTTTCTAGGGTTTTGGGACACTGTGAACGCGATGGCGACGTCCGTTTGAGCCCATAGTGTCCCGAAAAATCGGCTACCCCCAGATCTTGCAAAAAAGATGCCTGTGGAAACCCTTGCATTACAAACTCACTAAAAGGCCATATCTTCAAATCACGAACAGGCAGTTGTAGGTCTGGAGCTCTGATACCATGTTAGAAAACCAAGATCACCTGCATGCAAATGGATACCTGTCACATGCTAAAGACATGAAGAACCAAAGAAGATGTTCTGTAAACCTTACAGTAAAAATGCATTGAGAGAATCAATAATTACAAAAGAGATCAATCCTTATGAAGGAGATCAAGAAACCCTAAAAGGGAAAGCCTAAATGAAACCCTAGTGTGCACACTTAATAATTAATAATTAATTAATTATTAATGTGCCTAAGTTTAGCTTAAGTAACAAAGAGGAATAAGTGACTTAATTAATTAATCAATATGATATAATTAATTAAGCATAATAATTTATTACTCTAACAGAGATAAGAGATTAGATGAAGAAAACATGGGTAAAGAAGAATGGATCTGATGAAGGTAATAAGACTGTATTGGAAGCTCCCTCTGGTAGTTCATCCCGCAATTAATTTCAGGCCATTGGCCTAAGGGGAGTTTTTCATGTAAATATTTTATCCCCCCGTGTGTAGTTGGTTCCGAATTGTAGGAAGTTGTTTGCAGTTGTGTTATTCATCCTCAAATGTACTGGTGATCACTTCTTGAAGGTCCTCAGATGGATTTCTCTCTTGTTTGAAAATAGTGTAACCAGAACTTCTAGGGAAAAGCATTTAATGCAACAAGGAAGTTAAGTGTGCAAAGTTATAAAAGGGCATTTGAAACCCTCATTTGTCTCCGTGCAGCAAAGAAGAATAGTTGGAGAACCCTTTTTCGGCAAAATTTCGAAGGAGCAAAAGTTAAATTAGCAGCAAATTTTTCAGGTATTTATGTTGATTATCAATTTCCTATTTCTTTCGTGATCGGTAGAACCCTGTTCAATACGGAAAATGAAGCAACTCAAAGGAACAGTAATTCTAGATGAATATAGTAGTCAAAAAGTTAGGGATGTAAGAAATTCATTGTCTACCATCGAATTGAAGAAGCTTGGAGGAGCAGAACACAAGAATCTGGATATCTGGAATGAATTTCCTTATTTCATCAACACAGAGGTAGTTCAGTTTATCTTGAACAGATTGGATGGTGATATCCTTACTTTGGATAAACCCTATCAAATTTCTAACGATGTAATCAGAAATCTAACAGGTTTGTGCAATATTGGTGATGTCCCGAAAAAGAAATTGATTCAAAATATTGAGGTCGAAGCCCTAACTAGTGTAAAAGGAGATCAGAGGGCGTTGATGATTACATCGATCAAAGACCCATTAACAAAGTAAATTGCATATGGAATTTAATACAAGGTTTTCTTCAGAAATAGGGAAGGTGCAACCTCTGCAAGCGCAGTCTACATTGCGCACAAGATGATAATAGAAAATGAAGGCTTTGACCTATGTGGATTGTTGAAGGATCAAATAATGGAAAATTTGCAATTGACGAAAGATATAGATTATTCTTTCAAGTTTGGTACCCTAGCTATATGCATTATGATGTATTTCCTAAATTGCTTGCCTCAAAATGACAATGTGGTATGGAAGCAAAATATGTCGGTTTGCAAGCAAATCTTTGAGCATTTCAACTCTTTTGAAAATGGTGAACAAGTTTATGTAAACTTCTTTGGAAACTTGTTAGGAAAGTTTGGTATTCCTCTCCCGGTAAAAGCAATTGAAATTGGATCATCCTTTGGTTAGTCGGAGAAAAAGCTGAAGAGAGAAAGAGAGTTAACTGGTGACACTCCTCTGGCACCTAAGTCAACAAAAGTTGAAGGAAAAGGTAAAAAGCAAATAGTTGTGGATGTAGTCGATGAAGACTCTGAGAAATATACACCAAGAGATGAACCAAAACTAGTTGAATCGGTTGTGGTAATTGCAGAAGAAAGTGATGAAGAAGGTGCTTTACTCAAAGCAAAGATATTGTGGATTGTTTAGGAAGATAATGGAATGCAAAAGATAACCGAAATATGGATAAATGGTCCATCTTATGAATAGGACCTCATTGAGGACACTTTAGGAAGATATTTTATTGATAACAACATTGAATTAAAGAGTTTGCATAATGTACTTCCAGAAGAATTTATTGAATGTATCAAGGAGGCTATGGACTCTATATCTCAAGACAGAAAAGAGGAAGAAATAATCTCACATCTGAAGATGCAGTTTAGGCTATCTCTCACCAAACTAAAGAAGAAAATGAATGTACTAAGACAATGCATTGACTCAGCGAATAAGATCTTCAATTACTGTCTCAGGTGGCCTCATGTGGTTGGTAAATTCAAGGACAAGTTGGAACAAATTGAGAATGAGCTTGTCAGAATCGGATAAGACTATAGTATGGTTCTGGACAAGGATGGAGAAGTGAAGAAGAAGGTTCATGAGTTGCAAGTTGAGCATGCAAAGATTCACTCTGCCAGAAACACTCTTATGGAGACCTTCTGGAAAGTGAAGGACCTGACTGAATGCAGATTAGAGCAAATGGTTGAAGTTTTAAAGAAAGGAGAAAAGCTAGAAGAAACCATTACCATTCTTGAATCCCTTGTTCAAGTCATCAACAGAACATCAGAAAATAACAGTCTGATAATTGCTACTGGGATTGTAGCTGACTCTTGGAAGAAATTTCTCCCTGAAATGAAAGATAAGTAAAAATAATTTTTTGAATTTAGCAGCAGTTGCAATTTTTTTTTGGGAGAGAATGCAATAAGGAAGAGTGCAGTAAATAAGCTAAGGGTAAAAGAAAAGTAGTGGAAGTTTTTGTCATTGATGTCAAAGGGGGAGAGATTGTTGTGAAAAATGCCTTGTCATCCAAAGGGGGAGCAGTGTTTTTGTGGTGCAATGTTTTGCAATGTTTTGTTGTGTTGCGAAGTCTTGAATTTTGGCTTCAACACTTAGCCATTTTTCACTAAGTGTTGTCATCAATGCCAAAGGGGGAGATTGTTTGCATATGGCTTTAGGAGATCATTTTTAACTGATAGTGTTGTCATTGATGGCAACTGGAGTCAATAGTGTGGTCCGCAGTTTAGAAGCAGTTCCTACCAGCAAGGAAAGTAGAAGACAATACTCTACCGACAGAATGCATGAAGAACAGAGTATTTGGTTGGTAAGTTGATCTAGATACTTCACCAGATCATTATTTTGTTGTGTGGATCCCCAAGGATTCTTGTCAATCATGTATGCTATATTTTTGATAAGTTTTAAGATTTTACATTGATCCATGTACGAGTTTGGAGATTCAGTAGAATGATTTATTGCTTATTTTCTCATTGTGGCCGACCTGTTGTGTATGGCGTGTTCCAGATGTATGAGGCGTATGTGTTTAACTATTTCTTATATTGGGAATTTTGGTTTGGGTCCCTACTATAGTTTAACTGACTTGTGTGGGTATGCACTAATTTTAATTGGCGATTGGAGCCGACTTGTGGAAGAATATTATATTTTGTTTGAAGCTGATATACAATAATAAAATTCTTGTTAGTGGATATATAAGTGAGATCGGTAATTCATTTTGTGTGTGATGTACAAAGTAGTGAGAAGGGGTGTGTGCGAAAAAATGCAGAACATCTACATAAGGTAATATCAGAGGACTTGTCAAGCAAATTTTGCTTGTGCAGTAGAAGGGTTTTGTAGGAGAGCAAAGTAGAGCAAAGCAGAAGTGCAAATTGGACAGAAGGTCCGGAATCTGTTTCATGTGCTTCATTGGAATTGAATCCAAGCATTCAGAGATGCTATTTTCTCAATTCATATTTGAATAGTTTTAATCCAAACTCTTTTAGACAGTGAGTCCTCTTTTGTGTTTTGAGCAGTGAGCTCTAGGCAGTGTGCCTGAATGCAAGTGCATTCCCCTTTTTATCATACCTTTAACTAAGTATACTTTGTGGATTAATCTCCATCGTGGTTTTTTCCCTAATAGGGTTTCCATGTAAATATCTTGGTGTTATGGTGTTCACATTGTCTTATTAATGTGCATGCATGTTTCCTTTTGTTTATTTGTTGTGAATGCTATTAAAGGTTAAATATTGTTGTTGATAGTTTAAGATCTAATTTGAGATTAAAAATTGTGGAACACTGATTCACCCCCCCCCCTCTAAGTGTTCCTAGTGTCCAACATAACCACTCTAAGAATCATTCATTAACCACATGCAAAATCAATATAGGTAACCCACATAATATGCCAAATGTCATTAAAGCTTGCAGAGATAGGATAATGTCAAATGTCAATGGTTTGAGGGAAACATTATGCAAATACCAACATTTAATCATCAAAGTTCATGACATCAGCCAACAAATAGACTATAGATTCTACCCAAAACTAGACCAAAAACTAGGCTCATCATGCATGTTATGGGTTGTATATGTTGATGTCATGAGGTTAACTTATTATGATTTGTATACCTTTGAGGTATGGATAGTTGGATGTGTTAACATTTGTTGCCTGTATTATTTTTAGCTATGGTGATTATATCTTGATAGCTACTGATACATACGTGTTACCTTTGGATTGAGTGTTTGTATATTGGGATATCAGTTGGAGGTAGGACTTATGCTTCTTTTTTATAGATAGTGTGGCATCTCTTTGGATGGTTTCTTACCTATGTGCATTGGCATGATGGAGAACGAGAGCATTTGTGCTTCAGATGGTGGTCACCTAGATTCTTGTTGCAGGTATCTTGATGGAGCACATGGAGCACTTTGATTCCCCAGTGGTATATGTGGCTAGAGGGATTATTCCCTTGTTCATGTTTGAGTTTACTTGTTTACCCCTTATGCAATGTATACAACAAGTGGGAGAATGTTAGGAAAAGGTGTGTTGTACACCTTGCATAATGTTATAATGTAATTATTTATTTATTATGTGGTGCACCTAGGGAATATAGGGATGTGTGTATCACATGGGTCTAGCATTCTTAGGGCCACTTTATGTGTTGTATGTAACATTGGTTAAATATTTAATGTGGGGTTGCACATGGAAAAAATATTTAACATTGGGAAAACTTACTACCAATATTAAATGAGGGGTTAATGGTTTTGTAAGCTCATGGTATTAGTCGCATGGTTTTATGTAATACCACTTGGTGGTTTGGTGTGAGTTTTTTTCTATAAAAGCAAACACATGGGTAGTTGTCTAAGGTTGGATAGTTGGCTATTTGGCTAAGGGGTTGAGAGCATCTTTTGTTAGCATTTGTGAGGGTTGAAGCATGGTATGGGATGTATGATTACATGCTTGTTCACATGGAGTGCTTGTAGAGAGCTTGATGATTCAAAGGTGTTCATGGAGGACTCTGAAGATGTATTGTAATGTTTATTGTTGGATAATACATGAGGGTTTTTTTCCCTCTTGAGGATTTTCTTAGGGTATATCTTGTGTCATCTTTGATGGTATGTTGTCTGTTGGATAAACCAGGACAGACAACTGAGAGGGGGGGTGAATCAGTTGTCACAGAATATTTAGACTTTTCAAACTTAACTTAATCTCAGATCTGATGAATGAACAATAAACCATAAACAATCAGCACATCAAAAACACAAAGAACACCAAGATTTTTACGTGGAAACCCTGTTAGGGGAAAAACCATGGTGGATGTCAATCCACAATATTATACCTTGCTAAAAGTATAAAGAAGTATGAATGGGAATGCACATGCATTTAGGCACACTACCTAGAGCTCACTGCTCAATTACAAGAGGGCTCACTGGCCAAAGAAATATTTGGATTAAAATCATCCGAATTTGAACTGAGAAAATAGCATCTGCTAATGCATGATTACAGTTCCAGTTAAGCACATGAACACTTCTTCAACCTTCTTCACTCTTCTTCACACTCTGCTCTTCCTTTGAATGATCTGAACAATATTCGCACACAAGACTTGCACACTTCCAAATGATAAAACAATCACTCTTATATATCCGCAATATGGAATTACATCACTTCAAGTCGGCCACAAAGAAATAATAAAATAATTACAAACTATCGGCCCAAAACACATAAAGATTATTCATGTGAATCAACCAAAGTCGGCCACAACATAGTGGAGACCCAAATCAACAATTCCAACACAAAAATACTTCAATTAGTTTCTCCTCGAAGATCCACAACACACTTCAACACCTAGTCAACCATGAACATGAAAAACATGAACACTCAAGAGAAAATCTTGGATCACGAGCACAACAATCAATGCAAACATGCAGCACAAATAGAGCACGAACTAGAAACATCCACAAACACCATGAAACACCAGAGAATCATCCACAACAACTGAACTAACTGAAATCACATGATCTTCATTCAAGAACACAAACTGAAGTAACAGAAAAACTATCAGAATACAAATCTTCATAACTTGATCAAATCTTCACGCGGATCTCTAAAACTTGACGTGGATAATCTAGACACACTCAACAAGAAACCCTTTAGTCCACAACCACTGATCACACCGACAGACTGATCTTCACTTCTCCACTAACAACCTGTAGCACTTCTTATTACAATTATCTCAATATCCTCGACATATGCAACTTACAATACAACAATGTCAATAGTGTTGACATCAATGACAACCACATATCAGCAACACAACCACAACATCCAACATTGTTTATTCTTTTGCATATGGATTTTGAATACTTGTTTGCATAGATTTCTCTATTTGGGTTATGTGAAAATTATCTTGGGTGGATGCATATTTCCTTTCACTAGTGTCCCAATTGGGCACTAGTGTTCAAGGAGGTGTTGCTTTCCGTCCTTTTTGTCGATAAAAGGTACTTTGGGGCCTTGTATGAGAAAACTCTATGAACTAAAGTTGTTCCTCACGGTCTCAGAAGTATAGGGATGGTTTGAGCATGCCCCTATGTGTTGTCATTGAGGATTTATGGTATATTTTACTTTATTTTATGTGTCTTCTTTTGAAGTTGCCCAATTGTCAAACCTAGTGCTAGGGAGATTGTTCACCCAGTCTTGTGAAGACTTGGGAAGGTTGAAATCCTTCATGGTTGATCTTGTTTGTGTTCTCAACATTTCTCATAGGCCAAGTGGTGTTGTGTGGTAGTAGTCTTCTACTTGTGCGACATCACATTGTGATGGGATGTCATCTGTTAACGTAGTGTGCCTTGTTGCACTAATGTTTCGTAAGTGTTGTATCTTGTATTTCAAAAAGAAAATTATTCCATGTATTTTTAAATTTCTTCCCTTATCTCTCTTCTTGGAGTGGAAAATTTATTTTGCATGCACCATTGGTATTATTTATTTCTAAGGAGAGAAATATTAGTTAGCTTTTTTGGATCATCTTCAACACTCTTCTTCAAGCATTCACCATTGGTATTGGAGTTACGTTTTTATTGGGGGGTTCATACTATCTCTTTTTCTCTCCTATGATGGGGTACCCATTATACATTAGTGACAAAAGTATTCCTCAAGGGGTCATGTTTACTCCTCCTTTCTTCCATCACATATACATATTAGTTTACATTTTTTCACCCTTTTGTAAAGGATTTTTTTCCCATGACATTTTCTCTAATTATGAAAGTTTTATTTGTTCGTACATGGGTACCTAGCATGTTCTTGTATCTGTCACCCATCCATCATCCATGCATCAAATCATATTTGTATTTTATCATAATTCTTGTGTTGCACTTAAGAGGGGATTTTGGTGTAAACATGGTATATTACCTAGCTAGTTTATTATTAGGTTCTATTCATACTAGTATACTTAAGCTTACTTACTGTCATTTATTTTTTTTATTTAATGAATTCACAAGCTTCATAGCAAATCAATTTCTTGTCTCTTGTATGAAAGGGTGTTTTGATTATAGGATGTCCTTTGGCTACCATTGGGTTGAATTAAAAAACTCATATATATGTTATCAAAGGTTTGTATGGTATGAGGCTGTATGCTTTTTGTCATTACTTACATTCATTTTTCTTTAATCCAAGGTAGATGCTTGATATAGGATAAGATTCACATTTGGTGCTCATTTTCTATTGTTTTACCTTATATTTAGTGTTCACAAATATATTATGTATATATACATATATATTTGCATATATACACATGTAGATTTAAATCTATATGTATATTTATGTATTATATAATATATATGTGTGTGTGCATGTGTGCATGGATTTTATGTTAAAAGCCAAAAATTTAAAGACTAAATTAAACAACACAAAACCCCAACAAACACTCAGATTAGGCCTAAGAAATCTAAACAAGAATAAGAAAAAATCAACTAATCTATGCCTAGACTTTTTGTTGCATTAGAAAATGGTGTTTCCCTTGATTATTTGATAGTGTGCTTAATTTGACAAAATAACATTGCATTCTTGGTTGATGTTCATAAAAATGGCTTGAAATGAGGCGAACTTATAGATTTTTGGCTCAAGGGATGGATGGCTAGGATTGAAATATGAGATCAAAGGATCATATTGGTTGAGAGCCATGGAGAGATAAGATGAGGACAAGTGTACTCATGTAGTTGGAGGAGATGGAGGGAGAGGGATTAAGGGGAGAAACAATGGGGTAGATTCTCCTTAGGAAGATTGGATGGACAAGATGGAAAGGGTACTTGGGAGTACCCTTGACGGATGAGCAAGTCCCATGACCCATGTTCAAAGGCCCATGTCTTGTGTACCAAATCCCCATGTCTTTGCACGTAAGTGAGGAATGTGCATGATTTGAGATGAGTTGACTAGTATTAGAGTGTGCAAGTGGGTGATTAAGGGGTTAAGTGGATTAACACAATATAAGGTGAAGAAAATAGGTAAGTTAAGTAAATAAAGTTTTATTTTTATTGGAAATGGATGGGGGACAAGTAAATAAATAAATAACTGGGTTTATTTACCTAAGGTGGAATGTAGGAGGAGGGTGATTTAATGATTTAGGCTAGGAAACAAGTGCAGGTGAAAAGTGATGAATCATGGATGAATAGTGATTTTATTAATTAAATAATTAAATAATATTTAGTTAATAAAGAGATGAAAATGGGATAATTAATTGAATAAAAAGGGTATATATATATATTGGAGTTGATTGTCGAACCCCCATAGCTCCCAATGATCCTCTACAACCAAAATGCCTATCATGCATGAGTAATCAAAGCAATGATTATGCTATGCAACCTTGAGAAGAAAGAGATTGATCCACACAAATATCACACGAGCATCTGATATGCCTTCTGTAGTGATTGATTATGAATATAAGAATGTGAATTCATGTGAATTAAAAACTACAATGAATGTGCATGCTTATAAAAGCATAAAAAAGAAAACCCTAGATGAGGATTGCATTAGATTATGACAAGTGTCTTAATCTCATGCAATGCTCGACAACTAGACCCAATTTAGCCCAATCTAATAAATAAAAAAACACTCCTAAATTTAGCTTAAGTAATTAAAGTAATAAGGGACTTAATAATTAATTAATTATCAAGTGATTATCCTAATTACTCCAACATATACGAAATGTGGGAGAAAGGTTTCCCTAAATAGGACTTTAAAGATCCACAATAGGTTTATTTCCCTAAGAGCATTTCATTAGGAAAGAGATCACAAGGTGTAATGATTGACTTTCAACCTTAATGGTGAGTCAATCAGACTTGGATCTCAGTCATTAAGACAATAGGGTAGATCAGAAACCTAATAAAATGATTTGCAATGTCCAAACTAAATGCACAATGAGACCTAGAACATGAAATATGAATTCTTGAAAGTACAAAGACAGAAACCATAGTTTGGAGACAGATCTTAGAATGGTTTGATACCTTGCACCTGTCACCAAAAGTGGGTTTTGAGCTCTATTGGAGGACTGGTTCGCCCAAGGGTGAATGGGTCCTTATAGGCCTTTCTAAAACTGCAAAAACTAAGATTGTATCCCTCTATCTGCACTCTATCCATGTACCTACAAATCTTCATTTCCGGATCACAACCTATAATAAATCTGCACATAGAAAATGTTTGTTTGTTTGTATGGGGGTTTGCCTCAGTCAAACCCCAAATTTGGTAATTAAACCTTGATAATTGACAATAATATGATAAATGACAATGTGTGAGCCCTAACGTTAAGTGCATCTAAGGTTGTTAAGAGCTAACATGCAAAGAAACCCTACTCAAGTGTGTTAGAGTATGATTCCCATATGACAATGATAAGATCCACTTAGGGAGAAGTCAAAACACCTTAAATAAATCCACAATACAATGATACCTTGCTTAGGTTGCAAATAGAGTGAAGCTTGAAGATGAGAACAATCGGAAACAAGTCAATAGGTAGAGAGAAGTGGCCAAATGCATCTCCCAATCCTAGAATCCATCATGTTCTTCTATAGGCAACAACCTTCAATCATGAACATGCTTGATCAAATCTTTACAAATGAACTTGAAGACCTACAAATACACACAATGCTGCTCCAAGACCTCAAATTTGCTTGCTTTCTTGCTCTTTAAAATATATTTTCTTGATATCCTAATCTCTCTCTTGTTGTTCTTGTTGTTCACAAAAGTGTTAATATGGAATAAAAACACAAACCTATATAACACTTTCAACCAGCTAAATAGTTTTGAACGAAATTGTTTCGCCCGAAACAATTCCAAGCAAAACAATTTCGTCCGAAACCACGTGGCCTATGCATGGCACATAGTTTCGAGCGAAACAATTTCATCTAAAACCACGTGGCCTATGTGTGGCATATAGTTTATAGCGAAACCATTTTGATTGAAAGAGACCGAAATTGTTTGTGGTTGTCTATGTGGCAGCTTAACCCCTCTTTTGAGGGAAATTCAAAAAACTTCGACTTCAACTTTGAATTTCCCCAACTACAGGTAATTCCATGAAAATCTAAAAATACCCTTTGTAGAGCTCAAAGTCTAAAATCTAAAAAATCGATATTTTAATTAATTTTATTATATTTTTTTAAATTTACTGTAAGTAGGTTCTTACAATCAAAGATTATGTTGATTAGAAATATAAAAAATGTATCAAAACATATCCAAAAAAATTAAGAATACACTAGAGAGAATCCTCTTCAAAATGGTATAATTTTTTTTTTCATATAGTAAAAAATAGACAAAATTTTAACATCCCATTAAAACTATAACGTTCTAATGAAATTTCACTTAAAAATATTATTACAAAAAAAATATTCATCAAAAAAAAAATTCATGCACTAGATATTGAAGTTAGCTATTTGGGGTGGTGGAATTAGGGCAAGGGGCGCGGGGGAGGGGGGAGAATTGTTTGGTCTTTTTTATATGTCATCCCATCGACCTCTTTATTGAAATTTTCGACTGTTCAAATTTTGCTTTTAAATTTACAAATATATATATATATATATATATCAAACCAATTTTTAACTTCTTTTAAAAAAAAAACTTAATAAGATTTTTACATTTCATTAGTTTACATCATTTTGAAATTCAAAACATCAAGACCATTTTTATGCAATCGAAATTGAAAATTTTTAGTTGTGTTGGCCAATTCTTTTATAAAATGACACAAATTTGTGTTTTCACCCTATGATGTTTTCAATCATGCATATGTTGTGGCAATTTAGGATTGGAGTCCAAAGTTGCAAAGTTGCTTGGAGTGGGTTGTCAAGAGAGATTTGTCATTCAAAAGCATGTTAGAGAATAGATTTTGAAGTGCAATTTCAAATAAAAAAATTTCCTAATAATTGATCATTATGATTTGATATTACACATGATCAAAATTTGTTTGAAAGCTTTAGGTGATAAAATTATATGGTCAAATAGAGTGACTTTCCAATAGAAAGTAACACTGATGAGGGCAAATGGCTTTTGTTCAGCAACATGATAGAATCTTTCCACCATACTTGACTATTTCCTTACATTTACATATAAAACATGTTGAAGAAGCATTGCTAATAAATAAAATGTGCTCTTCAACAAAGAGTTTGTGTAGAAGTTTCCAAAAGGGGAATTAACTTTGAAATTCATAATAAGTTAGAATTTATTGCATTTGTCAACCCATTTAATACTAACCACGATGGCACAAAAGGCTAGGAAGAAAGTTTTGTTTGAAATTTTTTTAAGCTATTAAGACAATGACTGTCCTATCCTAACACACTACAACATAGAAAATCCACAACATTTAAAAACTATGGCAAAATACTTTCAAATGGCTGTTAAAATTTATTACTATATGGGAATCTAAGAGAGTGTTTCTTACCTTGTTTGCTATATGAAATTACTTTGTATATCATTAAACACATGGAGAGTGGATAAATTTCCCCATCCCGACATGAAGGAATTGACAAATATTGCATAGTTGGAAAAGACTGAGTACAAGTGTTGCATTTATAGTGTTAGAACTTCTTCCTACCTCTACATCTACCAAACTACATTTTGCGTTGCAACGTACTTATGAGTCTCCCCGCCTTATTGCTCTCAAAATCTTTATAATTTGTTACTATTAATTATTATATTAGTACTAAATAATATTACATATCATCAATTCTATATAAATAATTAATATTCAAATAATTATATAGTTTATAATTTTTATAAATATAATACAATTAATATATAATATTAATATGAAATATATTATTTATAATATTTAATAATAGAAATTAATGATTATAATAGGGTAATAGAATACAAATTTTATAATAATTGTGTCATTTATAAGCAAAATCGAATAGTTATTTAATGTTTAAGAATATTCTGGTCCATTATTCTCAGAAAGTTGTTTATATTTATTTGCATTTTGTCCTAAAATATGTTTTTGTTTTAAAAAAATTGAATATAGCTCTAAGATCATATTTGCATTTCTGAGCTGGTACATGAAGGGCTCATATTGGTTGAAAATACAGTAGCGATAGTTGGCGTAATAAGTCTGTTAAAAAATTATTTAGAGAATATTGTAATATGATTGTATCTACACTTTGTCGGCACTGGGCAACGAGAGCAAGAGCAACATGATGAACAGGACTAAAAGCATGGCGAGAGCCCAAAGCTTGTATTCAAGACCAGGTCTAATGCCAATGTGTTCAGAGGATGGCTACAAATGGCACACATATCGAAAGAAGAGGATTCATTCTTGGTTTATTTTCTACGACATACACTGCATAAGCTAGATACGTTCCTGTTATTTGAGGTTCACATTGTCTAAGGCAGCTTTTTATGATGTTCTATTAGAAAATTAATAAGCTTTCAATTGATCTGCTATTTTTGCGATTTGTTCAATTTGCAGAAGCTACCGTGTGCACTAAAAGCAATTGCATGAAGAAGCTAGACTGAGATCTCGCTGAGTGGGAAATGCTAATAACAATTTATGAAGGAATCATATGGTTCCAAATGAAATCTATTTGAACAATTAAAGTTTTAAAATTTGAATTTGATTTCCCTTACTTTCTATAAGATCATTTAAAAGCATAAATATAACCATTGAATCCAAGATCATCAATTTGTGCCAACAGTAACAATGACTAGGCTCTGGCAATCAATGCCGATAGACTGCAATGGTAAAAGACTGGCATTACTTGCCTGGAATCTGTTCAAGTTGAAATGATAGTTCTGAAAACTGGACATGTTAGTCTATTCCTGATTTTATACATGCAATAGAGTAAATGTGACCAAGAGTCCACAACATGGGTCGTGAGCATCAAATTTGTGAACCACATGGCTTTTGGACTTTGCATGCCCTTGACTGAGGCATGATAAGTTTTCTAGAGAAAGCTGGCGATATCCACGGTTGCCAGATAGATGGGTATTGGTTTCTTTACAGGTTGTAATATTTATGAGACAAAATTTTGGATTAAATGCCACCTGAGTAGAATTAAAGTTTTTTCTTCTCTTTTTGGTGTGTGATTATTGTAAAGTATGGAAACTTCTATTTTTTATGACCTTGTTAGTTCGACATGCTACACAGAAAAAGCTTCTGAAAAATAGAAAATCAGGATGGATTGATTATTTGCAGAATGCTTTCAATCTCTGCTTGAGTTTTTGTTTATCATTTCCTACCTGCAAAATATTGTCATGCATATAGGGCTTTCTGAAATGAACTTAATCTTCATAACTTACTAACTAAGCTTACATAATAAGTGAGCTCAACATGATTCGGTAATTCTTTAAACAGATTTCCTTATATAATCTTCTGCCCAGTTGTCTTGCCATCTGTCTTGAATGGTGGTGGTATAAGTTCATGACTCTCTTGGCAGAGTATTTGCCTGATCCACAAGTAGCAGCGGCCACAACATCAATCCTCATCCACACTACCAGCCTCATGTACGCTGTTCCAATGGCACCGAGCTCCTATGCATCCACTAGAGTGGACACTGAGCTAGGTGCATGCAGGCCTGAAAGAGCACAACTTGCCACCCTGGTAGCCCTTCGATGTGCACTTGTAATAGGCCTGATCTATACAACATGGACTTCCTGAGTTGGCCTAATGGTGGAGAACTTGTACTCTTGAAAGAGAGGTCACAAGTTCAAATCCTGCAGGGGGTAAGGTATGTACACCTCGTATTGTGGAGCACGAGTTAGGTGCCTCCCTCAATATTGGGAGTACGAGGAGTCCCATATTACTGTAGGCCATCTGTAGACCCAAAAACAGATTGCCGGGTATCGTGGACTATAAAATAATATTAATATTAATTAATTAATTAATTTTATTCAAGGGCAAATGGGCTGTGATGTGTTCACAAAGGATATGGGTGTTTAAGGCCTTGACAGCAGCTGTTTTGCCCATTATGGCCATCTGTGAGCTGAGCAATTGCCCTCAAAAAACAGGGTGTGGGGTGTTGAGAGGTAGTTCCAATCCTGCTATTGGTGTTAGAATCAAACTTGGATTATCTCACTTCCTTGGCACCCCTGTCGCCATGCCTCTGGCTTTCTGGCTTAAGGTTTGTTTTGGTGGCTTATGGCATGGCCTGCTAGCTGCCCAAATTGCCTATGCTCTCTCAATAATGTTTGTTGCTCTAAACAGGCATTGGGAGTTCAAGGCTATTAGGGCACAACTTATTGGAGGCTCTGTAGACTCTGAATTACAAATGTTAGGAGGCAAAATTGACAATTGTTGATGTAGATGAGGAATAGGGTATGTTCTGAAAATACCAGACACATAGGAAACTTCAAATGCTAAAAAATACGAAGAACACATTTGACATTTCTCAATGTATAACTTTGTAAAGCTTGATTAAAATCATGAAGTTTCCACAGCCCATGACAATATTATAATAAGATTTCTGGATTAAAACTATCTTGCAATTTTTACATCAACGTTTCAGATCATGGAGTATGATCCAAAACATTGATGTAAAAATTGCAACACAGTTTTAATTCAGAAATCTTATTACAATTTTGTAAAGCTCTTCGAGTTTTTCAGAATAAAGACACCTATAGGAAAGAAGGAAAAGCTAGTCCAATTTCTGTTGATAAATAACATGAAGATGTTTATGGAAGAAGAAAAAGTGTGGGAAAAAAGCTAATCTCATAATCATGTAGAAGAAAGAACATAGCCTTAAAATGCACTCTGTCAGAGTAAGAGAATATGAAGAGTATATGCTAGAAGGCCAAAAAATCAAGAAAGAACAGTCAATATCCAGATAAGCGCCACTGGCATACAAAACTCCTGCTCCTATAGATGCAAAATTAATGCTCCATGTCATATTCTCCACCAGTCCACCCAATCCAGGATATGTGAGAACGATTAACAGCCCCATGAACAGAGTTGTAAGATGCACACTAACAACAATTCAATACTTCGCCTCTACATAATATGCTGGACCTAAATTTTACAGCCATGAATATCAACATTCAAAGAAAAAGAAAATGAAACAAGAAGCCAGATATCAAATTTACATTCCCAAAAAGTCTACAGAGAGCAGCCACCAGAGAATCTGCCAGTAGGCACATGTGGCTATCAAAATCTCTACCATAGGGAGGCATGTCAGCTCTAGCATAAGTACCCAAATAGTTATTGTTTCCAAAATCTACAGTAGAATCCCCAAGAATGTAAAAAGCAGGAATAAGTGACCCAGATTCCGTTTCGCCTGTCTTGTATTTCTTCATTGCTTTTGCTTGCAGCAACAGCTATTGAAGCTGGGAAATCATTCTTCAGAGAAGAAATATCAAATATGTTCAATAATGTGAACTTGTTAGTAATGTGAATTTGTTAGTGGAATGGAAGAGTCAGGAACATTAGCGGCTTAAATTAACTAGCTAACTCCTCATCAAAAACGAAAAAAGAGAATTAGATAAAGGGACACTGGCAGTAACAAAAGGGACTGGATTGATTTAAGAGTTTGATTTAATTGTTACTGCCGGTATCCCTTTTGAAAAAAGACAAAAAAGCATTAAAAGAGTTGAATCTCCACCTTAAAATGCAAAACAAAATAAATCAGATTTTCATCTATGCACTGCCTGTTCACAGCAGCAAACAATAGCAAAATAGATAAATGATTTATTTGAGTTTTTTGAAAACATAATTAAATAAAAACTATAGGATTGTTGGTTAACTTTATGTAATTCTACATCTTGATTGGATAAAAAAGTCACAAAAATTGCATCCAACAAATGCATCAGTATACCTGCTTATTGGGAGAAATTAATAATTATTGAAAGCAATTACTCAAAGAATACAGCCCATGATAATGGCATATTTCACTATCAAATTTATGCATCTGTTTGTATCAAAACATGGTATGTCCATTTTAACAAGCTTGAATGAAACCTTACACATAATTGCCATGAAACAAACAACCAATAACAATGTAAAAGCATTCATTTTCTTACCAAGCGAAGGACAAAAACATGTTTTTTACCATTTCCTTGGGCTTTAAATGGCAAGTAAACATACCGTTACTAAACATGATCTCCCACCAATAAACAGGACAGAATAATATCACCCCAAAATGTTCTTATTAATGCCGTCAAACCAAATGATGCAGTTATATGCTGGTTTTTCGCTCGCAACATCTCACTTGTCGCTTTACCTTGAACATTCAATTATAATTTAATAGGGCCAACTGAGTTAACATGGCAATTACTTTACAATTGAACAATTGCCATGGTCACATCTATGTATCAAACTGCACAAAAAAAGTTTTCCCCATAACCATTCAGCAAATGAAACTCCTCCGATTTCCTGTAAACATCACCTTTTACTTTTTAGAATTGTCTGAGAAAGCAACAGGACTTTTTTGGACAATAGATAGAAGTCTTTGCCCACCACCATTTCCCCACACACTACCACCAGATGAATTTTGACTGCTCTCACTCACTGAAAAATCAGCTAAATTAACTCTTTGAGATTTAGATGTCTTTTTTTTCTGTTTTTCTTTCCCTACACGATTCAGTTCCTTAATTTTGTCATCAGGCCTCTCTGACCCACAGACATCACAAAGCATGCTACGTTGACTGTTCAGTAGAGTGCATACATTGCATGCCCATTTTTCACCGAAGGATGAATTCAGCTTGTCAGGTACAGGTGGTGGCCTTCGATGCTGATCAGCTTGCTCATCAGAGGAAGAACCACTAGCTCCAGACACTTTATTGGGAGCACTGATTTCCCGTGGCTTAGATTTTCCTTTTGCAGTCCGGTACCCATCCTTGGATAGTACCTCTAATTCATCAGACATTTTTCCCACAGTATGAGCAGAATCTGCAGCCGAACAGGATGTTGCTTCTTCACTACAATTGGCATCAATATTCTTTCCCTTCCAACGATTGTTAATGTTATTTGATGTATTCAATCTCGTTATTTGACTTGTAATTTGACTTACAGCACTCTCTGAATTTTTCATCACAGCATTGTTAGCTTCTAGAAGTTCTCTTTGCTTATCTTTATCAGGGCATAGCCTTGCCAGCTCAAGTACAAGATGTGACAAGCCCAGCTGTGAAATATGTGTATGATACTTTCTAGCACTGATGGTACCATTGCGAAACTGAGCAGATAAATCTTTAAATGCTGCAAATTGTTGTTCATCACCTCCCAAGCCTGATTGAATACTTTCAATTAGTGCTCTGTTTGCAGCACGTGTCTCCTCCACACTTACCAAAGGCATATTGTTTGTAACAGTGCTTTGGTTTTCAGTGACAGATAGAGTCGGCACATTCTGCCTCACTAAAATAGGAGGAAACTCATCTGGCTTTGGCACCATCTCTCTATCATTTGCAATAGCAGACACTCTTGGATGTCCTCCACTACTATTAGTTGTTACTGGTCTCTCCAAATGGTTCATATTCCGGTTACTTGTCAGATTGACATTTGTCCGCTTGACAGTTGTCTGATTGACAAATGAACTTACAGATTGTGAGGAGGAAATCATTGCTGGATCCACATTCCGTCTTGATCTTGATACATTAAGAACTCTGGCATTTCCTTCACTGCCACGTAAAACTGAAGCCATAGACTTGGCAGACTTCTTTCCCCTGGTTTTAGATGTCTGTCCCACATTTTCAGACTCTCCATTAAGGGGAGGGAAGGCAGCTTCCTCGAGAGAGGAATTAGGTGCTCTTCTATTCGACATACGATACCTGGGAGAAGTTTGCCCTGCATTTTCTGATACTCCCGGAAGGGGAGGGAAGGCAGATTCCACGAGAGGATAATTAACTGCTCTTTGACTTACCGCTGTAAGATACCTAGGAGGTTCACTTGCCAATGGAATTGTGGAAGAGCTAGGTACTGCCTCAGAGGAAAGCAATGAAGGCATTGGGTCAGGGTTCATAGAACCAGCTACATTCTCAGCAGAAGCAGTCAACATAGAATTGTGAATAGCATTCTGTACATTTTGTATCTCAGTGCTAGATAGATTAGTTGCAGAAAGGTGATCATTCACATTGCGTCCGCGTCCGTGTCCACGTCCTCTACTGCCTCGATGGGACTCATGCTCATCTCCCGGTCGCCTATACTGAAAGCTAACAGGAATCTGTACAGCAAAACATTCAATAATAGTGTTTACCAGATATCTTATACCATTCTCTGCTGAAAATGTTTTGACAAAAGAAAAGTGAAAACTGATAAGACAGGTAAAGCATGTAACGAAAGAATTGGTACATACTTGAAGTGCAGCATTGCGTTGAGAGCGGGACATATTTCCAGCATGCTCAATTGCATTATGCCTCTGAAATTAGAATGCATAATAAATATAGCTTAGATCCTTCCTAACGGAGCATCCAAAAAGAAAATTAAGGCATGTATTTGCCAACAACAGGATTGATACTAATAGTGCCTACAATTGATTTTTAAAGTATTTATAAACAATTGTAAGGAAGCCCCAACCTTCAACTCAGATTCTGATGGAAAAACAATAAATTTTTTTGCAAGGCATTCCGGATTTTCACATAGGAAGTGATCTTGACTGAAGTGTGCCTAAAATAACAACACCAAAAGACTTCAAGTGATCCCAACCGTAGAAAATAAAATGAACAAATTAGATAATGAGTTATGAATGTGTCTCTCCAAGTTTCATGCTGATAACCTTACCTCCAAATCATTGTAATTTCGATAGTAATCATAGTGTCCAGGGTGGCTTCTGCAGCTTGGAATAATAAATCATATAAGAGCTTGTAAAGAATCAAACCCAAAACAAGTGATCATGTCTCACATTGTGCAGAATTATTCTCACCTTTGGCATATGTGGCAAGTATAATGTTCTGTCTGCATATGCATGTAAAGTTCATTGTCTCCATAGAACCTTTTTCTGCAAAAATCACAAATTGGATGGCCCATAAAACCTCCTCTTTCAATTTCACTGCCATCCACTTCTGAATCACCTTTTGCTAAATGCCGATCTAGCTGTGCCCGGGTATAAAGCTTCTGTTCACCAACAAAGACCTGAGTTGATTGTTGGGACAGGCAGCATACCACATGGCAATTAGTTAATATCAGTCTCATAGTCTCCAAGTACCTTCAAGGTGTGGCAACTAGCCCACACTAATAATAAAAATATATGCATTAAATAATAAAAAATATATGCACTAAATAATAAAGATATACTGACAAATATCTGACATCGGTCTACTAGTATTAACTAAGAAACAACACCATTTACAAGAATCATCCCAAAAATAAAAACTTTGACGATTAGTTCAAATATAGTAAAGCAAATGAAACCAATTACGGATTAAAAAATGATAAAACTAATGTAAGTATTTTGTTGCTATTACATAGAAAATATATAAATCATGAAAAAAGGAGTTTTTAGATCCTGCAATGCATTCTGGATAAATGGAAGGACAGAAAACTGAAGACTCTCTTTTTAGTGAACTGCTCATGTGTCTCAAAAGATATCAGCTTAGTTCACCTTTCGGCCTTCCAGGCATAAGTTGCACATACTAAGTTTATGAACATGAAACAAGTGCCTCTTTAACTGATCTATGTGTTTGAACTCTCTATCCCGTTTCTGCAACTCGTTTCCTGAATCTTTAGGCACGGAATTCTTTTCACAAACACTGCAGCTCAACCTGCACATTGCTTTGATCATTTTGTAATGTTGCTCGTCATCAAAATAAGCTTGAGTGTCTGAGTGAAACCAGTAATCACCAACTTTCCCATCATTTGCACCAGCTGGCAGGGCAATGAAATCCTTTATTGACTTTGTGTAGTCTCCTAAAGCCTGTTTACATGCCATACAGCTCATGATTCGTCGTGAAATTTACAGAACTTAAAATATTGCGACTACAGTACATAGATTTTTGACATCCATTCAGAAAATGAAAAGGTAATATTCTACAGAGAATAGCAATGAATACATACCTTAGTTACAAAAACAGTTGGACACTCTTGTTTGCAAATGCAACAACATTTGTCATCAAGAATAAACCGCAACCTTGCAGTGCATGTTGAGCATACTTCACTGTGGCCACATGGACCATATGCCAACCACTCAAGTGGTTCTGCACAAACAGCACAGCAGTCTTCCATTCCTTTCACAACTAAGTTCTAAGCTGAATTCTGATAATCATCAATAAGTAATCCATTAATCATCCCTTTGTAACCCATCAGACACTAAACAGTATTTATATCAAAGGTCAACAAATATGAAAAAAAAAATGAAATGTTTAATAACCCTCTCAACCAGTCACTAGATTATCCTTAAACTTGGTAAGGCATACTTGTGAAAGGATGTATCAAATATGCGTTTTAATTTGCAATGAATTAAAATGGGCTTTAATTTTGATCAATTTAGAATTTTGCAAATCACAGATGTGGGCTGTCGCTCCACAAATAGTGACAGTCAAAGAGTCATTATTTATACACAATTCACATCCAAATAGTAATGTCATGGTTCTCTGTAATGGTTATAAATCTTCGATACAGCAGAATGCAAATTCCATGTTGTAGGAAATCAATAGCTCATATGTGTTACATCAATTTAACAGGCGAAAGAATCTCCAAATCCTTGGGACTGTTTTTCAAGGGAGGACCTCTGTCCTCAAGACTTCGAAAACACCCTGTGTACGCAAAAATGAGGAACTTATGGGGATGGCATCCCATGCATATCTTAAGATGAAACTCCAGTGGGTCTACATGTATTTATTTCAGGGGAGAATCAGCCCACTGTCAAGCAAGGCGTCTTCCCAGCATACAATGACCCCCATGGTCAATAATAATTATAATTAAAGACAATTTAAGAGCTTGCAGTGCCCTGTTGATGTAAATAGACCACTTTAAACGCCCCAAATAAATCCTTTGTATAACAGATTTAGTTAACAATCTTTCTCAGTCAGGATACTCTATGGACTCACAAGTACAACCAACTATGACAAGTGGCAAAGAATCCTGGAAGCTGAAAATGCAACTAAGAACTAAAAAACTAAAAGATTAAAAAGTTAAAAGCATAATTAAAAGAAGTAATCCCAAAGAACATACCCCAAACATAATATTATAATATACAAGCATAAATAGAAATAGCCGTGCAGGAAGGGGAGGATCTGTCAAGGGAAACAATAATTGAACTCAAGTGATTCCAAAGTTACAAAAATAATGAGTTTCGGTGACCATCTAAAATAATTTAACGGATGGTTCCATATGTAAGTTGTTCTAACAGGCCCCTCTCCCCTGCTGCATCCATACAAGTCTTCCTGCAGAATCACTACATTTAACTTAGAATGCCACCTAGAGCCTTCTAGAACCCTTGTTGCCATAACATTTATGCTCAGATATCTGGCTCTGTATCTACACTGCTATGCCCAAGTATGCAAAAGTATAAACTGCATATTCGCTTACATTTTTGTTCCCTCAAGCCAGTGGGTCTGGCATTACAGCAGTTTTTGTTGGACCAAATGGCTCAGGCAGAGAATCTGGAGGCACTGGTATGCTTTTACATCGGTGTGTGAGTAACAACTCTGATTTTAAGAATGCCTACTTTTGATCTGCTATTATCTAAATTACCAAAGTGGGTGATAATAGTTGCAAATGTTATGAATAATTGGGTTAGCTGTACAGAAAAGGGTATTTTTAATTTGAGATATAAGTACATCTCTGTTGTTGTCTAATCTTTGTTCTTCTGTCACTTTCAGGATTGTTTTGTTCTCTCTTGCATGCCAGTATATTTCCAAACTGTAAACCTGCTTCTAATAGCAATGCATACTCTTTGTTTCAAATGAATTTAAGTTTTTAAATCAAGGAATATGTTAAACCAAAATTGCAAGACTTATGAAAACAGTTTTAGTTGCATAGGAGCAAAACTTGAATTTGGCAATTCTAAATAGTGCTTTTGTAGATACCAGAATCTGTCTCAGCTCCGAACATTGAGCTTATACTTAGTTAGCCACTTTTGCAATTTGTTTGGCTCATTTACACAGTTTTCAAATATTAAACTCTCTCAAATGCCTTCTCCTCAACCGTTTCTTCAAAATCTATTGATGAAACAGCAGACCCTAACAGGTACCAAAATACCTTCCAAACTACGAATTTAAACCATTTCTAAAGGGGTAAAAATGGAGAAATAACATCCCTAATGAGCCCCAAAAATCATCTCAAACATCCTAAATCCTTCTCATTTTAAGACAAACAAAACAGATTATACCCGAACATCATCCATTCTAAACCCCAGTTCTATGAAAATAATCCAAGAAAAAGCACGCCTACCAGGTCCCAAAATCCATCTTAAGGGACCAAAATCCTAAATGGGCCTCTTCTGTTTTCAGAAATTTGGAGGTGGTCATTCAGTGCTCTACAATTAACTCCAGGGTCTTCCTTGGATCTAGTCATTGTACAAGTCTTTCCAGAACCAGTCTAACCATATGCAAAAATACATACATGTACCCATCTACAACAAATCTTACAAGCAGCTATGTGTCTCTAAATCTGGTAACATTGTTGCATGCTCTATCTGGACAATGCACCACTTACAAGAAAATTTAAATATACTTTAGTGTCTCTAACTCCACAATGCATCCAGTACAGGAGCTGTAGGACTAGGAATTCTTTGAACCTGAAATGCATACCAACGGTTATGGATTTTTCTAGATGCTAAACATTACCCTGGATTTGGAAAAATGTAGCAATTAGTACATACCATGACAATTGCTTTTCATAATAAAAGCATGCTAGTTGTCAGAAAGTGAGCACTTTCATTTGTTGCAAGTTAAGTTCTCTCTTGTAGAATGTTAGCCCTGCTGGTTGGCTCAGCGATCTTTCTCAAGAACCTTATGATGTCAGAGAGAAGAAATATATGAATAAATTAGTTTCTTAGCTATTATTTCAGCAGATTCTTCCCAACCACAAACTTCTCTTTGCCTGTCTATGCCTTGACTAACTCAAAATGTTCTTGACGCACAGACCAAAGGGTTTGAAAGCTATGGGAAGGGTAGACAGTGAATCTGAATAAGCAGGCAATTTCATCTCAGCTGTACTAGTACATATTTGTCAATTTTCTGCATGTGCAACTCGTAGCATGTAATCACAGCAATAAGTTTGGTGGCATTGGTGTTTTGCTATTAAATTTGTTTTAATTCATTCATGACATTAGTCACAAAAGTCATTCACTTTCTTCAATTCATTACCAATCACAATTGAGTAGTTGAGTTAGTGGAGCAGCAGAAGAAACTTTTCTGTAGAGTAGCTTTCAATTAATAGTTGCACAATGTTTGTAAGATACTCCTATTTGAGAACTTTGTGTGAATTGACAACATTATTTACAATCAAATTTGCACCTATTATGAACGGAAATATCTGTGCAAATTCATTTTTCATCACTAGCAATGCACCAACTTCATATCAAGGCAATACACCAAGTTCAAACTTAGTTAAAGTAGCATCAAACTTCTTCCAAATATCTTGTTGCATCCATACAAGATATTATATTTCTTGAAGCTTATGGGAATCTATTTTTAGTCTTTCCAAATATAATCAATTTATATGGTTGCACCATCCAAAGAAGATATATGATTGGTGCTGTTTCAAACTTTCACCAAATGCAATGAACAGGTGTCCAACCCGATCAGTTCACTTTTCCCACCATACTTCCAGGCTCTGCCAAAACAAGAGCTTTGGAACAGGGTATGGGCATTCATGAAAGCATTATGGAAAAGGCATTTTTATCATTGTAGTTGCCACTGCCCTAGTAGACATGTATGTAAAATGTGGAAGCATACACAAGGCATGCCAACTATTCAACAAAATGACTGAAAGAGATGTAGTCTCCTGGAATGCAATGATTGCAGGATTTGCACAGAAAATAATTTGTTAAAAAAGGCCTTGGAAACTTTTAAGCAAATCCACTTGGCACTTGTAAAACCAGTCTCCACAACCTTTGTCAGCATCCTTCCAGCGTGTGTTAAAATGGGAGATTTGCAACAGGGCATTGACATATATCAAAGTATAATTGAAAGTGAATTTTCTCAGATGTTGTAGTTGCAAGTCTTACATTAGCTATACTGCAGATTTTTATAATATATGACAATTCTTTAAATCAAAGATCTTTGTTACAGCTAGAAATTTGTAGGGCTTTTATTATTCATTAATTTCTAGGTTTCAATTATTCTGCTACCTATTTCCAATCACACTTTTCAAGTAATATAGTGGTTTTCCATTGCAACATTTTTTGATACATTGATTCTAGCTTAACTGAAGCATTTGTTCTCATTGGTCTTTCTTTAAGGTGCTATAGGTCAGGCTGCCTATCCCAGGAACTGCAAAGGGATTTGTGTAGTACTTAAAACCAGGCAAGCAAAAAATGACAAGCATCATATCTACAAAATCAATGCGCATGGGAATTCAAGTATTGAATTAGGATGAGTACTTGGCTTCATACTTGCAAGTTGCCCTGCCTGGTAAAACAAAGGATCGAACTGTCAAAACTAGAACTACTGGCCTAGTTAAAATTGGGTTAAATGAGTATTGCAACCTTGGTATATAAGGGTTCACAGAACAAGGATTTCCATAGAATGCCTTCATAAGACAGATCACTCTATCTAACACATACAACATAAAATATTGAACCCCCTCTCTCCCTCCATTCCTTCCTCCCCTATACCAGAAGGTAGCCCATAACTCTAGCATATGTATGGTGAGGTTATGATGTGATGACTCTGCAGTGCAAAAACGTTTACACTTCAAAAACCCTTCACTGCAATAATGATTCTAGCATACATGTAGTGAAGATCATGTGCCGAAGTTGGGGTTGGGAAGTAATAATTATACATTACATTTAAGTGTGACCCATGTTTAGACTTCAAATCCTAGCAACAAAATAAGGCAGCCGATAGCTCTATCCCACACATAGCGAGGTTATTTTGTAGTAACCATATGGCACATTCAAACACAACCCAAAACTTACATTTTAAATCTACTCCCTCTAATAAGGAAAAACATATGCCTACACATCCAAAGTTATTGTGTAACGATTGTGTGCTACAATAAGCATAACCATTTGCGTATAAAATCCCCAGTTTCCTAAGCTTAATTTGCCTCCAGACCTATAACCCGCGCAGATTTTGCAACCAGAAAATTTAATACATCATTTATGATTAAACAACCCAATTGCCATACCAATGGTGAGGATGTACCCGATTACCCGATGCAATCATACAAATCTATAACCCCAGTAAACACCAAGCAAAACTCTTCAGAAAAGAAGTCATATTAGATTTTTTAAAAAGTGCCAAAAGACATCCGGGACTGTATAAGGAGCTTACAGATAATCGTCAAATCGAAGTTGATTCGCTGATCTGTAGATCAATAAGTTGATTGGAAGAAAGCCCTAATTAAAACAAAGCCGCGACGAACAGTGGAGAGAATGAACCCGAGCAATTCAATTGATTTGGCGTTATGAGAACCGATCACTCCAAAATATTTGGGGGCAATTTTCAGAGTTTGAGAGGGATTCTGCTATTTATACCCGAGACGAAATATGGCGTTAGAGATGCCAAACCCTTTTTCTCTTTTTCTTCAATTTACCTATGTGAATGTGATTTTATTTTATTAATTCGATAATAAAAGACCTCGTGTTGAATTGGGATGTTTCTAGGTAGCCTAGTTTTATTGAGAATATTTTTTATGAATAAAAGACCAGGGTTAACGCTTTGGTGTATCCCGCGAGAGATTTTTTATTTTTCTTTTATTTTTCTTTTATTTTTCTTTAATAATAAAGCTGCTTCGAGTTTTTCTTTAATAATAAAGCTGCTTCGAGACACCAACGTACATTGTAACCTTTCGGTCTTTTCTTTCCATTCTTTTTGAACTTTTAATTCATCAAGAGACGGCGTCCTCCGTAAGCTGTAGTTGCTTTTGTTGCCTTGTGTTTGATTTTTTCTAGTTCACGGTGAAACGTTATAGTGTGTAATTTATCTTACCAATCTTTCTTCGTCTTCCTCGCACCATCACATCTTATTCTCAATTAGCAATATAGTGGCATGTAAGCATGTTAGTTTATTGTTTTATTGTGACATGGAGCATGGGTGTTTCAATCTAATCCATCAAGGTGAGTGTGTCTATATTAGATATTATTAAGGGGACCTCGAGGGTAATTGGATGTATAGTTAAACTTTTATATCTACGAGCACTTGCAATCTTAGGATATGTAAGATATATATCGATAGGAAATTTGAGGGAACGTCATCATTGTCTTCTCTATACACCCAACCATTATTATTCTCATCCTCAATTCTTTCAAGATTTTCCACAAGCCAAAGTATTTTGTTACACCAAAAAGAAAAAGCACATGCAACTATAGAATAATTAGACCCCTCTAAAGATAGGAACTATAAAATACCATTCAATATCATTTTGTAATGAAAGACATGAAATACCAGATCATGCCAATATACATAAATGTTACTCAGTCAAATCATATTGGTATCTAATTGCCACTAAGTCCTAACCAAGTAACCAACCATGTGAGAGGATATACCCATCTAGAAAACCAAGTTGTTTGTCACTTATTCAACATAATCTTGTAAAATTTGAATCATTTTGTATCACGGCAATCCCTTGCCTTGTGACATTTGGTCTTTAAAGTACAAGAGCCAATATAATGGCACAAAACTATGAAGAAATACAATGTATAAGGTTTGTGAAGAAGAGTGTAATAAGTTTAACATATGAAGATGGTTCAATCTCTACTATTCACTTTATGTGAAAATAGATCTAGCAACCATTACATTTACAACATCAATAGTAGTTGGTGTCCATTCAATACTAACTTAATAATTTTGTCACAAAAATAACCTTGAGAACAAGGAAAATAAAATAAACAAAGATTTTAAACCATCAAATTTATATTATAGTTATATTCAATGTTATATATTATATTTTATATAATATAAATTATCAAATATAAATATAATATAATATATATTTTAATAACACATAAGAAATATGGCATGTGTTAAGGTTTGAAGTTTTTGCATGTAGGGCATGTGTAGTTGATTGTGTTTGGATGTGGTAGGGAGTACTAATGTGATTGAGCATCTAGTTGCAAAACATTTCACATGCTTTGTCTATGCTTCCACATTTTGCATACATCCTTACCACGACAAATGCAATGACAACATGGGAAAAAATCTCCCTTCCTTCATTCTTTGATTGAAGTTCATATTATTTCCAAAGCTCCCATTTGGCCAAAGTAGGCAAGATGTTGGTGAAAGTGGCAAGCTTGGACTTTATGATTGTCAAATACATTTGCTTGAAAGTTTGTAAGCATTTTTAAAAGTCCATTTTGAAATCATATATTCTTTTGGTTTCCTCAAATTGTTGCTTGGCAAGGGTAGTCATGTTATATATTTCCCCCAAGGGCACATGGAGTGGGTAATCATGATAGTATTGCCATTTATTTTGGATCAACGTTTTCCTTTGAGTTTGCTCTAAGAACATGATTTGTTTTTGAAATTTTGATCCAAATTTGTAATGTTTCTTTCTCATGAATTTGTTTGGGTTTTTCTTGAAGATGAAGAAAAATACAATTTCTTAGAGGATTGTGATTCTACAGCTTGAAAACATGACATTTATGTTGAACTAATTCATGTTGTTGTAAAATATAAGCGTGGTTGCATCTTTTGACTAGGGAGCAAACCAATAGATGCCTTCATATAATATTCCACCCCAAATCTTTTGTAGGGTTCTTAGTGTGAAACTTTGTGTGAGCTCTAGTTTCTACACATTAATTATATGAAGAAACTATTGAGTTCTCATTGCACATGCTTGAGAATTGGGTTGTCTGGTCTTTATTTTTTTAGATTTGATCTTACATTTTTAAGATGGGAAATTTTAACTCTAGCATTTGCATGACTATAATGGCCTTTGTTTTTGGGTGTTATCAAGTTGATCAAGAGATTGATGAGGTCCATGTATAGTTGACATTAAATCATCAACCATACCAAGAATTACTAGGTGTGTACCCATTGTCAACCATACCAAGAATTATACTCCTTGATAACACTAATAAGGTTCTAAAAAAATGATCAAAATGCCATGCAAATGCATCACTAAGTCCAACGTGTGTGAACAAAGTGAAGCAAAATTTGTTTATGTCAACGCATCACTAAGTCCAGTGTGTGTGAACAAAGTGAAGCAAAAATTGCTAATGTCAATGCATCACTAAGTCCATCACATGTGAACAAAGTGAAGCACATAATGGAATGTATTCCCCCACCTTAAAGTAATTGCAAAGCACTATGCTATGAGAAATTACTTAAAGTAGAAAAATGATAAATGTCATGTGATAAAGGTCATGAGATCTTATTAGGAAAGCCCTATGCCAATGATATGTTTCTAAATAAAGATGCCTCATGATAAGGGGTTGCCCCCAAATGCAATGCCACAAACAAAATAAAAGATGAACACAAGAGTGGTCCATGGATCCGAGATCAATATACATCTTTGTTACAATAATGTAAATGAGCTCGAAACTAAGATCATTCCCCAAATACTCATGGAACAACAAACACAATGGAAGAATGGCACATAGAGAGAGACAAAACAAACTTTTGGGTCAACATGGAAGAGACCTAAATGTCTCAATGTCTTGCATTGTCCCCAAAAGGAAAACACAAGACAACAACAATAAAAGAACAATGTTCACGACCTATAGAAGAATGGAGATACAAATAGATGAATGTCATGAAAAATTTATTTCATTTGTATCCTTGTACCAATAAAGCAACAAGGGTCATCCAGAGAAAACTCACAAACATAAAGACACGCCAAGCAACACATTACAGGAGGTCACATCATGTGCAAGAAAGCACAAAGAACATATAAACAAACACAAAAGGGGTACTACACATGTGATCCGATCTAAAGTAAATCATTTGCATCCCAGTCTTTCTCATCATATATGGAAGACAAACAACTAGCCCAATGGACTACAACAAGTGTTGCACTAGGAGCATCACTAGGTTCAACACGTGGTGGATCACTCTCATCAAGAGGATTATCATGGTTAGCCCCATCTAAATCCCTAGACTTTGAAAATAACAAAGATAGATCATTATGCACTTGTTCATCAGTTTTAGCATCCTCATCTTCATCATCTAAATTTATCACAATGGGTGGTTTAATGACTATATCAGTTGTATGTTCTTGTTGTAACATGCCCTTTGTTCTACGCAGTAATTTTCCTATGTTTTAACCTCAAGTAAATAGCTTAAGCATCTAACCATTATGAGAAAAAAAAAATTCCTTTCATATAAATAAGATAATATGCACATTTGAAATAAACATCTTTCCAAATTTTCCCAATTGCATTATATCAAAGTATTACAACTTTCCATTGTATTGATTTCATAGAAAATATATCATGATAACATTTCTCTTTTACAATATTTCCATAGACATGGATACAAAAATACCAACAAGGCTCCATTGAGCTTACTGGAAATAGATGTACGAATGGTCCAGGTATCCTCCATCAAATCTTGGTTGCCAACTAATGAGGAGAAGCATCAATCAAGTGCTTTTCCACCAACCTTGGACTAACTACAATCCCTCGCACATCTACCAAACTGATGGATGGCCCTACCCTTCAACGAAGAGATTGGTTTGGTAATCTCATAATAACAATGACCTTCTCTAAGCTTAGTGATGTGTCCTGAACTTTTCTAGATCTGTCATACAATGGCTACAACCTACTCATATGACATTCCCTGCCTTGTACGTAAATTTGGATCACAGTGTAATTAGTGGCAACTTACACTACTTTGGCCAAAGTATTCATCACCAAAAATTATGGAGTGGACGTCATAAAACATCACCCACCTTCATAGCTTGATTTGTATTGACCATTCATAACCTATGCATAGGCTATCCCCTTATGCCATGGAGTAACCTTAACCCCTGGAATAACCTATAACCTCTAAGTTATCTAGAACATATCTACTAAGTAAATCCAAGTAACACTAAAACACAACTAGGTTAAACATTAACTATATAAGCTCTATCCATAATATAGTATTTAAACCCACTATATCCACCCATTCCTTAATATGGAATATGTACAAACACTTCAAACAATAATGGTTCCTACACTAAGTACATCAAGCATTCTTTCACTTTCACATAATAATAAAATAACCTTTCCCTATTAAGCAATTAAACTATTTTCCCAATCAAGACAAACAATGTTACACAATCTACACAAAAAAGTATAAAAGAGTAGAAATCAACATGCCTATTTATGAAATACTCCAATTGATCAAACTGGATTCCTATCACAACCTTCCCAAATCAGTAAGCAATTCCCAATTATCCTTCTCCCTCTTCACCAAAATATCACTCTCAAAATCCTCCCACAACTCTCAAAAACTCTCTCTACTCAGAAAATCAAAAAATAACAACTCAAAAATTTCACAACAAGAATGCAGATATGCGTCCTATTGAGGTAGAAAGCACCTCTATTTATACACAAAGGTGAGCAAATGTAGGCTAGAAATAGGGTATCAAAGATGACACTTCTCAACTCAAAAGGTTCGACTCAGCAAGATTAAGAAAAGGTGGCAACTAAGATTGTTGCATAGTAAACACATACACAACCAAAGTGAAAGAGTTGCTAATTCAAGTGGATAGCAAGAACGATAATCAGAAACACAAGGTTATTGTCTTCCACAGGTCGACTTACTTTGGCCAGCTTCACACTTGACCATTTCACATATTTCAAATTGCTTCATAATCTAGAATTTGTAGTGCAGTTTAGACTTCCATTTGGTTTATACTACTCACAAGTTGGTGCCACATTATGCATTTTGCACCATATTCTATTGGTCGTTGTTTGCTAATGACTAATTCAAAGCTTCATATGCTTGAGTATTCATTTGTATTTTTTTACTGACTTAGTCTTTGCATACTATATTACACATTGGTTTAGCATTGATACTATGCACTATACACAGCGTTGTCAATATTTCACTTAACTCAACATTAAATACTTTAAGCATCACTTATGTTTATGCGCTACTTTAAGAGGTATTATCTTTATCTATATGTTGTGTGCAATACTTACCATATGCTATGTTGAGTATGCTATGCACTTGGTAAATAATTCAGCGCTATAGAAATCATTATCATATATATATTTAATATATATATATATATAACACATATATAAAAATATACATAATGTATTATATATATATGTATATATATATATATGTATATATATATGTATATATATATATATATATATGTATATATATATGTATATATATATATATATCTCAACGTACAAGTTTATAGAATTGTATTATTCGATATATGAATACTCATATGTATTATCATATTTCATAAATTAATGTGTGTATATATGCATACATATATATATATATATATATATATATATATATATATATATATATATATATATATATATTATAATATATATATATATATATATATGTATACACTATATACTATATATAATATATATATATATATCACACTTGGATATTTTAAACACATTTACATATATTGATCAACATACACAAAATGTATATATATGTATATATATGTCACCTTGTCCATTCGATATTCCCATACATATGGGTATCCACGTATACTTATGTGTGTATATACTCATGTGTATGATTTTATCGTTGACACATACATATATGCATATATATACATTTTATGTATATATCCCATTGATTAAATAGAAACACATAAAGAAGAATTCACACATCACAAAGAGACTCAACACTTTTAACCCCTAGACAAGAATGTTCATAAATAAAACCACAAGCGAGACTAAAGGTAACTTACTATTTCCCAAACTATTATCTCGACTTGACCAATATGGAAGTGTGTGTGAAAGCTCGATTTAGGTCTTATTAAAGGTTACTAGACCAAGTTCTCCCTAAGTGATACTTCCCCTCTCTTCAAGAGGCTTGATTCAATTCTTGCATCCAACTTAGTACATTGCAACAGTAGTCAGCCGAAAATAATACATTTATTTGCATCATATTTTTCACAATCAAAATTATTTCATAACACCAAATTAAATCAACATTTATTCATCATATTTCCAAAACATAAATATAAATAATCTATTTAAAGACACCTAAACTAGGAAGTAAATAAGCAAAGAATATTAAACGAGGTAACATTGATTTGGGCTTTTTGTTTCTAATATATATGCAAGTTCATGATTAAGAAATTGCAATCTCATCTTGATTTGTTTGGATTTATTTTTGATCATTGGGTAATGTTTTATTATTTTTCCAATTATTTAGTGAGTTATCATCACTTTTGTATTTTATTTTCTATTTGGTTTTAAATCGTAGAAGGTAAGATGGGTTTTCACTCACATTATTCTTTTTCCCTTTAGGGAGGAATTGAAGGGACCTCACCAAGGGTTGGGAAAACCATTGTATCCTTAGGCATATTCACTTGTCTTCCTTAGGGAGGCACAAAGGCACTGCGTGATTATATCCGGTATTTTCGAAATGATATGGGCCAAGAATTCCATCACAAATACCCTTTGTTTACTTTGGGTTGAGATTTGTCATGTGGATATGGGATTCATCCATAACCTTAAAAGTGCACAACCACAGATCTATCATTTTTAGGAATATTGCTAAGGGATAACTATGTTATGCACTTTGCCTTGAATTTTTTATATGAATTAAAAAATAAGTCCTCACGAGGCTTAATAGGTTCCATAGGTTGATGCCAAAAGTAATCTAATGAAAAGTTCCCATGAGAAGACAAAGGATTAAACCCACTATGATGAATTGTAAATATTTCATTTTTCAAATGGGAACTTTATGCACTTGTGGATAACTGATGGGATGATATTCATGGAGCATAACCATGGATAACCTAGCTTCACACGGAATTGGTCTGACATTGGGATGATGGAGAATGATACATCTATTTGTTTTGGTACAACTTTAAGTAGAAGAGTGATCAAACCTATCGTAGGGTGAAAAAAACCATCATGAGTTTTTAACCATGCTTTCAATTATTCATTAGAATCTTGATAAATCTCATGCACATACAAGAATTCTTAAGTGATCACATTCTTTAAGCACACGGGATCAATGAGTATCCCTTATGTAGGTTTATCCTTAATATGTCTAACGATATAGAGAGGACCATCTAGCACATGTATAGATGCATTGATATGTGTGAAAGCAATGTCAAGTAACAAAGTGGTTTGTCCCTTATGAGGTTGAATATCTATTAGAGCAACCATGTTATCTAGACCATCCTCATCATCATTCTTATCATCATTTGTATCCTCAATTTTATCATCACAAGCTTGCACAAAGTTGAATGTATGATTAGGCATTGGATTTGTGAAAATTTGTAAGTTTTGATTTGGTGGGGCAATGGATTTGTTTCCTTTATCATTAACATCAATGAACTGGATGTGATTAGAATCAACGAGGTCTTGCACTTGATGTTTAAGATGCATGCATCATTATGTATCGTCTCCATGTGTCTGATGATATTGACAAAAGGCTTTTCGATTAAAATTTGGAGATATAGGTTTTATTGTGTCCACAGGTTTAATTGAAGGTAATAGTATTAAGTTCTTGATTAAATTTTGTAACATGATTGAATGAAGGGAATCAAGCAGTTGGGTAAATTGTCTATGTCTTGATCTAAATTGATAAGGAGTTGAACTTATGGCTGCGAATTATGGCTCAATATGGTTAGTTATTTGAGGTGTGCTTATCTTGATAAAGTTCTTGTTTTACTTTTTGAATGGTTGATAATTGTTTTGAGGTACTAATTCAAATTGCTCAGTAGGAGTCGATGAAGATGTTTCTTCATACTGACTAACCGAATTCTGATAATCATGAAGATTCATACACAAATTTGTAAAGGATGTATAGTTCATTGATAAGATCTTATCCCTAATGCCATTTTGTAAATTTCCAATGCACACTCTTTGAACATCCTCATCAGGAAGAGTATAATTGATTTGTGAGTAGAGTAACTAATATCTTCCTATGAAGTCTATTATCTTTTCATGTTTTCCTTGTTTGCATCATACTAAATCAATTAATGTAATTAGAGGTCCACACTCACTAGTGTTGGAGGAAGGTGATCAACCAATTCATTGAATGAATGTATCGAAAGGTTTGGTAATGAGAAAAAACTTTCCAAATCCATGTCTTTCAATGACCTAGGGAAGAGTTTAGCTAGAAGCTTATCTTCAAAGATGAAATCACTACACAACACGGTATAAGCTGACACATGACTATTAGGATCTCCCTTACCATTATAATTCTCAAATCTAGGTATCGATGTGTTCAATGGCATAGGAGTTTTCAAAATTCAAGTGATACTAAACTCCTTTTGAAATACTATGGTAGTTTTTCATTTTGAGCTTGGTTCAATGTGGCAATTTGTTGTTGTAATGATGTTACATTTTGCAAGAGTTGGTTGATAACTGAATCATTGTTTGACATGTTTTGGGAATTTGGTGAATACGACAGAATTGTGTAAGTGCTTGGTGGACTACTATGTTGCAAATTTATGAGGGGTGATGAATATGGATGTGTCACATGTGATGTCATAAAACTGTAAGGATTTCAATTGGAAAGCCCTAAGCTTGGATTTATTCCATTGGTTTGATGTATCGTTGAGGCTACAGTTGAAAATGTGTATGTAGGAATAGAGGGTATAATTGTGAGGAGATAGATTTTACTTCCTCCTTGTCTTTGAGTGTATCCCAAATCTTGAGTGCAACTAGCCATCGTAGTGATGTTAGCATCAACTATATGGGCTACACTATGCAAAACCTCTAATCCTTTAGCATCATTGATCAATTTCCTTAGGTTGTCCACTATAGGCACTATTTGTTTGGCCAAATATTTAGTACTCAAGTAATCTTGTAATCCTTCGAAATATTTGTCAAATTGTTTCAGTTTATCTTCAAGAACATGGGAAACAACAGTCTTAACATCCATGCTTGTTTGTGAAGTTGTAATTGGTACGATAGGATTAGGGATGGAGTCCAAAATGGGTTGGGTATTGACAATACCTTGCATGAAAGAGTTGGAAGACTCGAGATCCATAATAGATGTAACAACAACGCGGGATGCCATAAGTCTGCAACTACGTCTCACCAAAGTATTAGCCATAGGACAGTAGGTCGTGAAGCTTATGTGACAGAGGACACAGAGACAAAAGATCTAAGAAAAATCTGAGCCAAAAATAGCAGGACTACGTCGCCTAGGGTGACTATGTCCTATATACAAAATTCAAAGTTTGATTGTCTATGATATTGTGTAAGGTATCTATACCTATGTGTGTATAGGTGTAACAGTGTGTTTTTCTAGAATTTGCTTAATTTAAGATTATGTAATGCAAGAATGTAAGCATTCAACAATTTCAAAATTCTCAAGCAATAAAAGATAATAGTAAATGTTGTTTATGTTGAAAATGAAAAACTGATTTAAAACTATAAATCCAAAATCAAAGCTTCAGCATAACACCAATGAAGCTTTTCCTAAATGAACACAAATGCAAAAACATAAAACTACACTACGAAAACCAAAACATATGCATTCAAAAGAAAACTAACTCCATTGCTTTCCTATCATCAAGATCTTGTATTATGCATTTGGTGCTCTTAGATTTTCACAAGTACAAATGTAGCAAGAAGCTATGATGAATGAAAGTAAAGATTGTATGATCAAAATCGAATGTGTATGTATTGAATCTTGAATATGCCTCAAGGAGAGAAAAGAGAGGGCTTATATAGATGTCCTCACATGATAGATCCAAGTTACGGGAGAGATGTGGGATTAAAAGCATGAAATGGAGAAATTGATAATTATCCCATATTGTTTAATCAAATGAAATTGATGGGAATGAGAGAGATAAATGAGAGGTTTTATGACATGATGGAGATTTAGGCGTTTAGAATTAAAGTGCATTTACAAATTAGATGAATTATATAAATTTAAATGGATTTATACATGAAAATACAAATGATTTAAAATATACAATGGATATAAGATTAATGTAAATTAATGTATGAATATTTTAATTATTATGCACAAATAAAGTGTGTATGAAATGGATAAATGATGAATAAATGATTATGTAAATGGATAATGCTTATAATATGTTAATGACTTAAGCGAATTAATGAATGAATAGAAGAAAGTATTAAATGAATTAATTAAACAGATAATAATATCTATTTAATTAATAGACAAAAAAAAGGACGATTGTGAGGACAAATTTTGAGTGTACATTTTGTCCCTCTTTGAGACAATGTAGCCTGTCATGTTGTTTCAAAGAAAAAGAATTGATTAACTAATACATGCCCCAGGGACATCCTGGTAAGGATGATGCTAAGAATGATATGCCCCCTCAAGAGATTGATTGAAGAAGTTGTGATAAGATTAATCTCTCGA
>VDFB02000015.1:92892916-92911005 GCA_007258455.2 Sequoia sempervirens
TTATAAACCTTCTAAAATATGAAGCAAATCATCCTAGATCTTGGTTTAGCATTGCATTTTGTTGCATTGTTCATTTAAGCATTCATTTTGGCATCCTAAAGGCATAAAAAATTATAAAATTTGCATATAATATTGCATCATAAGTTGCAATAGGGTTAATTTTAGTCACCATAGGTTAGATCTACATATTAATTACATTTGCAAATCTGCATTAGGTCATTTAAAGTTGAAAACAAATTTGAAAGTGTTCATTACATTCATTTAGGCATCTTGCATATAGCTCAAAAGGTGAAAATTGCATTGTTTTATTTCAAAAAGGCATCAATATCATCATTTTCAAATTTTGGCATCTTAGAATCAATTAATTGTTGCATCTTAGATCTAGAAATTACATTTGTAGACACTCAAAAAATTTCCTCACAATCGTCCTTTTTTTGTCTATTAATTAAATGGATATTATTATCTGTTTAATTAATTCATTTAATACTTTCTTCTATTCATTCATTAATTCACTTAAGTCATTAACATATTATAAGCATTATCCATTTGCATAATCATTTATTCATCATTTATCCATTTCATACACACTTTATTCATGCATAATAATTAAAATATCCATACGTTAATTTATATTAATCTTATATCCATTGCATATTTTAAATCATTTGCATTTTAATGTATAAATCCATTTAATTTATATCATTCATCTAATTTGTAAATGCATTTTAATTATAAACACCTAAATCCCCATCATGTCATAAAACCTCTCATTTATCTCTCTCATTCACATCAATTTCATTTGATTAAACAATATGGGATAATTATCAATTTCTCCATTTCATGATTTTAATCCTACATCTCTCCTGTAACTCGGATCTATCGTGTGAGGACATCTATATAAGCCCTCTCTTTTCTCTCCTTGAGCCATATTCAAGATTCGATACATACACATTTGATTTTAATCATACAATCTTTACTTCCATTCATCATAGATTCTTGTCGCATTTGTGCTTGTGAAAATCTGAGAGCACCAAATGCATAATACAAGATCTTGATGATAGGAAAGCAATGGAGTTAGTTTTCTTTTGAATACATATGTTTTGGTTTTTGTAGTGTAGTTTTATGTTTTTGCATTTGTGTTCATTTAGGAAAAGCTTCATTGGTGTTATGTTGAAGCTTTGATTTTGGATTTATAGCTTTAAATCAATTTTCATTTTTAGCATAAACAAAATGGTGAACCTAGATAAATAGGTCTTCTAGTGAAAACTGTCATGGGCAATTGTTTTAATCTTCAACCTAGGACAAGATAATGTATGAGACCTAAGATTAGGATATGACTCTAAGATGAGATGCGAGAATGGTATGGTATGATAAGCTTGATATGATAAGAATGCAAGAGCTCGAGGAAACTCTAGGTCCAAAGCTAATTATGATGCAAGGCTTTACTTGTGCTATGATGGATAAACATAAGGATAAGTGATCAAGAGAGGGTATGCTAGTGAAAATTTGCGATGCTATTAGACCCGAAAAAAGTAAAAATAAAGGACATATCCAAGGGTGAAAACCTCTCTGAGGCGCTCGAGGATGGAAGGATTGACACACTTCCCTTAGCAATATATCAAGAAAAATCATCTATGTTGTTGGAGAAGACAATACCAACAAATCTGGGCACAAAAGAAAGGATAATTCATCTAGCAAAATCATTAACACCTAAAGAGAGAATAAATCATATACAATTTACATGGAAAGAGAAGTCAACTTTGCATGGTCCTATGTGAATATGCCAAGACTTGATCCAAATTTAGTAATGCATCACTTGTCATTGTCATCAAGGGAAAAACCTGTTAAGCAAAAGTTGAGAAAATTGCACCCACATGTCGCTCTATTGGTAAAAGTTGAGCTATAAAAGTTGCTAGATGTGGGATTTATAAGACCTGTTGACTAGATTTCAAACTTAGTACCAATTTCAAAACCTGGTGGGACTGTCCGTGTTTGCACAGATTTCAGAGATTTAAACAAAGCTTGTCCTAAGGATGGCTTCCCACTTCCAAGCATTGGCATGGTAGTGGATTTGACAGTAGGACACAAAATTTTATCCCTCATGGATGGTTTCTTAGGCTACAATCAAATTAAAATTGATCCTAAAGATCAAATTAAGACAACATTCACTTGTCCTTGGGGAACCTTCTATTAGAATGTCATTCCCTTTGGGTTGAAGAACGTTGGAGCCACATACCAACGTGCAATGACCACTATCTTTCATGACATGATGCATACCTATTTGAAAGACTATGTAGATGATTTGTTGGGAAAATATTACACTAGAGCTGGACATCTAGAGATCATGACAAAATTTTCACAAGATTAGAACAATATAAGGTCTGGTTGAATCCAAAGAAATGTGTCTTCGGGGTAACCTCTAGGAAAATCCTTGGATACATTGTCTCATCTAAAGGAATTGAAGTTTATCCTGCAAAAGTAAAGGCTATACTTGGAATGCCTCCACCTAAGAATATCAGTCAGTTGCGATCATTACAAGGAAAACTTCAGTATATCTGTCATTTTATAGCACAACTTGCAAATAAATGTCAACCATTTCAGCATATGTTATGCAAGAATGTTCCATTCAGATGGGATGGCAAGTGTGAACAAGCTTTTCAGAAAATCAAAGAGTATCTGATGACACCACCAATATTAGTACCCCCTACAGATGACAAGCCTTTACTCCTTTATATATCCACAACTACCACAACACTGGGGGCACTTTTGGCACAACATTACTGAAGGAAAGGAACATACAATCTATTACATCAGTCGTACTCTAGTGAGATATGAGCTCAATTACAATCCTATCGAAAGAGTGTGTCTTGCCATATTTTTTGCCTCACAGAAGCTGTGACATTACATGCTTACACACCAAAAAAAGCTCATCACAAAAATTGATCCTCTTAAGTACCTCCTGAACAAAGAAGCACTCATAGGACGATTGGCTAAATGGGTTATGATTCTTAGCGAGTTTGATATTGAGTACATGGAAAGAAAAATAATCAAAGGACAAGCTATAGAAAATCAACTCGCTAATGCTCCTATGACAGATAATCATCCTCTTATCACAAAGCTTCCTGATGAATCAATCTTCAACATGGAATCTACACATCTCTGGACTTTATATTTTGATGGCTCCTTCATACAAGGTGGTTCTGGCGTTGGCATTCTCTTTGTCACATCGCAAGGGGATTATATACCTAAAGCTTATTAGATACAATTTCTATGTACCAACAATATTGCAGAATATGAGGCATTACTTTCCGGGCTTTGTATGGTTGTGCAATGGAAAATCGTAGAGTTGTGTGTTCTTGGTGACTCTTAGCTAGTGATTAGACAAGTTAATGATGACTATAAAACAAGAGACGAAAAATTGATGCCTTACAAAAGAATGGTGGATGATTTCAAGGCCTATTTCACATCAATTTCTTTTGAGAAAATCCCTCGAGATAGCAACAGAGCTACTGATGCAATGGAAACAATTGGTTCACTTGTGGAAATTCCTAGCAATGCCACCTACTGTGAGTTCTTGGTAGAGCCTCTTTTGGAACCTACTTCTAATGTACCGCAATTTGAAATGATATGTCTTATTGTGGGTCCTAATTCTCAATGGTATGGGGATATTTATACCTATCTCCATGATAACATCTTGCCATCAGACCTATCTAATAAATCATGTAAAACCTTTATCTATCAAGCCCCCCATTATGTAATATTAGCCGATACCTTTTACTGCTGAGGTCTCGATGGTACTCTACTTAGATGTCTTGAGTGTGATGAGGTCAAAACTATTTTACGAGAAATACATGAAGGTATATATGGGGCACATTCTAGCAGTCCTACCTTAGCTAAGAAACTCTTGCAAATGGGTTATTATTGGTCTACAATGGAAAATGATGCTTATTAGTTTGTTAAAAAATGCAAGCAATGTCAAAAACATGTAAATTTGATACGGATCCTACATAAGTATTGCAGTCTCTCGCTACACCGTGGCCCTTTTATCAATGGGGACTCGATCTCATGGGCAAGATCCATCCACCTTTATCTAATGGTCATAATTTCATTCTCATTGCCATAGGCTATTTCACGAAATGGATTGAAGTTGTTCCCTCACATTACTGGAAAACAAATAGCCACTTTCATATTGAATTATATCACATGTCGTTATGGTGTTCCTTTATCCATTATCATAGATAACGATCATCCGTTCAAAAATCAAGATGTCTGTGAACTCTGTGAGAAATTCCATATACAACATCATTTTTCTACACCTTATTTTCCTCAAGGTAATGGCCAGGCTGAGGCCTCTAACAAGACCATTCTTAAAATTCTTAAAAAGATGATCAATGAAGTTGGTCGAGATTGGCATGTTCAACTGAATCCTACCTTGTGGGCTTATTGCATGAGTGTCTGCACTCCCACATACGCTACCCCATATGCCCTTGTCTATGGATTTGAAGCCATCTTTCCCATTGAGGTCAAGTTTCCCTCTTTGTGGGTCTCTCTGCGTAATCAAATCAGTGATGAAGACTACCTAGTTCCCTATTTGCAGGAATTAGAACTATTGGATGAATGAAGACAAACTACTTTCAATCATCTCAAAGCATACCAACAATAAATGTGCCAAAGTTATAACCATAAAGTGAAACCACGTGCATTTGAGATTGGGGATCTTGTCCTTCGTGAAAATCCTTGCAATCAATAAGATAGATAAAAGAAGGGTAAATTTGAGCCTAACTGGTTGGGTCCATACATTATCACTATTGTGTATGGATTTGGGGCATACCAATTATCTACTCTAGAAGGTGAATTGCTCAGTGATCTCATCAAAAGTATGCATATCCACAGGTTTTATACCTGAGTACTTCATAGAGTACACTCTTTTAAAGTCATGAAAAAATACAAAAAAATGGAAAAAATATTAAAAAATGGCAAAAAGTCCTGAAAAAATACAAAAAATGGAAAAAGTAAAGAAAAATCAATTCGTTCAATGGTGAAAACCACTTCGGTGGCTCCTTGAGCAAGTACCATGGTGAAAACCGAGAAATTGACGCCATGTGTTGAGCCTTTTCTTCTCTTTCCTTTAGAGCTCCACTTGATCTTTCCATCCCATTTCCATTCACCCTCCACTTCATAATAGCCTTTTCACACTCACCATGGCTTGTGAATTGTTTGACATTCCCCTCACTTGCTCGCTTCGCCAGACATACTAAGTTGGTCCTATCCCTTACTGGGGCATTTTCTCGACCTTAGTTATGGATTGGGATATTTAGCATCTCGTGATCATAAAACTATCCTCTCTGTCTGTCTACTCATTTGTAATTCATCTCATTTTGTCATAAAACTCTAAAAAAAAAATCAAATATTCCTAAAAATACAAAAAAATCAAATATTCCTACAATCCAAAAAAATCAAATATTTCAAAAATCCAAAAAAAAAATTCAAAAATTAAAAAATCCAAAAAAATCAAATATTCCAAAATCCAAAAAAATCAAATATTCTAAAAATCCAAAAAAATTCAAAATCCAAAAAATCAAATATTCCAAAATCCAAAAAATTAAATATTCCAAAAATAAAATAAAAAATGAAATATTCCAAAAAATTCAAAAAAATTAAATATTCCAAAAATTCAAATAAACTTAAAAAAATTCCAAAAAATAGTGATACTTTCATATGACCACAACTTTGAACTTCAACAAAATCAAAACACGTCAAGATTGACAATCAAGCGGACATTGAAACATACCTACCAATCTATCTTGTAGATCCAACCAAACACATAAATTGTGACAAGAATCAAATCTACATGGAAGCATGATGCCTATTTGTTTGTCGATCTTTGATTATTTTATGATTTTTATCTTTGGTGGCATGTCTTTTAGCTTCTCGAGGATGTCTTCGACTAGAGAGGCAAGGATGGGGCATGTTCACTTGTTTGTTGTCTGTGGATTGTTTCTTATTTCTTATTCACAGGATGACTCATCTTAAGGCATGGATGTCTAAAATCATTGAGGATCCATGAGTCTAGTGTGGATGAGAGCATTCCTTGTTTGATAGTGTCTTCCATGCAATAAGTATTTAGGTCATCTAAGGTCCTTATACCTAGATGCTTATACTTCATTGCTAAATAAAAACACAAACGGTATTCAGGTCATCTAGATGTTCATGTTATCTAGACGCTTATACTAATTTGTGACATAATAAGCTCTATGATGATAAAGCACTTTGTAAAGCACAAGAAGCTTCATCGCCTTCATTTCCTTCATATCTCTTCTTCATCTATCATTTCTTCCATTATCCATTTCCTTCATCATTTCATTTTCTTCATGCTCCTTATCTCAAAGGGTAATTAATCAGTTTATCTAACAGATGCTTGTCTTTATAATCCAAATATCAAATCAATCAACTTGCTTTTTAGTATGGTACTCCAATGCTCCCTAATCACTCAATTTATTAATCAATCATTGTTTTGAGCTAGCATCAATCTCATTCAGCTTAATCAGCTTATCGACTTGGCTATATTGAGTATTTCTATCAATTGTTCAATTACACCTATCAATTGTGCATTTTCATCCAATGTGCATCTCCGCTTAATTACTCGTGCAATACCAATTATCAATTTTCTCCTTGTGATCTATCGAGAGATTAATCTTATCACAACTTCTTCGATCAATCTCTCGAGGGGGCATATCATTCTTAGCATCATCCTTACCAGGATGTCCTTGGGGCATGTATTAGTTAATCAATTCTTTTTCTTTGAAACAACGCAACATGCTGCATTGTCTCAAAGAGGGGCAAAATGTACACTCAAAATTTGTCCTCACAATCGTCCTTTTTTTTGTCTATTAATTAAATGGATATTATTATCTGATTAACTAATTCATTTAATACTTTCTTCTATTAATTCATTAATTCGCTTAAGTCATTAACATATTATAAGCATTATCCATTTGCATAATCATTTATTCAACATTTATCCATTTCATACACACTTTATTTGTGCATAATAATTAAAATATTCATACATTAATTTACATTAATTTTATATCCATTGTATATTTTAAATCATTTTCATTTTCATGTATAAATCCATTTAAATTTATATAATTCATCTAATTTGTAAATGCACTTTAATTCTAAACGCCTAAATCTCCATCATGTCATAGAACCTCTCATTTATCTCTCTCATTCCCATCAATTTCATTTGATTAAACAATATGGGATAATTATCAATTTCTCCATTTCATGCTTTTAATCCCACATCTCTCCCGTAACTCGGATCTATCATGTGAGGACATCTATATACGCTCTCTCTTTTCTCTCCTTGAGGCATATTCAAGATTCGATACATACACATTCAATTTCGATCATACAATCTTTACTTTCGTTCATCATAGCTTCTTGCTACATTTGTACTTGTGAAAATCTGAGAGCACCAAATGCATAATACAAGATCTTGATGATAGGAAAGCAATGGAGTTAGTTTTCTTTTGAATGCATATATTTTGGTTTTCGTAGTGTAGTTTTATGTTTTTGCATTTGTGTTCATTTAGGAAACGCTTCATTGGTGTTATGCTGAAGCTTTGATTTTGGATTTATAGTTTTAAATCAGTTTTTCATTTTCAGCATAAACAACATTTACTATTATCTTTTATTGCTTGAGAATTTTGAAATTGTTGCATTCTTAAATTCTTGCATTACATAATCTTAAATTAAGCAAATTCTGGAAAAACACACTGTTACACCTGTACACACACAGGTATAGAAACCTTACACAATATCACAGACAATCAAAATTTGAATTTTGTAAAACCCTATATAGGACATAGTCACCCTAGGCGACGTAGTCCTGCTATTTTTGGCTCAGATTTTTCTTAGACCTTTTGTCTCTGTGTCCTCTATCACATAAGCTTCACGACCTATTGTCCTATGGCTAATACTTTGGTGAGACATAGTTGCAAACTTATGGCATCTCGCGTTGTTGTTACATCTGTTATGGATCTCGAGTCTTCCAACTCTATCATGCAAGGTATTGTCAATACCCAACCCATTTTGGACCCCATCCCTAATCCTATCGTACCAATTACAACTTCACAAACAAGCATAGATGTTAAGACTGTTGTTGCCCATGTTCTTGAAGATAAACTGAAACAATTTGACAAATATTTCGAAGGATTACAAGATTACTTGAGTACTAAATATTTGGCCAAACAAATAGTGGCTATAGTGGATAACCTAAGGAAATTGATCAATGATGCTAAAGGATTATAGGTTTTGCGTAGTGTAGCCCATATAGTTGATGCTAACATCACTATGATGGCTAGTTGCACTCAAGCTTTGGGATACACTCAAAGACAAGGAGGAAGTAAAATCTATCTCCTCACAATTATACCCTCTATTCCTACATACACATTTTCAACCGTAGCCTCAATGATACATCAAACCAATGGCATAAATCCAAGATTAGGGCTTTCCAACTGAAATCCTTACATTTTTATGACATCACATGTGACATGTCCATATTCATCACCCCTCATAAATTTGCAACATGGTAGTCCACCAAGCACTTACAAAATTCTACCGTATTTGCCAAATTCCCAAAACATGTCAAACAATGATTCAGTTATCAACCAAATCTTGCAAAATGTAACATCATTGCAACAACAAATTGCCACATTAAACCAAGCTCAAAACGAAAAACTACCACAATATTTCAAAAGGAGCATAGTATCACTTGAATTTTGAAAACTCCTATGCCATATAACACATCGATACCTAGATTTGAGAATTATAATGGTAAGGGAGATCCTACTAGTCATGTGTTAGCTTATACCGTGTTGTGTAGTGATTTCATCTTTGAAGATAAGCTTCTAGCTAAACTCTTCCCTAGGTCATTGAAAGACATGGATTTGGAAAGGTTTTTCTCATTACCAAATAACTCAATACATTCATTCAATGAATTGGTTGATGCCTTCCTCCAACACTTCCAAGTGAATATTGGACCTCTAATTACATTAATTGATTTAGTATGATGCAAACAAGGAAAACATGAAAAGATAATAGACTTCATAGGAAGATATTAGTTACTCTACTCACAAATCAATTATACTCTTCCTGATGAGGATGTCCAAAGAGTGTTCATTGGAAATTTACAATATGGCATTAGGGATAAGATCTTATTGATGAACTATACATCCTTTACACATTTGTGTATGACTCTTTGTGATTATCGAAATTCGGTTAGTCAGTATGAAGAAGCATCTTCATCGACTCCTACTGAGCAATCTGAATCCGTACCTCAAAACAATTATCAACCATTCAAAAAGTAAAACAAGAACTTTATCAAGATAAGCACACCTCAAATAACTAACCATATTGAGCCATAATTCACAGCCATGAGTTCAAATCCTTATCAATTTAGATCAAGACATAGACAATTTACCCAACTGCTTGATTCCCTTCATTCAATCATGTTACAAATTTTAAGCAAGAACTTAATACTATTACCTTCGATTAAACCTGTGGACACAACAAAACCTATATCTCCAAATTTTAATCCAAAAGCCTTTTGTCAATATCATCAGACACATGGATATCATACAGAATGATGCATGCATCTTAAACATCAAGTTCAAGACCTTGTCGATTCTAATCACATCCAGTTCGTTGATGTTAATGATAAAGGAAAAAAATCCATTGGCCCACCAAATCAAAACTTACAAATTTTCACAAATCCAATGCCTAATCATACATTCAACTTTGTGCAAGCTTGTGATGATAAAATTGAGGATACAAATGATGATAAGAATGATGATGAGGATGGTCTAGATAACATGGTTGCTCTAATAGATATTCAACATCGTAAGGGACAAACCACTTTGTTACTTGACATTGCTTTCACACATATCAATGCATCTATACATGTGCCAAATGGTCCTCTCTATATCGTTAGACATATTAATGATAAACCTACATAAGGGATACTCAATGATCTCGTGTGCTTAAAGAATGTGATCACTTAAGAATTCTTGTATGTGCATGAGCTTTATCAAGATTCTAGTGAATAATTGAAAGCATGGTTAAAAACTCATGATGGTTTTGTTCACCCTATGATAGGTTTGATCACTCTTCTACTTAAAGTTGTACCAAAACAAATAGATGTATCATTCTCCATCATCCCAATGTCGGACCAATTCCATGTGAAGCTAGGTTATCCATGGTTATGCTCCATGAATATCGTCCCATCAGTTATCCACAAGTGCATAAAGTTCCCATTTGAAAAATTAAATATTTACAATTCATCATAGTGGGTTTAATCCTTTGTCTTCTCATGGAAACTTTTCATTGGATTACTTTTGGCATCAACCTATGGAACCTATTAAGCCTCGTGAAGACTTATTTTTTAATTCATATAAAAAATTCAAGGCAAAGTGCATAACAGAGTTATCCCTTAGCAATATTCCTAAAAATGATAGATCTATGGTTGTTCTGCCCACCCCAAAAGTTGTGGATGAATCCATGTCCACTTGACAAATATCCTTCCAAGTAAACAAGGTATTTATGATGCGATTCTTCCGCCCATATCATTGAAAATACCAAGATATAATCACATGATTACCTTTGTGCCTCCTAAGGAAAGACAAGTGAATATACCTAAGGATACAATGGTTTCCCAACCCTTGGTGGTCCCTTCAGTTCCTCCCCTAAGGGAAGAAAAGAGACCAATGGTCGAGAAACCCGCTCTTACACCTTCACAAATTTAAAACCAAACAAGAAGAAATAGAAATGCTAAAGAGTGTAGGTGTAGACGTCATGCTCTTGCTCGTCAATTGGAAGAAAATAATAAAACATTACCCAATGATCAAAAATAAATCCAAACAAATCAAGATGAATTGCAATTTTCACCAAAATATGAAAATGAACTTTACATGTCTCAACCAAAACAAAAACTGAAACAATGTTACACCTCGTTGTGTTACTGCTTATTTACTTTTACCTAGTTGGGTGAAAATGCTTTAAATGGGTGTATTTATGTTTTATGTGTTTTGGAAATATGATGAATAAATGTTGATTTAATTTGGTGTTATGAAATAATTTTGATTGTGAAAAATATGATGCAAATAAATGTATTATTTTCAGCTGACTATTGTTGCACTGTACTAAGTTGGATGCAGGAATTGAATCAAGCCTCTTAAAGAGAGGGGAAGTATCACTTAGAGAGAACTTGGTCTAGTAACCTTTAATAAGACCTAAACTGAGCTTTCACACACACACTTCCATATTGGTCAAGTCAAGATAATAGTTTGGGAAATAGTAAGTTACCTTTAGTCTCGCTTGTGGTTTTATTTATGAACATTCTTGTCTAGGGGTTAAAAGTGTTGAGTCTCTTTGTGATGTGTGAATTCTTCTTTATGTGTTTCTATTTAATCAATGGGATATATACATAAAATGTATATATATGCATATATGTATGTGTCAACGATAAAATCATACACATGAGTATATACACACATAAGTATACGTGGATACCCATATGTATGGGAATATCGAATGGACAAGGTGACATATATATACATATATATACATTTTGTGTATATATGTTGATCAATATGACTGTGTAAATATGTGTTTAAAATATCAAGGTGTGATATATATATATATTATATATAGTATATGAGTGTATACATATATATATATTAACATATACGTATGTATTGACGTAATGGAAATGTCCATAATATATATATATATATATATATATATATATATATATATATATATATATATATATATATATATGTATATATATATATATATATATATGTTATATATAACATATTAATTAATACATATGAGTATTCATATATCGAATAATACAATTCTATAAACTTGTACGTTGAGATATATATATATATATACATATATATATACATATATATATATATATATATACATATATATATACATATATACATATATACATGTATACATAATATTATGTTATATATATATATATATTAAATATATATATGATAATGATTTCTATAGCGCTGAATTATTTATCAAGCGCATAACATAATAAACATAGTATTGCACAAAACATATAGATAAAGAGAATAACGCTTAAAGTAGTGCATAAACATAAGTGATGCTTAAAGTATTTAATTATGAGTTAAGTGAAATATTGACAAAACTATGTATAGCACATAGTATCAATGCTAAACCAACGTGTAATATAGTATGCAAAGACTAAGTCAATAAAGCAAAGGAAAATGAATACTCCAACATATGAAACTTTGACTTAGTCATTACTAAACAACGACCAATAGAATAGGGCGTGAAATGCATAATGTGGCGCCAACTTGTGAGTAGTGTAAACCAAATGGAAGTCCAAACTGCAATATGAATTCCAGATTATGAAGCAATTTGAAATATGTGAAATGGTCAAATGTGAAGCTGGCTAAAGTAAGTTAACCTGTAGAAGACAATAACCTTGCATTTTTTATTATCATTCTTGCTGTCCACTTGAATTAGCAACTCATTCACTTTGGTTGTGCATGTTTTTACTATGCAACAATCTTAGCTGCCACCTTTTCTTAATCTTGTTGAGTTGAATCTTTTGAGATGAGAAGTGCCATATTTGATACCCTGTTTCTAGCCTACAGTTGCTCACCTTTTGTGTATAAATAGAGGTGCTCTCTACCTCAATAGGATGCATATCTACATTCTTGTTGTGAAATTTTTGAGTTGTTATTTTTTTATTTTCTGAGTAGAGAGAGAGTTTGAGAGTTGCGAGAGGATTTTGAGAGTGAGATTTTGGTGAAGAGGGAGAAGGATAATTGGGAATTGCTTACTAATTTGGGAAGGTTGTGATAGGAATCCAGTTTGATCAATTGGAGCATTGCATAAATAGGCATGCTGATTTCTACTCTTCTATACCTTTTTGTGTAGATTGTGTGACATTGTTTGTCTTGTTTTGGGAAAATATTTCATTTGCTTATTAGGGAAAGATTGTTTTCTTCTTATGTGAAAGTGAAAGAGTGCTTGATGTACTTAGTGAAAGGACCAGTATTGTTTGAAGTGTTTGTACATATTCCATATTAAGGAATGGGTGGATATAGTGGGATTAAATACTATATTATGGATAGAGCTTATATAGTTAATGTTTAACCTAGTTGAGTTTTAGAGTTACTTGAGTTTACTTAGTAGATATGTTTAGATAACTTAGAGGTTATAGGTTATTCCTGGGGTTAAGGTTACTCCATGGTGTAAGGGGATAGCCTATGCATAGGTTATGAATGGTCAATACAACTCGAGCTAGGAAGGTGAGTGAATTTTTATGACATCCACTCCATAATTTTGGTTGATAAATACTTTGGCCAAAGTAGTGTAAGTTACCACTATTTACACTATCAGTTCACTAGGATCCAAATTTACGTACTAGTCAGGGAATGTCATACGAGTAGATTGTAGCCATTGTATGAAAGATCTAGAAATGTTTAGGACACGCCACCAAGCTTAGGGAAGGTCATTGTTATTATGAGTTACCAAATCTCTTCGTGGAAGGGTAGGGTCATCTATGAGTTTGGTAGATGTGCGGGGGACCACAGTTAGTCCAAGGTTGGCAGAAAAGTGTTTGAGTGATGCTTCTCCTCATCAGTTGGTGACAAAGATTTGATGGAGGATACCTAGACCATTCATATATCTATTGCCAGTAAGCTCAATGGAACCTTGTTTGTATTTTTGTATCCATGTATATGGAAAGATTGTAAAAGAGAAATGTTATCATGTAATATTTACTATGAAATCAATACAATAGAAAGTTGTAATACTTTGATATAATGCAATGGGGAAAGTTTGGAAAGATGTTTATTTCAAATGTGCAAGTTATCTTTTTATAGGAAAGGGAAAAAAATTATTGCTCATAATGTTTAGATGCTTAAACTTTTACTTGAGGTTAGAACATAGGAAAATCACTGTGTAGAACAATGGGCATGTTACATGTGGTATCAGAGCTACCAGGTTTAGCTCTGGAACCCATGTGCTCGCTATTATTTTCCTTCCAACATTATGAGTCTAATGTTTGAAAATTCTTGTGCCAGGATGGTGCATCTCAGGTTAACTGAAAGAAAGTCAGTGATAAAAAATGAGCGCTACTTGCGAGCCAAGAAGGAAAGAGAAGCCCTTGTTTGTACCATAGAGGGAACCAACCATGACAATGCCATATGGCTAAGTGATACCAATATGATCAGTCATGCTTTATCACAGATAAGTCTTGAGAGAAAAGAAGGATGAGAGATGATGCCAATTTCAACTACTTATCATCTATTTCTCTGACCAAGTCAGACTCATTACCACTTTCTAGGGATATGCCCTCAGAATGTAGTGTCAATCCAGCGTTGATATTTAGGAACCCTCGTGTAGTACACCTATGGATGAAGTTATTGTTATAGCCTTTAGTTGTGAATCAGAGGGATATGTTCCCCGAAGCTATGTATTAGAAGATAAATCTGAGGGTTACTATCCTTTTTGGGATAAAGATGAGAAAAAATAAGAGGGTTACATCCCACGTAGTTATGTATCTCAGAGTGAATCCAATGGATACTCTCCTCTTGACTATTTAAATAGTCATTCTATGTAAAAGAAAGGATATTGAAATCCATATGAATAAATAAAAAGTTATGTTTTTTATCAAAACTTGTGTATGAGATCCTCAATGAAAGTTTTTTGTGTACGAGTATTATGCTCTTTTTGGAAAGTTTTCAATATGTAAAGTAAGCCATGATAGGATCTAATTAAAGATGAACCTCCAGGTATATATTTACTTGAGATAATGGTTAGGACAAGAACTAATCCCAGAGGGAGTCAAGAAGTTGGACAAGGTCCGGATAATGCCAAAGCTAAGTTGTACCATCTTCTAGAAATCATGGATGAAACAAGAGCAAGGATAGAAAACCTTGAACAAGAAGTGAAGGGAAAAGAAAGAGAGGAAGAAGAAGTCCCACACAATGAATAAGAAGAAATTTACAACAATGAGGAAGAAGGGGAGGATTGTCGAAACCATACTAAATCTAGTGATCAAGAAGGTGATAGGACACAATCATATTTCGAGGGAACTAGGAGGAAGTGATTAGCAACTGAATTATCTAGGGATATGGAAAGATTTCCCCTCCTAAATTCAAAGGAAGCACCAGCGGAGAAGAAGTCGAGGCTTGGTTAATTCAAATGGAGAAATACTTTAAGATAAGGAACTATTCAGAAGTAACTAAAGCTATATGGGGAGCTTTCCAGTTAGCAGGAGAAGCCTCTAACTGGTGGATGAACAAGAAGATGGAACTTGGAACCAGTTCCTTAAAGCTCACCTGAAATGACTTTGTTGAGATTTTTCGAAAGAGGTGGCTACCTCAACTCTTCTTCGATCAAAAGCTCATTGATTCGAGAATTTTAAGCAAGGAGATATGTTAGTGAATGAATACTGGGAGAAGTTCACTCATCTCTCGAGGTATGTACCAATGTACCAAAAAGATGAGCGATTTCGTATTAGGAATTTCATTATGGGTCGCATGGCCAAATAGTTGGAGAGGTGGATGTACATGGTCCATCCACTATGGACCTAGTATAAAGAAGACAATCAAGCAAGTGCAAAACTCAAAGCCATCTCGAATTACCGAGAGAGGAATCAAAAGAAGTTTGGAGGGCCTCATTTTAATCAAGATCCAAAGAAGTTTAATGAGGGGAAATAATTTCAAAGGTAAGGGTAAGTGCAAGAAGATGAGTCCACGAAACGTGGAAGTTTTTGCCTTAGGAAAAAAAATTAATTCGGCTTGCAAAAAACAGGATCCTGCTTTTTAATAAGCGGGATCCCATTTTTAAAAAGCGGGATCCCGTTTAGCTTCGGGATCCTGAGCCTAAATTTAAAAAATGGGATCCTGTTCTTCAAAATGGGATCCCGTTTTGAAAACTTTCTATATTTGGAACTTCCAATTTTTGAAAAATTTCCATTTTCGAAAAGTTTTCAAAGCAGGATCCATTTTAGAAAACTTTACGAAAAGTAAAATTTCCGTTTTGGACCATTTTTACAAAAGCGGGATCGTTTCATAGAACAAAATGGTTTTTATGAAGCGGAATCCCGTTTTTTAAATTATGAATTTTTGAGCGGGTTTTTTGGCTTGTTTTTTGGTTCAGGAAATGGCTTGGGGACCCGAACCTAAGCTTTGGACCTAGTTTGACCTGCAACTTGAAGGTCCTGTTAATGTCACAGGAAAATAATGACTTTAGACATATGTTTGAAGGCCTATTTTGCAGAATTTTTTTACGAAATTAAAACCCATTATAGATGAGATGCTAGACCTTAAATATGTAATTTTTAATAATTTGGAATATTTTTTTCTATTTTTCACTAATTTCTAAATGAAACGTCCATAAACTCTCAATTATCAGTTTTTAGTATTTTAATAACTTTTGATCAACATAACATTTTGACGAACGGATTGCATGAGAACAAACTTCAGACAATTCTTTTCAATTTAAAAAAAAAATCATAAAATGATAAGTTTAGGTCATCTTATGCGTGTCGTACACAACGATTTTTCAAAACGACAAATATGCCTAATAAAAATTTAATAAAAAAAAAATTCAATAAAAAATTACAAAAAAAATCAAAAACAAGCTTCAGTGAGTCACAAATCTTTTCCCAAAAGGATTTTGAAAAATATGATAATTTAGGGTCAAATATGGATGTCGCATACCATTCATGGTGCTAGTATAAAAGTGGACTTTTAAACAATGGTTTTGGAAAACACCTATTGAAACTCAATTTCTTTTACAATCTGGCATTGAAATAAATTACATTTGGAACTAGACCTCGAAAATTCAAGACATTTTATGATTAGTGACTTTTGAAGATTCCATCTCTAAGTGCTTCCAAATTTGGGCGTCACGTCAAATTCTGAAAATTAGGGAAAACACTTCCACTTTTTGGCCAAAAAGTGGACTCAACTTCTTGCACACACCCGTAAGGGGACCCCACAATAATTATAATGAGCTAAGGATTGTTGAGGAAACAACTTGAGCAATTTCAATAGTGGTAACAATAATAAAACTAGAGGGAATGGTGGAAATTATGAAAGGCCAACAAAAAGGAGAGGACCAGTAAGAGGATGTTTTACATGTGGTGGGGATCATTTTTATAATCAATTTCCCAACAAACCATCAAGTTCGCAACCACATGGTATTTCACTTCCTCCTCAATAGGCTGCATTTCAACAAAGGATCCATGCTACATGGATAGTCGGTAGGATGAATACCAGATCATCCTAGTGGAAACTCCAGGTACTTTGTTTGGTTTACCTATTTCCATACTTATTAATACTAGAGCGACAGAAAATTTAGTTTCACCTAGAGTAGCTAACCAAATTTTTAAGAAGGCTATTTTTATGGAAAAAACTTGGGTTGTAGAATATACAAACCAGGAAAGAGCAATGGTGAACCAATGTTTATTTGAGGCAAGGGTTGAACTTCCAAGTTTCTCAATGGAAGTAAACTTGTATGTAGCTCCCTTAGGTTCTTATGATGTCATCTTAGGTATGAATTGGCTATGGAAGCATAGAGCTAAAGTGGATTGCCATGCTAAAACCATAGAATGCTTAGATGATCTAGGTAATCCAGTGTCTTTGTATGGAACACCTAGAGAAGTAAAACTACAACAAATTTTAGCTGTGCAAATGCGTACGGTGAAAAAGAAAGGTTTCCAACTCTTCGTAGTTAAAATGGATAAACTAGACGATGTCATGAATTGTGAACCTCAAGATTCTCAAGAATTTGAAGAGGGAGAAGTGGTGAAATTTGGAGAAACATATATGGAGAAGTATCCTATCTTATAGAAATTTGTGGATGTCTTTCCAAAAGAACTACCTGGACTGCCTCACAAGAGAGTAATTGATTTCTATATTGACCTAGTACTAGGGTCGAAACCTGTATCAAAAGTACCTTATATGATGACTACAATGGAATTAATGAATCTTAAGGCACAATTGGAAGAGTTG
>VDFB02000015.1:92911105-93081929 GCA_007258455.2 Sequoia sempervirens
GTAAACTAAATTTGTTACAACATTATTTTTTCATATAATATATAAAATTTGATATTCAATGTAACATGTTCGTTGATTCAATCATTCAAGTATAGGAGCAATAAAAAAATTTACAAATTTCTGATTTCACTGTTAAATGTTTTCATTACAACAAAAAGCCTGAAGGAAGCAAAATCATAAATGAATGTATAATGACTAACATACATTTCTTACAACTAAATGCAGTCATAGAATTGCCCATTAACGAAAAGCATTACAAAATTTTTCTCTTCATGTTAGCTTGTCTCTTCCAACTAAAGAATGCTATCTGGTGAAGCTGAAAGTATGGAACGCCTATACTTATTGTAATTGAAAGTTGAATGATTTGTACTTTTTAATACTATGGTAGTGAGGTTTTAACAATTCTGGTGTATTTGTAAAAATTTCTGTAACGTTTTTTTACTAAGTTACCGGTTCCGGTTCGGGTTTGGGTTCGGGGGTTCGGTTCGCCAGTTTGGCTAAATTTTTTGGGGGGTGGGTTTGGTTCATTTTGGGTTCGTTAGTATAAAAATAAAATATATATATATATATATATGCAGCCTAGAAGCTTGAATTAGGATTAGAACATCACATAACATCATATATATATATATATGCAGCCAAGAAGCATGAATTAGGATTAGAACATCACATAACATCATATAAACAACAAAACCACCATAAAATTGAATATCATTTAAAAGTTAAAACATTTAATTTTTCAAACATGCATGATAAATATTCATCGTTCAAACTTCAAGTTCAATATTACAACACTTTTAAAATTTTAATCATCAAATTCATCCATATCAATGTCAACATTGACATTAGATGAAGTAGGAAGACTAGATGAATCACAAGTAGTGCCAATGGCATTGTCACTAGCACTAGTATTGTGCCCATGCTCCTGTTGGATATCGGACTCCTCATATGCAATATGGTGGGAACTGGAAGCATCCAAGTCGGTATCCGTTGGCACTATATCCCACAACTTCGTCTCCCCTTCCTTGTAGTCATGTTGTTTGTCTGGAAGGAGATGCAAGTTGGAATGCACATATACTAAGTCCTCCGCTCTTTTTGAGAGCAATTTATTGCGCTTTACTAAGTGGATGAAAAAATATGTGCTCCAATTCCTCTCAGATGCGGATGAACTAGCAACCTATGAAGACAAAGTAAACAATTAAAAAATTATAAATTATAGATGAAATTATGAAACTTTTAAAACTAAAATATGAAAATTAATTAAACTTACTTGTGATAAAACTTTGATTGCAAGGGGCTGCGAATGTTGGAAGTATTGTCCATGGAAGTACCACCAACTATGAGCATCCTTTAAGAACCTATCACAAAGAGCATCAACACCTACACCATTTGAGTGCACAAAATCAACGAACTCGTTCGTGACTACACTTTGCAAATCTTGATCAGGGAAGAGTGTCACAAATGCTGCTTTGTACCCTTCAACCACTTCTAAATCTCTATATAGAGGAAGCCTTCCTGGCACTGAAAGAATCTGACTACTGTAGTATTTTGGAGTCAATGCAAAGGCTAGAAGGTGTAATGGAGTTGTCATTTTGTTCCATCTTTCTTCAACAATTGTTTGCACTTGTTTGAAGAAAGTCTCTTCAGGGTCTTGCTCTCTTGCATTGATGGTGCACTTGATCTTCTCAAGCATTGAGTCTATACCATCATATATCTCTCCAATACATGGCTTGTCCATGTCAGTATAGCGAATCATACTCAAAATGGGCTTAGTGAAGCTAAGGAGATACTCCACACGATCCCACCATGAGTCATCTAATATCATGCTCTTAATTTTTGTTGCTCTTTCAGTGCTGCTTTGCCTCCATATAGACCAATTGTTGCTAATCACCATGCTAGAAAGTGCCTGTCTAACTTTCACAAGTCGTCTCAAGACGATTGTGTTAGAGGCAAAGCGGGTCTCTGCAGCCTATTGCAAATTAAAAAAAATAATTAAAATTTAAAAATAAACTTTAAAGAAGAATTCTAATTAGAATGCACAATCAAATTATGAAAATCAGAAAGTGACAAATGTAAATATTACTTCACTTACCTTCAATAGCTCCAATTTTGAAAATGATCTAAAGATCCCTTGAGACAAGTGGTGGTTGGTGATGAACATTTGAATGTCCTCAGCCTCAGCATACAATTGTTTGATCCATGCAATTTTATTCCCAATCTTTTGCAGCATAAGACTGAGTGAATGGACCACACAAGGTGTCCAAAAGATATGTGAATATCTTTCCTCAACCAACAACCCTGCAGCTCTACAATTCTTGGCATTGTCTGTTACAACTTGAACAACATTGCGGGGTCCCACTTGCTCAATGGCTGCAATGAGAATATTAGCAATAAATTGTCCATCTTTTACTTGCCCCTCACAATCCATGGCTTTCAAAAACATTGCCCCTTTAGGGGATACCGCTATGACATTGATCAAAGGCCGATTTCTTGAGTCCTTCCAACCATCCGAAACAATGGACACACCTGTCTGAACCCATGAATCTCTTATAGGCTTCAATGCATCTTCAACCAACTCAACCTCCTTTTCCAATAAAGAGCCACACACCTTCTCATAACCCGGGCCCTTGTACTCTTTTGGAGCTTCATTAACCATTCTCAACATCTCTTTCCAATATGGAGAACAAACAACATTAAAAGCTAATCCATTGGCATATATGCATCTTGCTACACATTGGTCGGCAAGGGCTCTACTCTCATTTTGAAATGCAAGTTCCAAAGGCCCCTTTGTTCTCTTGTTTGCAATTGGTTGTGCACTTTGAGCTTGAGGATCTGGAGTAGCCATAAATGGGTGGTCTTCTACCACAATATTGGGATTAGATGGGGGCTGCATTCCCTTTGATTTTTTTTTTAGTGATTTCCTTTTTGGGCTTCTTGTTGATTTGCTGCATCTTGTTCCATAATGTATTTTGCAACTGTCTCAGGTGGAATAGGTGCACCTTCTTTTCCAGGGCAAGCCGTGATGCCTTTTCCACCTATGCCACACAAATGTGCTTTCACCCTGTGGTATGAACTAGAATATGTAACTTCACACTCACTGCATTTCCAAATGTAACCGCCAACACCTGGAATCTTGTTAGAATCACATTACATAGAACAAAAACAATAAGTAATTTCTCATCAACAAGAGCATATTTTTTTTTTTGAAAACATACAACATTTTAGAAACAACTGTTTCAATCATATCAGTAATCAAGATAACATTCTCCCATCATAACATAAATGAATAGTTTTCATTACATTAAAGTACAAGAGTAAGGGTTTAAAAGTCCTCATCTGGATTAGCGTCTTCCAAGACTCGGCTCGCCATCTAATCAAGAGGGAAGCATCATCTGAGTGCTTTTCCACCATCCACGGACTTGTTCAGTCCCCCGTGCACACCTTCCTAACTGGAAGGGGGCCCTTCCCTTCTTACGAAAGGTGATGTTGGAAAATCCCTCGAACAACCATTTGAGCTCTGGTGGTAAAACCCTACCTAACTGACTCTGCCTGACTACTAAGGATTCCTTCCTACTAAGCTGGAAATTCTAGCTAGTTAGGTATCTGGGTTACGTGTGAGTACTAGGTGCAGTCAGTGGCACCTGCACCTACTATGGCCATAGCTTGTACTACTGTACTACTCGCCCACCTTGCTCGACTTGGAAATGCTCTTCTAAACTAGGGCTTCTAGAGATTATTTCTCTATCACTTACTAGTGTCAGGACACTTGTCCTAGGGCAATACACTTGACCTACTTAAGGCTCAATTACCCTACACAACTCTTCTTGGCTACCTGCCATGTGTGACTGACATACCCGAGGCTAGGGTTTGCACAATTAATACACATTCTTTTGGCTACTTGCCATAAAATACTAGTACCCATAATACTAGAGTTTGGTATCAATTAGCACTCTTATTAATGCATCAATGAAGTCTCAGATCCAAGAGGGTATACAAAATCTTGACCGCAACTTCCAAAACAGTTCAGAGCTTTTACTGTTCCGACCACTTGCTGGCTGCCTACTCAGCATACAAAACATAAAATCAAAAGAAGATTTTCATTGTTTATTTAATTGAAATAAAGCTGAACCTCACATAGTTCTTTATTTATCTTAAATAACTAAGAAACTTTTCCATTAGTAAGCTACTTTACATTCAGTTTGTCGAGGTGCATTTTGCCATTCATGGTTAAGTTCTACCTAATTGGTTTGACTCGCACCCTTTTCTTCCATCATTTCAAGCTACAACAAAAACAAGACTCAAAATAATTGTTCACCAATCTGTCTAGAAGCTCAATTTAACCTATATATGTTAGTCTTGCCAAGGCTAAACCGGAAATGTCATCCTTCTAACCCAACTAACAACAGTGAAGTTACATCTTGTGTTCACCAAGAATTTTGTCTGTATAGCCAAACTGTGGTTTCAAGAAAAATATCAAGCCAGAGACTTAAAGGAAAACGTTACCATGCTCTTGGGTGCTCTTTGATAAAAGAGACGTCTAATGGAAGAATAAAACAACACGCAGACAGAATCACCACACTCAAGATTTCTTATCATGGCAAAGAAAAGAAGTCTGAAATTTCATGCATTCTCATCTATCGCAATTCCTTAAATAATCTTCTCTTTGTTCTAAATGAAAGAGCTTAAAGACAAAACATGCCTGTTGAAGAAACCCAGAGCAAGAATTCTCTGCTGAAGAAAGTTGGAAGAGAAATGCAGTTGAAGTTTCTAGCTCGGCTCAACCACAATTGAAGTCGTCCTTCTCCTTGCTTTAAATTGAGAGCCATAGCTCCCAGATGGCTCTATTCTTAGCCTCCGCTCTAGCTTCCCAATCTGCCTTTCAGTGATCACCTGTGTTTTTCTTCACTCAGCCGCCATGGGGTTTTCTTTTCTCCTGATTCGCAATCCTCTCCCCTTCCTGCTCTCCTCCCGTCTCTTTTCCCAAAAAAAACAACATATCTCGTCGAGTGGTTGTTCAAGGTATTTATTGGAACTACCACGATTTCCTCCATTCAATTTCCTGAACCAACGACCAAGGTAAGATCCTTTCACATTTACGTCCAGAAAGAACTTTATTACCTTCAACCAGCTACCACTTCTTTTCCTCATTTCCATGCCCACCATACACGCGAATTTAGGGATCTTCCTTCAAAGATTTTAACCACGTCCACCAGCAGGAAGATCGGCTTAAAGAAAATTATATTCAAGAAGATTTATTTATCTCCCCCCATTCCGAGTAAATATGGGGTTAAATATAAAAAGAATAACTAATTTAGTTACGAGTTCCTTATCTTCCAAAATCTGGCGGTAGTATTTTATTACTGTTTTTTTATTTATTCATAAATATAATTAATTTAGTTGTTAAAATGAAGTAACTTAAATAATTACATATTTTAGCTTTACTCTCACCACTGTCAAAAGATATTTATGTTTAGAATGTCCTGAGCAACATTATAAAATGTCACTAAATTCTCCATTAGAATAATAAATAATTAAACAATGTTATTAATTTATTAATATATGTATTGATATATAAATATATTTACATATATATGTAAATATATACAACTATCAGGTGCAATTCACGCACAACAAACGATAACCACAAAATAACGAATTCTGATACCAAAGCTAGGTAAAATTCAACGACCGAAATAAGGCTGAAGAGCTGGTTTACAAAACCCTAATGCCACTGATAGAAAAATCACCTCCTAGGATCACTCGAATGACCTACTGTTGTACCCAAACCAAATTTTTTGCTTCATCAAGGCATTTTGCATTAAAAAGTCTAAACCTTGCTAAAATGATGTAAAACACAGTTTTGGGCAATATCAAGCATGGAGTTTTTGTCAATAGTTTGTCAGTCAAAGTCAGTTATATTGAACAGAACCTGAAACAGAGACTCAGAATGGAGCGTTTCACGATGGAGGAGCGTCTCACGACAGCATTTCATGTTGCACATGAAGATTTCAGTGATCCAAACGGAGTTTTTAATGGTCAATTTATGAAGATTTTTCAAAGGAAAAGTCAGAAAGTGCAAGTATAGCCCAGGGGCGCCCAACTTGTTGGAGGTCAAGATCTTGTCTAAAATGCCCAAGCATCTAGTCAATCTCTTCAGAATTAGTCTGGCTATCCGTTGAGCTATCCAGCGAGGTGTTCCGAGAACCACAACTCCGGCAAATCGCGACAGAAGTTAAAATCCCTAAATTTTAGGAGATGAGAAATTTGTCTTTTCTAGGCAAAAGCGCGCCTCTAGCTTGAGGGCGCCCATCTTGAAGCAGGGGTAAATCTCGACAGTTTCGATGCCGGATGCAGTCAATTTGTTCACAACTAGTCTGCTTATCCGACGAGATATCAAGCGAAGTCATCCGACTCTCAAAGTTCAGGCGGCAGTCGTCCAAAGATCAGCTTAAAATGGAGTTTTCACGTTTCTGAGCTTCTCCGTTTATGCCCAGTGCAAGTACAGGCCAGGGGCGCTGGCTTAAAGGACCCTCCAAATGGCATTATTTGCAGACAAAATCTTCATAACATCAGTAGTATTCTAGCCTGGCTCCGCAACGCATCATTCAGCTTGTCGATCCGACGTTCCTAGTGGTCGTGGCGGAGATTCTACCAAGCACGTAATTTTTACGGGCGGACCATCAAATGATTTTCATTGTATTTCCACAGTTCAAGGGCGCCTAGCCTTTAGGCCTGTCAGATGAGCCCGTTCGCGTTCGAAGTCTTCATGACTATTGAGCGTAATCAATTTATCTTTCCAACGAGCATAGCCGTCAGCCTTCAGCATTTGGCAGTCGCTCGTGCGTGCGAGGTCTTTGGTGTCATACTACAAAGTGAGGATGTCCAGAAAATGGCTAAGTCTGGTAGCGGTAAACATAAATAAAATACGCACTGGAGTTTTTGAGGTCTTAGAAGTAGTTTTCTTGCTTAGTCACCTCCAGAGACTTCTCTTGTGGGCTCTTCCGGCTGTCCGTTAAAACAGATAGTGCCTGAATCAGGTCATCCCAGCTCCAGTTACCAGACGTCAAAATAGGGTACTTGGATGAAAGTTCGGTTTTCGTCAAAATGACACCAGTGCAACATAGAGCCAGGGGCGCTTTTACTTTTGAAGCCCTTAATACAGCTTTCAGGTGTCATAGATACAGTCATTGGATGCAGAATGTCTCCAGGCACGCAGTGGGCTTCGTTGCTTGTCAGCAGGGTTCATCGTTCACCGTCGGCAGCCGTTTGAAGCATCAGATGGCAATTTGAGAAATGGCTAAGTTTGGAACCCGTAAAAGCAATTTAATCAGGTGCGCCTAATTTTTCAAGGGGTTAAACGATGGATTTTGCAGTTGTGTCTCCCAGCAGACATTTCTTCCTTGTTCAGTAGGCTTTCCGATGAATTCTTCAGAACAGTCTCAGCATCACCCGGTCATCCGGAAATCAGTGTCGAAGTTGGCCAGTCGTGACAATGCTGTCAGCTATTAAATAGGGAGTTAGTAAAAAATGAAGTATCTTAAGCAAATGGACGCCTATGTGCTTAAGAGATGACTTTTCGGAATCAGTAAAGTCAAACGATGAATCTCATAGCTTCAACCAGTTTGTCAACTGAAGTTCAAAATATGCTTGTTCAGAAATGGCGATTTTCTATTTTTAGCGCCCTTGTATGATAATAAATATTTTATTATTATTTTCAAATTTGAACTTCCAGTCAGTGGCAGTTGAACTGAAAGGCAACTAATCAAAGGATTTCTATTCTGGTTAGGGTTTATGAATTCTTGCAGTCACAATTCAGTGCGAATTCCTTCTTATTTATACAGGCGCCATCTTCATTATTATTCATAAAGCTTTCAAAGAGAAAATTCGATTTCATTAAGAGAAATTTAATCTTAAGTGAATTCGTGGTTTTCAATTTCAAGTTCATATCTTCAAAGGCAAAATCGTAATTCCTCAAAGGCGCAAAATTCAAAGATAAATTCGTGATTTCTCATAATTTCAAAGGCGCACTTTCAAAGCAATTCGCAATTTCTTGATTCTCAAAGGCATATTTCCTTGATTCTTAAAGGCGTATTCAATTATCAAACAAATCAAAAGGCGAATCCTCAAATTCAAATCAAATTATAAAATTCGTATTTTCTTCAAGGAAATTCGAATTTCTTCATATTTAAAAAGGCGCAAATTTCAAGAGGAGAAATTCGTGGTTTTCAATTCCAAGGCGAATTCTTCCAGTTCAGAGGCAAAATCTTCATCAATTCACAGAGGCGATTTTTCCTAACATATCTTTTTGCAGATCAAAGTTCACAATTGTCAGCAATTCAAAGAAATCTTGGGCGATTTTCACAGAAGAAGGCTTCAAAAAACGTCTTTTTCATCCTTTGATCTCAGATTTCTCACAAAATACAAATTGCATGTTCCTGAAATTGGCGAATTTGGCAAGTCTCAGTATCTGGATCATTCTTATATAGTTTTCTCGAGTTAAATTTGTGCGTTTGATTTTTCATGAATTTTTAGCTTCAGAACATTCGTTCTCGAATTGCTAATTTTCTCAAGTGGAAAATCTTTGTACAATCAAGTAGAAGTTGAATTTTCGCAAATCTGACGTTCTGGGTTGTCTTAGAATCCTTTTCTGGACAAAACCCATATCTCGGATTTTTCGCTGAAAATAATTCTTTGAAAGGCTATTTTTAACTCTCGCAGGCTATTTTTAGCTTTCCAGAAATTTTGTCAGAATATAGTCAAGTTCACAGTCAACAGGCAAGTTTTGAATCACGGTTCCACTTTCGGCTCGAATCTGGGACCAAAACCGTCATACTCATGATTTCCCTTGAGGTTAGTTTGAGAACAGAGACCTTCACAAAGTAATACGAGCGGTGCTAGACCGGTTAAGATCGAGGAAGTTCAATCATTGAGAATGTGGTGATCCCCGCGGTTTACTAGAGAGCCCCGCTTCCATACCTATCTCAGAGTACTTTACATATTGGTCATTGATGGCTTGCATTAAGCATTACAATTCTACTACTAAATGAGATAATTAATGTGATTAGCCAGACCCGGAGTCATTTAAGTCCTCAAACCTTTGGACATCGAAAGGAGTTTTGGCATTCCTCAACACCAGAATAGCCTAGTTGTTTCTATGGAGCAGTGTGCGCAGGCATTTGATGCTGATATGGACAAGTGTCAGAAGAAGATGGCAGAAAGATGGTTAAAACAAGCAAAGAACAGATTGCCAAACAATGTGGGTCGCAGTGAATACAAGGATGAGTATGCGATTCTAATCACACTCCTGAATCGTGTCTCAGGTCAAGCACATGCAAATGTTTTCCAGCCTTGGATGTATTACATTATTGGTCGCATCATTTCTGGGCAGGAGCATTATGATTGGGCATCCTTCATCAGCAATATTCTCCACAGGCAAATCACCGGTTTCATGGTTGCTCATGAGTTTCACATGTGTTCGCCTTTCGTGTGCCGGTGGCTTATCGAGGAGTCGATTCAGGGACTTAACACCGTGGGAATCCTCAGTGTTCAGAAAGTCTACCAGTATTATGATCAGCTTGAGTTCACCAGAGCTGAACGTCATTTCAAGTGTGTTCACGAAGCTTTCTTGACTTATATAGTGAGGAACTTGGACCGGGAATTGCATGTTCGTATCTCGGCAGTTGCTAGGGCAGCGATGGATGGATGGGCAGATTGGTTTATTCAATTCCCAACATACACCTACATCTGAGTTTACGGCTTCACAGGAAATCCAGCTATGCTTCCGTTATCAGCCCGGATAAGACAATCTTTCAGGAATTCCTAAGACAGATGCATGATGTTCATCGTCTTCTTCGCCGCAGGCACAGACCATCTCTCAACTTTCCTTTTCAATTTGGAATGTATTGGTGCAAATCGGCAATTGATAGTAAGATCGCAGGGCAAGAACTTGAGAAATATCATCTTAAGTATCTTGTCGAAGCACGTGCCTATGACCTTTCAGGTCATTATACAGCTAGCCTTGCTGGAGGCACATATCACGAGCCTTCTATGGAGGATTCTTTGAGCCAAATTACGCAGGATGACTTGAGTTCATGACCCGATTCTGGTCGTTTCTCTCTCCTCCGCGAGGATTTCTGTTTTCTTATGTCGAGGAGGATGTGGGAGGTTTATCGGTCTTGAGGAGAAGTTCTTCCTGTTTTGAGGAAGGCGGTTGATACGCAACGTTACGTGATGAATTAGTGCGCCAAGGAATATGCAGCGGTCGAAGTCAAGTAGAGTTATTCAAAGCGGTATACTTTGCACCGGCGGTAGAACAAGGAGGTAAGTGTTCGAGGCCGAGCGCGGTAGTGGTAGATCCTTGAATTTGCCTTCCTCGTCAAGGCCTAACAAAGAAAGGTAATCCTCCCAAAATCCCTGGCGCCAAACAATTCCAAAGAACCCGAAGCTTGCCCTTTATTATCTGAGCTGTGATTATCCACATCACAGAATGGATTCCACCGGAGTGGGTTGAGCCTTGATGCACAGGGGTTCAGCCTCCAAGTTCCCTGCGATTTTGGGAGGCCTTCACGGTCCAATTCACGTGAATTGGTTTGAACTCTCTCTCCACCTCGCAGTGGGTCTTCTACACATTCACTCTCATCAGTACCTCCTGTCGCTAGTGCAGACCCTTCTAGTAGCATTAGCCGAGATCAATCTTGGATCGAAGCTCAGCTAGGAAGGAAGAGGAGGCAGCCATCCTATGTTCTTAATCATTACGGAGTTTTGTGGCATTTGAGGGATGCAGGACAAGAGTCAGAACATGGTTCCGCGTAGAGAGAAACAACGACATGGAGATTATGGGTGAGGCTAGCAAATGCCTCCGCGGGGAAGAACTTGGCTGAATTGGGAATCTCAAGATTTTGAGGTTATCACAGTCCAACCTTGGTGCAGCCACGCTGAACCGGGTTGATCTTCTACAAAGTTACTTTCTGAGGGCGATTGCCAAGGATGGGAATGCTAAGGGCCGGAGGATAAGGCGGCCCTCCAAAGGCTGAAATCGGGCAACCGTCGATTATATTTCTAGCCTTGTGCATGAACCGATGCCATTGAAATTACCTCCCACTTAGATGCTTGAGCCTCCAGCAGAGCAAAGTCAACTCAATCACTTGGTTGCATATGGCAAGCGTTTGGAGGAATGGGAAGAGGAGTTCGTTGCTAGAGGCTGTACTATGCTTACAGAGTTATATCAGTTGCGGTACAATGCACGTGAGCTCCGTCTTCGTCTTCAGGATGAGGAAAGAGATATGGCAATTAACAAACCCCGGGACAAGATTATGATTGCTCCTGCGAAGGTGTGGCTTAGCAATCACGATCCGCGGATCACGGCCCGAGGAAGGATAGAAGAGGCTATCTACTCTTGGAAGACACAATTAGTTTTCGGGGTAAAGATAGAGGGCGATTTAGCATCGAGTTAGGTTTGAGTAGAAACCCGTCACTAGGTACTCGGTTTTCATGAGACTTTAGTGTCCCTTACCATGCGTTATCAGATCGAGGTGGTGCCTCATTAAGGGCTTACGATGTTGATCAAAGCTCGGGCCTCATTCATACCATTTTCGTTAGGGGAGACCGTGGCTGCTTAGATTGCTGCATTCGGTCATGTATTGTTGATGAGGCAGCGAGGGTAGGGGCTGAACTTCAATCTCGGATCACGGTGGTGAGGATTATCTTGCATGCGACCTTGGCATTCAATAGCCGTAGTCTCATAGCTCCGGATAGTGATACAGTCAACAATCTCGTTGAGGGATTGATTGCTCGAGATCACAACCAGTAAACTTCAGTTCCCGCCTCTCAGGATAGACATTACACACACGAGTTGAACTTGGTGTTACCCTTTCAAGTTAACTCGATGTTGTCATCACATGCATACCTAATGCGAGATCGCATATTGCCAGGTTTCGTTTAGGGTTTTGTTATTTAATGATGGTAATCTTCCGGTTAACATGCTTTCAATAGGGCGTGCATGCTTTCGCTGGTTATCCATTTTTAGATTAGATGTTTGGATTGGCTGATGGTAGTTTTCAGGTTAGGTTTGTATAGTTTTACTTCATTAGGGTTTGGCAGCAAATCTTGCATGCATTGCAAGAACTGTAGATGACTCAAAGGTGATTTTAGGGTTCCCTACACCTTGATGTATATAAATAAGAGCTTTTGCTCATTTGTAAATAACTTTTGCTTGAGAGAGAAATATATGTTGCGCCTACCTTGCCCTCAATATTACTCTTTTTGGTATTTGTTCATGTGTCTTCACTATTGCAATTAATTGTTATGCCACATAGGGTTTCAAGAGATTGTAGTGGTGAATTCTTTCCTTAGTTTAGATAAATCTGTTTGAACATCTTTATCATTGAGATCAATTGTTATGCCACATAGGGTTTCAAGAGATTGTAGTGGTGAATTCTTTCCTTAGTTTAGATAAATCTGTTTGAACATCTTTATCATTGAGATCAATTGTTATGCCACATAGGGTTTCAAGAGATTGAGGTGATAAATCTGTTTCGTGTCTATTTACCATTGTGATCAATCGTTATGCCACATAGGGTTTCGAGAAATTACAGTGATAAATCTGTTTCGTGAATCTTTATCAATATAATCAAAGGTTATGCCACATAGGGTTTCGTGAGATTGTAATGATAAAGGCTGTTTTGTGAAGACTTTGCTTTTTCAATCAAGTGTTATGCCACACAGGGTTCCATAAGATTGTCTTGGTAAATTCTTAAATCTGTTTTGTGCCCAATAAGCTGGTTTAAATTGAGATGATAGTTGCGCCACCTTGCCCTCAAGTAGAGAATTTAAACCCGTTTATCGTCAGTTAGTCAAACCTTGCTCCGTTTCCTCTCGCTCTGTTTTCCTGAGGAGATTGGATAGATTAAATTTAAGTTGTAGTTAGTAGATCTGCAAAACCAGAGAAAACTCAGCTGCAACGTATAGGTTCTTTCAAGAAAGCCTTGTGCCTCTACAGCTGAAACAAAAAGACAGGACATAGTTTAGCTTATTTTCCTTTGCAAGTATTTTTGTCAAAGCACAACGAGGGAGCTTCCCCTCCTAATTTGAAGAGCACTCATTGCGTAGTGTACACAGGCTGTTCATAACAACTTCTACTCCAGAGGTGTTAGTTGTTACGCCAACACCTACAAGAACAGGGCACCAAACTACTCACCCCTAGGGTTTCAAGATCCCTAGACCAACCCTAACTCAGATGGCGATTCCAGGGTTTTTACAACATTACCTCTCTACTCAGATGATACCTCCCCTCCTCCCGAGGATCGCAGAACAACTATCCTGCATCCAACTCCAAACAGGCAAAAAATTAGTCTATTACCCAGATAATTTCCATTACATATTTCTATCTACTCAATTACTGCAAAATTAAACTTTCTTTCTAGGGCATCAACACATCTTATTCATCCTCAATAGATCATAACACATATTTCCATTGCGTTATTAGAACACAATCATAAAATTTCCACAAATCATGCATTGGTAACTCAACATTTGCATCATTCATCATTCATATAACAAGAAAGTAAAAGTGTTTATAAAGCCACTAGGGTGGGATGTAATGTCTCTCCCCCCTTAAGAGTCATCGTCCTCGATGATATTTGAGTTCATATAAAAAAAAAAACATGATATTAACATAAGGAGTCTAAAAAGGAAGCTCATAGTCTTCTAAAAGATGAGGAAATCTCTACTTAATGTCGTGGAGATCCTCCCAGGTGGCACCATCCTTGGTGTATTGGTTCCACTGGACCTTGCATTGGATTACTTCACGATTACGTAAGCGGATCTTACGCATCTCGAGTACCCTACTGGGCTCAATCGATACCACCCCTGGATCCTGCATCTGCAAGGCATTCTAGTTAATTACATGGTTACTGCCGAGTATATATTTCTTTAAATATGAGACATGAAAAACATTGTGCATTCTAGATAGGGCTAGTGGTAGAGCAATCCGATAGGCCATAGGATTGATTTCCTCTAATACTTCAAACGGTCGAACATATCTTGGCGCTAGCTTTGTGGATTTCCCAAATTTAATGGCACTCTTTTGGGGCTTAACTCTTAACAACACTTTGTCACCAACGGCAAACCATCTCGGGGTTCTCTTAGCATTTGAATAGCTTTTCTGCCTATCATTTTGCTTCAGCCAACCTCTTCCTGATCACTCTGATTTGTTCTTCCATTTCCGAGAGCATTTCAGGGCCAAGGCTAATCCTATCTTCTAGCCTGTCCCAACTTATAGGAGTGCGGCACTTGCGCCCATATAATGCCTCAAATGGTGCCATCCTAATGGCGGAATGATATGTGTTGTTGTAAGCAAACTCGACAAGCGGAAGATAATCTTCCCATTTATATTGTTGGTCCATGCAGTAGACTCTTAGGAGATCTTCTAGTACCTGATTCACCCTTTCCATCTGACCATTTGTCTCTGGGTGATATGCTAAGCTTATGTTTAATTGGGTCCCAAGGGAAGCAAAGAGTGTTTGCCAAAACCTAGAGGTCATCCTGGCATCCCTATCAGATATGATCTTTTCTAGAACCCCGTGCAACTTGAAGATTTCTTGCACAAATTTCCTTGCTATTGTGGGTGCTCCATCAGTTAGATTTCCTGGAATAAAATGCGCAACCTTTGTGAGCTTGTCAACTACCACCAAAATTGTATTGTGTTTGTTTTTGGACATCGAAAGCCCTTGCACAAAGTCCATGCTAATCACTTGCCACTTCCATCCAGGAACCTCGTGAGGGTATAGTAAGCCTGCTGGGTGAAGGTGTTCTGCCTTAACTCTTTGGCACTCTAAACATTCTGCCACATATTTTGCAGCATCCTTCTTCATTCCCTTCCAGAAATATAATGGCCGCAAATCTGCCACAAGTTTGGTTACCCCTGGATGCCCAGAATAGGGTGCATTATGAACTTCATGAAGGACCGGCTTCCTTAATTCACCAGAGTCAGGAATATACATTCTTCCCTTGTACCTAAGCACCCCATCACTGTTGAACTGTAATCCGTCATATCTATGGTCCTGAGGATTCTTTAGTAGGGCTTGCTTAACTTGCTGGTAGTATTCATCTCCCTCAGAGAACTGGAGAACTTGATCTTGAAGGTTCGTATGGACCGTTAACATGGAGGTTATATGTCTCCTTCTACTCAGAGCATCCGCTACTCGATTTTCTTTCCCCTTGATGTAACTGATCTCAAAATCATAGTCTGAGATTAACTCGAGCCATCTCCTTTGTTGAGCATTAAGATTGGGTTGAGTGAATAGATATTGTAACCCTCAGTGGTTAGACCTCAACTCGAAGGGTTTTCCCAGTAAGTAATGTCTCTAGACTTGTAACGCATGCACAATTGCAGCCAACTCAAGGTCATGTGGGGCATAGTTCTGCTCATAATTCTTCAATTTTCGAGACTCATACGCAATGACTCTTCCATCTTACATGAGTACACCACCTAACCCTTCTCCCGAGGCATCCGTGGTGACTACAAAATGTCTATGTTCCACCAAGTTTCCGGGACGGCAAATTTTTGAGGGGATTTTAGGGGATGGGGGGATGGCTGTATAGTATATATATATATATATATATAGAGAGAGAGAGAGAGAGAGAGAGAGAGAGAGAGAGAGAGAGAGAGAGAGAGAGAGAGAGAGATTTTAAAAATATAGGGAAATTTCAGATATTCATATGAGTAATGATAATCATAACAATCACCAATCATATTGACATATGCATCATAGAATCGAATTATCGAACAAATTAATACTATAGCTACCTAATTGCATCCATGGACCATAATTCATGTCAAATAGTCAATGTGCATATGATATAAAATAATAAAATGCCCAAAAGGCTACAAGTTTGTACTACAAATGTCAAAATGACAAAGTCACAAGTGTCCAAAGGCAAAACATAGAAATAGAAAGTATGATGATTGCCACTACTCGGCATCTGCCAACATTGCATCAAAATCAGACTCATAGTCTGAGTCACTGTCACTGTGAGGGGCTGGCTCATCTAATGGAACTCCAACCAATCCCTCCTGTCTCTCCTCCTCATCAATTTGTGTGACGTCCTCTGGATCAACATCCCATCGTAATGCTGGAGTCTGTCTATACTCAGGAGTCTGACGATCCTGGAGTCGCAAAGCACTATGCACAGCCACTAATTTTTCTGCCCGTCTAGAGGTCAGCCTATTCCTCTTGATAGAGTGAATAAAGCCGTATGTTGACCAATTCCTCTCTGCAGCAGAGGAACTAGCAACCTGTGAGAGGAGACAAAATTTAAAAACTAAATTAGTAATTTAAATTTACTAATTAGGACATTCAATTTAAATTATGATTATATAAATGTTCAAACTTCAACACTCACTCATCTAAATCAAATTATGTTAATCTAATGTATTACCTGTGAAAGGAGGCGAACAGCAAGCGTCCTCAATTGTGGTGCATCCTTCCCATGCCATGACCACCATCCAATAGGATCCCTTTGAGCTACTGTAGTTCTATCTACCCTGGCCTCTGGTTTGCCGAATGTTGGACCACGGAGATTAACAAAGTCAGTGAACTGTGTACGAACTAGACTGGCCTCCTCAATTGAATATATTTTTGCAAGGGCCCTCATAAACCCTTCTTTCACCTCATCATCATCACAAGGAGGCATCCTACCAGGTCTAGGTACATACCATTTGGGATTAAGAGCAAAGGCTGCCATATGAAGCGGGGTGTTCATAGTGTTCCACCGCCTTGTCACAATGGGCCTAATTTTTTGCTCATATAATCCCGAATTAGGATCCTTATCAGAAATTGCTTTCTTCATTTTTCCAAGCATGGAGTCAAAAGTTTCATAAATCTCTCCAAGACTTGGAGAGTCTGTATCAGCATATCTAATGACATCCACAATAGGTGAAATGATGGAGCAAACAAATCTGCAAACAAAAATTTGAAAAAAGACAAGTTAGAACTTAGAAAATAAAAAAATATTAATAATAAAATCATATATATATATTTTTATAAAATCAGCAATCAATAACAAATTATTAATTAACAATTTTTTTACCTCACATTGGACCACCAATTATCATCAAGAATTTTTTGTTTGATGCTTCTCCCTTCTGCAGTGCTTGCCATAGACCATCTATTCCACTCTGAATTAACCATCATCAACTGTAGAGCCTCCTGTACCTCAAGCATCCTCTCTAACAAAATAAAGTAGCTGGCATACCTTGTTGCTACAGGCTTGAGAAATTCCTTCTTTGAAAATGTCCTAAAGAGGGCAAGTGAGGTGTGATGGTTGCAAATAAACATCTGAATGTCTCTAGCCTCTACAACCACTTGGTGCACCCAATCCATCTTCCCTATGTCTTTCAATGCGTTGTTCAACGCATGAACACAACAAGGGGTCCAAAAGATGTGCTTGTAAGCACTCTCAACCATCAAACCTGCTAATCTGCACACACGTGCTGAATCAGTAACCACCTGCACAACATTGGTTGCCCCAACCTCCTCTATAGCCTCTTTCAAAATATTAAATTGGAATTCTGCATCCTTGCGCTTCCTAGAACAATCAATGGCTCTAAGGAAATATGAACCAGCTGAACATGTGACTATGATGTTTATAAGTGGCCGTTGTCTAATATCGGTCCACCCATCCATGATAATAGAGTAGCTTGTTCTAATCCAACACTGTCTCATGTCCTCCATCACCACACTCACCTTAGAATATTCTTTGTCAAGGAGTGTAGTGCATAATTTATTTTCTCCAGGGGGAATGAATGAGATACCAACAACTGCCACATCTCTAAACATTTGTTTGAAGTAGGGAGAACGTGCTACATGGAATGGGATAGCATGGGCATAGAAAAATTTGGCAATGGAAGTCTCTGCCACATCTCGTGCTTGCACATTGAACATATTTGCAACTGTATTTTGCTGCTCACTAGAAGTAGCAGCCTTCCTCTTCCCTCTTGTGGAAATATGAACATCACCCGCACCACTACTACCACTACCAACACTAGGACTACCAAGCATAGAGGGCATAGGTGAGGTTGAATGTGCGGATTGAGTTTGCATAAGCTGATCCATAGGCCTTCCTCCAGCCTCCATGTGCAATCTATAACACTCTATCCTCTCAAAATCTTTTATTTCTTTACAACCCTTGACCCCATGGCCTCCAAAACCCAATAGATGAGAATAGACTCTTGTATAGCTCCCATTATATTTATCTTTGCAAATGTGACATAGCCACAATCTACTACCCCCAGTGTTTTTCCCTTTGCCTTTGTCTATACGTGATGCTAGTTGAAGAAGAGGTTTTTTAGAATTAAAAGGGCCTTTTGCATATTTTTTCAAGTCTTCAGAAGGGATATCAAATGGGTTTGTTTGAGGCTGCCCCATATGAACTGATTGGTTTTCTTCCCCCCTCTCAACATCCCCACTATCTTCACTATTGCTGCTCATTTTGTTTTCTTTTGGTTTTTGCAAACTGAAAATTAAAAAAAAAAAACAAAAAATCATACATTTTATCATTTTAACTTAGAAAAAAATGGAAAAAAATGAAAGATAATGGAAGAATAACTTACCTCTTTCACTTCTTTTGGTGGTTGCTGCCTTAATGCTCTCCTTTTTTCCTCCTAAATGCTGGTTTTTCTTCTCCAACAACTCCTTCAAACCCTCCTCTTTCTCTTCTCACTTTTGCTCTTGGCTGCAATTTTATTTTGGCAAGTTAAAATGAGATCAAATGAAGGTGAAAAAATGTTTTAAGTGGCCATATTAGGGTTGGGAAAGCGTGGGGCCCACAAAGGAAAGAAATTTAAAAAAACTTTTGTTTTTGTGTTTTAAAAGTTGCTAGGCGACGGGGGACGGTGGAGGGACGGCTAGGGGTCCCCTATTCGTCCCTTGGACGGCTGGCCGTCCCCTTTCCGTTCCAGGACGTTTCCTCTAATCGGGGACGTCCCCTAATTTCGGAAACCTTTTGGGGACGGCTGTCAGCCGTCCCCTAGGTGTCCCCTGTCCCCGAAACGTTTCCGGGACGGGTACGGGGGGCAAAAACCTAGGGGACGCGTCCCCGTGTATCCTTGCAAAATGTCCATAGGATCTGGTACTTGTAGAACCAGAGCTGTTGTCAACTTTTCCTTCAAAATTTCAAAAGCTTCCTGACACTTATCTGTCCAAACAAATTTCTTTCCCTTAGGCTGAAGTGATGTAATAGGACATGCAATCCTGGAGAAATTAGCCACAAATTTTCGGTAATAACCAGCCAACCCCATAAAGCTTCGGACCTCTTGCACATTTTTCGGTTCCAGCCATTCCAAAATGGCCTTGATTTTAGCTGGGTCTACAACAATTCCCTCAGCGGAAATAATGTGCCCTAGGTACTGCACTTCCTTCTAGAAAAATGAGCATTTGGACAACTTGCCGTACAATTTATTTTCTTTCAGCCTTTGAAGCACAAAGTGTAGATGCTGTAGGTGCTCTTCCTCGTTTTTGGAGTAAATCAAAATATCGTCCAAAAACACTAGGACAAACTTATCTAGGCAGTCCCGAAACACATTGTTCATCAAGTTCATAAAGGCTGCTGGGGCGTTCGTTAACCCGAAGGGTAAGACCATGAATTCATAATGCCCATATCTTGTCTAAAAGTTATTTTATGGATATCCTCCTCTTTCAATCTCAATTGATGGTATCCAGACCGGAGATCAATCTTGGAAAACACCGTTGCTCCTTGCATCTGATCAAAAAGGTCATCAATACACAGTATGGGGTATCTGTTCTTGATAGTTACATTATTGAGCATACGGTAATCAATGCATAGCCTCAGGGTACCGTCCTTTTTAACAAAAATAACTGGAGCCCCCCAAGGTGAAACATTGGGTCGGATTAAACCCTTTTCAAAGAGTTCCTGCAGCTGAGCTTTCAACTCCATCAATTTAGTAGTTGTCATTCGATATGGTGCTTTAGATATTGGTTCAGCCCCAGGTTGGATATCAATGGTGAAGTCGAATGCTCTTCTGGGTGGCAAACCAGGTAACTCCTCCGGAAATGCATCAGCAAATTCCTTGAGGTAGGGGTATTTTTCCCATTGAGAATCTTTTCTTCCTGAAACTTTCTCGCAACCCTCCATTGTAGTTTTCTGCGATTCAAAAAACATCAAATCATCAAAGGAGATTGCCTCCTGGGTTTCACTAGGTTCCACTACCTCCTCCATCTTAACTGCGAAAAATTGACAACCCTTGCGTTTGGCCCTTTTTAATTGCATTGTGGATATTTGCCTTATTTTAATTGGTCGTACGGTCCCTTGAATGAATGCTTTATGACCCTAGTCATCTAAACACTCCATAGTTTTTGAAAAAAATCAACTTGAGCTTTGTGCCTCCACAGCCAATTGATTCCCAGGATAACATCGTAAGCACCTAGGGGAGTTACATAAAGATTCACTTCCGTAGAGAAGTTGGGCAAATCAATTTGGGCCTCAAACAAACATTGCTCTACTTGAGCCTTGGACTGGTTGGCATATTCCACAGACCAAGTGTTTTGCATATAACCCGCCCTTCTAGATATTTTATTCAAAACTCTAGGTGATACAAAACATTTTGTAGCTCCTGTGTCAATTAAGATTGTTACTGGGGTTCCAAATAGCTTACCTGAGGTCTCAATTGGCGTGATTTGAAATTTAGCCTGTTGATTGTCCACTGTCGCGTGGATGTGCTGCTGGAACGCAGTTTGCTGTGAAGGAAGGAATTTCCTCGGAAAGATGGTCCAGCTGATTTTGTAGGGCATTGGTTGGCGTAGTGGTCCCCACCACATGTGAAACAACCTCCAGGTGGACCCCTTATCTTAGTGGATCTTCCAACATCCTGAATTTTCTTATTATTGTTAACTTGATTATTTCCAGCCTTCCTATCCCTACGATCCCGACTTTTCTGATCTTTGTGCCCTCTATCATTCTTGTGTTGGTCTTCCTGCTTGTCCCCCTTCTTCTTAAATGGCGTCAGATTTGCAGACAATTTATCCTTTTTCTTCTTCTCCCTGTCTGTAGCCATGGACTGTAGCCTCTGTTCCTATTTAATGGCCTTTTCATAAGCTTGGTCCATAGTAGTTGGACCCAACAGATCCACTTGTCCCCCAATCTGGGGTTTCAGTCCAAGAATGAACTTCCGAACCTGGAAGTATTCATCCCCATGATATTGCGGTATATATTTCAGGAGTCTGATAAACTTCTCCCAGTACTGATTGATCGAGAGATCCCCCTATGTCAAATGGTGGAACTTAGTTAGTTTTTGGTCATAAAATAGCCGGGGAAGCCATCTCTGTCTGAATATAGCTACAAACTTCGTCCATGATAGCCCCTTGACCTTAGGCCCTAATTCCATCTTCTTACTGGTCCACCATGTGGATGCTTCTCCAGACAATTGATAAGCTCCCCATAACGCTTTTTTATCCTCAGTATAATCCTTGATTTCAAAATACTTCTCCATTTCTACAAGACACGCTTTGGCGGCATCACCGGATTCTGCCCCATCAAATTTCGGGGGTATCACCTTCCTCATATCCCAGGTTAGCTCCAATGCCATCCTATCTTTTTCAGAGTTATGGGTTCCTCCACCAACTGTCTCAGATTCCAAATGAGTCACTCTAGCTCTCGTGTCTTGCAACAGTGCTAGTAACTGGTCAATTTTATTCTCAAGATTGCCAGAAGATTGGCCCACTTCTCGTCTTCCTTTAGGGTTACTATGTGTTCGCATCGTTAATGATTATCTACTTCCTGTAGTTACAATTAAAAGCTGTATTAGTTTAAAGTTCAATCTCATTGGATTGCACATACATATCAATTTTTTATAACATAGTTTAGTTACTTTAAGTGCATAATCCCTTATCATTAGAGTTTAAATTGCCAATCTCAAAGCTACACCACATACACACATGTATTCATTAAGCAACATTGCCTATTGTTTTATTCATCAGCTCATTGGCATACATAAATAGGATAAAGGTTTCTCTTGATTAGGGGGTTAGAGGTGTATAGTCCTCTGACTCATCAGAACTTATTACAATAATCTCGGGGGGTGGACGCACACCCAGGTGCTCCTCTTCATTCCTAGGTCTTTTAGTTGGATTATTGCAGCTGCTCTCACTTGGTATACGTTGAGTTGGAGACAATCTCTTGTCCAAATCTGCTTGGACACTGGCTGCTGCTCTTTCAGACCATTTAATTTCAGCTTTCACATCCCGAATTCTCTCCATAGCACGGGAGAAGGTTTCGTTATCCCCAAGCCAACCCTCGCCGTCCACATTCTTTCCTTCCACGTTTTTTGTCAAAGCTTCCCGCTCCTTTTTGCATTGTAGATAACGAGTGTTTCCTGCAATGGACTTACGTGCGGTTTGCTCGATGCGTACCATGTCTGGTACAAGATGATTCACGTTAGTTTCATAAGCACAATCTATTGTTGCATAGTGGACTCATAGGCCCTAGCGTGCAACTGTGCTCTGATACCACATGTTAGAATCACATTACATAGAACAAAAACAAGAAGTAATTTCTCATCAACAAGAGCATATTTTTTTTTTTTTGAAAACATACAACATTTTAGAAACAACTGTTTCAATCATATCAGTAATCAAGATAACATTCTCCCATCATAACATAAATGAACAGTTTTCATTACATTAAAGTATAAGAGTAAGGGTTTAGAAGTCCTCATCTGGATTAGCGTCTTCCAAGATTCGACTCGCCATCTGATAAAGAGGGAAGCATCATTTGAGTGCTTTTCCACCATCCACGGACTTGTTCAGTACCCTGCACACACCTTCCTAACTAGAAGGGGACCCTTCCCTTCTTACGAAAGGTGATGTTGGAAAATCCCTCGAACAACCATCTAAGCTTTGGTGGTGAAACCCTACCTAACTGACTCTGCCTGACTACTAAGGATTCCTTCCTACTAAGCAGACAATTCTGGCTAGTTAGGTATTTGGGTTACGTGTGAGTACTAGGTGCAATCAATGGCACCTGCACCTACTATGGCCATAGCTTGTACTACTGTACTACTCACCCACCTTGCTCGACTTGGAAATGCTCTTCTAAACTAGGGCTTCTAGAGATTATTTCTCCGTCACTTACTCCTGTCAAGACACTTGTCCTAGGGCAATACACTTGACCTACTTAAGGCTCAATTACCCTTCACAACTCTTCTTGGCTACCTGCCATGTGTGACTGACCTACCTGAGGCTAGGGTTTGCACAATTAATACACATTCTTTTGGCTACCAGCCATACAATACTAGTACCCATAATACTAGAGTTTGGTATCAATTAGCACTCTTATTAATGCATCAATGAAGTCTCAGATCCAAGAGGGTATACAAAATCTTGACCGCAACTTCCAGAACAGTTCAAAGCTTTTACTGTTCTGACCACTTGCTGGCTGCCTACTCAGCATACAAAACATAAAATCAAAAGAAGATTTTCATTGTTTATTTAATTGAAATAAAGCTGAACCTCACATAGTTCTTTATTTATCTTAAATAACTAAGAAACTTTTCCATTAGTAAGCTACTTTACATTCAGTTTGTTGAGGTGCATTTTGCCATTCATGGTTAAGTTCTACCTAACTGGTTTGACTCACACCCTTTTCTTCCATTGTTTCAAGCTACAACAGAAACAAGACTCAGAACGATTGTTCACCAATCTGTCTAGAAGCTCAATTGAACCTACAGATGTTAGTCTTGCCAAGGCTAAACCGGAAATGTCATCCTTCTAACCCAACTAACAACAGTGAAGTTACATCTTGTGTTCGCCAAGAATTCTGTCTGTACAGCCAGACCGTGTTTTCAAGAAAAATATCAAGCCAGATACTTAAAGGAAAACGTTACCATGCTCTTGGGTGCTCTTTGATAAAAGAGACGTCTAATGGAAGAATAAAGCAACACGCAGACAAAATCACCACACTCAAGATTTTTTATCATGGCAAAGAAAAGAAGTCTGAAATTTCATGCATTCTCATCTATTGCAATTCGTTAAATAATCTTCTCTTTGTTCTAAATGAAAGAGCTTAAAGACAAAACGTGCCTGTTGAAGAAACCCGAAGCAAGAATTCTCTGCCGAAGAAAGTTGGAAGAGAAATGAAGTTGAAGTTTCCAGCGCGGCTCAACCACAATTGAAGTCGTCCTTCTCCTTGCTTTAAATTGAGAGCCACAGCTCCCAGACGGCTCTATTCTTAGCCTCCGCTCTAGCTTCCCAATCTGTCTTTCAGTGATCACCCATGTTTTTTTTCACTCAACCACCATGCGGTTTTCTTTTCTCCTGATTCGCAATCCTCTCCCCTTCCTGCTCTCCTCCCTTCTCTTTTCCCAAAAAAAACAACATATCCCGTCGAGTGGTTGTTCAAGGTAGTTATTGGAACTACCACGATTTGCTCCATTCAATTTCCTGAACCAACGGCCAAGGTAAGATCCTTTCATATTTACGTCCAGAAAGAACTTTATTACCTTCGACCAGCTACCACTTCTTTTCCTCATTTCCATGCCCACCATACATGCGAATTTAGGGATCTTCCTTCAAAGATTTTAACCACGTCCACCAGCAGGAAGATCGGCTTAAAGAAAATTATATTCAAGAAGATTTATTTATCTCCCCCCATTCCGAGTGAATATGGGGTTAAATATAAAAAGAATAACTAATTTAGCTATGAGTTCCTTATCTTCCAAAATCTGGCAGTAGTATTTTTATTTCTGTTTTTTTTTAATTTATAAATATAATTAATTTACTTGTTAAAATGAAGTAACTTAAATAATTACATATTTTAGCTTTACTCTCACCGTCGCCAAAAGATATTTATGTTTAAAATGTCCCGGGCAACAAAATGTCACTAAATTCTCCATTAGAATAATAAATAATTAAACAATGTTATTAATGTATTAATATATGTATTGATATATAAATATATTTACATATATATGTAAATATATATAACTATCAGGCGGAATTCACGCACAACAGACGATAACCACAAAATAACGAATTCCGATACCAAAGCTAGGTAAAATTCAACGACCGAAATAAGGCTGAAGAGCTGGTTTACAAAACCCTAATGCCACTGACGGAAAAACCACCTCCTAGGATCACTCGAATGACCTACAAGAACAGGGCACCAAACTACTCACCCCTAGGGTTTCAAGATCCCTAGACCAACCCTAATTCGGATGGTGATTCCAGGGTTTTTACAACATTACCTCTCTACTCAGATGATACCTCCCCTCCTTTCGAGGATCACGGAACAGCTATCCTGCATCCAACTCCAAACAAGTGAAAAATTAGTTTGTTACCCAAATAATTTCCATTACATATTTCTATCTACTCAATTACTACAAAATTAAACTTTCTTTCTAGGGCATCAACACATCTTATTCATCCTGAATAGATCATAGCACATATTTTCATTGCGTTATCAGAACACAATCATAAAATTTCCACAAATCATGCATTGGTAACTCAATATTTGCATCATTCATCATTCATATAACAAGAAAGTAAAAGTGTTTATAAAGCCACTAGGGTGGGATGTAACAAATCTGTTGTATCATTTCAACATACTTCCATAGAGGAGAATTTGGATTTGTTTTGAACTTTGAGTTTGGTTTAGCTACGGAGCCGGAGGTAGAACCCATTGACATTGTGATTCCTATGGCAATTTGTTTTGCAATTAACACATTCAAAATTTGAATGAAAACAAAATATTATAATTTTATAAAACCTAGCTCTTTTACATTCATAGAAGAATGGAAAGAAAAAACATAGATAAATCATAAAATGAAACAAAACAAAGTTTCTGGTTTGTAAAACAAAAAAATGGATGAAAAAACTCAAAAAAAAATGAGAAAAACTTACCTCTTTGCATAAATATCCTTCAACAATCTTTGTGGTAGCCAATGAACACTTGCAAATCTGTAGGAGTGGCAATGCAGTTGTTTGTAGAAGCTTCAATGATCAATCTTCAACTCCTTTTGTCAATCCAACAAGCAAAAATGAGAACTCAGCCTCTTGGAATGAAAATGTTCATTTGCAAAACAAATGAATAAAAATGAGGTAGTTTAGGTGTTTAAAGTGTTTTAGAGGTCACTTTTAGGATTTCCTTGGGCGTGGGTCAAAGTCAAACTGCAGAAAATATTAAAAAAATGCAAAAAAAAAACACTTTTTGGGCGCCCAAACACGCCGGTTCGCCTTGGTTTTGCCCGGGTTCGACCTTGGTTCTTCTTGGGTTCGCCTGGGTTTTGCATGGGCGAACCGGTCCTCAAAAAAGCAAACCCTGGTTGGACCCACAGAGGGACCGAACCAGGACCCGTACCAGCATCGAACCCGAACCTGAACCGGGCCTCCCAAGGGCGAACCCGGTAACACAGTTTTTTTACCATTAAAAAATTACAACCTTAGTTTCTCAGTTAAAACATTTTTCTTTTTAGTTTCCTGTTTCTTGTTTGTGGTCATAGGGGGCATCTTCACAAACAGAAAGCTGCAACTGATGTAATCATAACCAGGTGGCTTGCAACTAATGCCCTCGATCAACTTTTCTTATTTACCATTCTGATTATTGCACTGCCTAAACAGTGTATTTAGGTTAGTCGGTGCTGTTAAGGAAAGCAAAATGCTAGTCTCAGAGGAACTTTGCGTGTAATTTACATTTTAATTTTTGAGATACTATATTGCTCACAATTCAGTGCAGTGATTGCCTTCTGGATAAAGGCTGCAAGCTTCCTGCAAGATACATTGCAGATACTCCTATGTAAATGGTATGTGATTAGAGTGAAAGAAATTGCTGAGTTTCTATACTTCTTTTGTAGACTACCCATGTATTTTTAGTACAAACCATTTTTGTTGTTTGTAATGTCCCCTTTTGGGAAATTCCTAATTTAGGCCTGCAAAACAATATTATTCGCTAAGAACTGGTATTAGTAATATTAGGTAACAAGAAAGTATGATAATACTCATATCTATGCATAGAACATCATAATATTTAGATCAATAAATCATAATATCATTAATATTTGGATCAATGCATCACATGATATTCCTGACAGCCAATCACATCATGAACTCCTTGGTAATGTTTGCAAACGGCAATCGCAAGGCTGGTCGTCCTTGTATTGCGAGAGCATGGAAGGTGGGCTGACCTTCCATCCCTTAGTCCACCTTGGAGCCTGGCTGTCCTCCTCAACCAAGCCCAAGAGCACAAAATTGGATTTTTGGCCATTCGGCCTCTCGGCCCACAAGTATGGCAGAACCTCCAATCCAGCCATCTTGGGGTGGCGTGCTTGATAAGCCTTACGAAGACTGTCCTCTTCAACCAAGCCCAAGAGCATGGAATGGATTTTTGGTCCATTTGGCCTCTTTGCTCACAAGCATGGCAGGATCCCTAATCCATCCATCTCGGGGTGGCATGCTTGATATAAAGAATTTCTAGCCCTGCAGCTCTCGTGAATTCGGAAGGTTGGCCGTCCTTCCTATTTGCAAGACACTTCACAAATTCAAGATATGATTCCTTAGGGAATTTGCTAGAATATTTCTAAATAAATACTTCTTGATGCAATGATAAATTTACTCTTAAATTCATGCCTCCAAAATTGCAAATAAATAAATAAAATGAATAACAATCTAAATATAAAAAAATATAAATATTAACAATTTAAATATTATTATAATTATAATCCTTATAATATATGAATATTAAAAAATATATAAAATTAATATATTTTAATAAGAAACATATAATAGATAATCGAGGAAAATTCACCCCCAGCAATGACAAATTCACCTCAAGGAAAATTCACCACCAGCAATTCACTGCCTCGAAAAATTCTTCACATTAAAAGTTTGCGATTAATTTTCCATAGTGGTGAATTGCTGGTGGTGAATTTTCCCGTGGTGAATTGTTGGCGGTGAATTTTCCCGCGATGAATTGCTGACGGTGAATTTACTGGATGCCATATTATATATATATATATATTGTTGGTGTAACAACTAACACCTCTGGAGTGAGAGTTGCTATGAACAGCCTATGCACACTACGCAATGAGTGCTCTTCAAATTAGGAGGGGAAGCTCCCTCGTTGTGCTTTGACAAAAATACTTGCAAAGGGAAATAAACTAAACTATGTCCTGTCTTTTTTGTTTCAGCTGTAGAGGTACAAGGCTTTTTCGAAAAAACTATACGTTGCAGCTGAGTATTTTCTGGTTTTGCAGATCCACTAACTACAACTAAACTTAATTACTTAAATTCTATCCAGTCTCCTCAAGAAAACAGAGCATGAGGAAACGGAGCAAGGTTTGACTATCAGACGATAAACGAGTATAGATTCTCAACTTGAAGGCAAGGTGGCGCATCTATCAGCTCAATCTAGACAAGTTTATTGGTAACAACATCACACGATAAACTGAATACGGATTCTCTGCTTGAAGGCAAGGTGGCGCATCTATCATCTCAATCCGAATTAGTTTATTGTTCACGACAACACACGATAACCAAGTGCAGATTCTCTACTTGAAGGCAAGGTGGCGCAACTATCATCTCAATTTGAACAAGTTTATTAAGCACAAAACAGATTTATCTAAACTATGGAAAGAATTCACCATTACAATTGCATGAAACCCTATGTGGCATAACAATTAATCGTAATAGTGAAGACTCACAAAACAGATTTATCATCACAATCGCATGAAACCCTATGTGGCATAACAATTGATCATAATGGTAAAGATGCACAAAACAGATTTATCTAAACTATGGAAAGAATTCACCATTACAATTGCATGAAACCCTATGTGGCATAACACTTAATCGTAATAGTAAAGACACATGAACAAATACCAAAAGAGCAATATTGAGGGCAAGGTAGGCGCAGCATATATTTCTCTCTCAAGCAAAAGTTATTTACAAATGAGCAAAAGCTCTTATTTATATACATCAAGGTGTAGGGAACCCTAAAATCACCTTGAGTCATCTACAGTCTTGCAATGCATGCAAGATTTACTGCTAAGCCCTAATGAAGTAAACTATACAGTTAACTGGAAAACTACCATCAGTTAACCGAAACATCTAATCTAAAAATGGACAATTGTGCAAGCATGCACGTCCTTATTGAAAGTGAGTTAACTGGAAGACTACCATCAGTTAACATAAAACCCTAAATGAAACTCCAAGTGTGTAAAGCTGATCTCAGAATAGATATGCATGTGATGAAACAACGAGTTAACTTGAAAGGGTAACGCCAAGTTAACTCCTGTGTGTAATGTCTATCCTGAGAGGTGGGAACTGAAGTCTACTGGTTGTGATCTCGAGCAACCAATCCCTCAACGAGATTGTTAACTGCATCACTATCTGGAGCTATGAGACTCTGTCGAAGAATGCTATGTCGATGCAACATATCCTCACCAGTTGTGATCTGAGACTGAAGTTCACCTCTGCTCCTCGTTGCCTCGTTGAACAATGCTGACATGACTGTAAGCTGAGTAACCTTACAGCCAATGGTCTCCCCACTGAAAATGGTATGAATGAGTGCCTGGAGCTCTGACTGAACATCGGTAAGCTCAACATAGGCACCACCCTCGATTTGATACCGGCACGGTAAGCGAGATACTAGAGTCCTCACAAACCGGAGTGCACTAGTGACGTGCTCTCTACTCTCAGCCAACTCTGATGCCAAAGTCTCTTCTATCTTTGCTCTAAAAACCAATTGTGTTTTCCAAGAGTAGATAGCTTCTCTATCCTCTGCATCTGTGACTGCATCATATGCCACACTCAGGTGAGCAATCATAATCTCATCCCGGGGTTTGTTAATGCCATATCTCGCTCCTCATCCTGAAGACGAAGACGGAGCTCTCGTGCATTGTACCGCAACTGATATAACTCTGTAAGCATAGCACGGCCTCTAGCAACGAACTCCTCCTCCCATTCATCCAAACGCTTGCCATATGCAACCAAGTGATTAAGTTGACTTTGCTCTGCTGGAGGCTCAAGCATCGGCGGGAGTGTATTAATGGCATCGGGTCTATGTACAAGGCTAGAAATGTACTGACGAAGCTGTCTGATTTCAGCCTTGAGGACTGCCTTATCCTCTCCGTCCTTCAGTATTCTATCCCTGGCACTGTCTGTAGCAACTTGTAGGAGATCAACTTGAGTTTGACGTGTGCTACGACCAAGGTTGACTGTGATAACCTCAAAATCCTGAGATTCCAACTCAGCCAAGCTCTTCCCCTATGGAGGTACAGCAGTCTCGACGACAATCTCCATATCAGTGTTTCTCTCCACGTGGACCATATTCTTGACCCTCTTGTTTGGCGCATCCTGATAAATTTCATCAAAATCAGAATGATTAAGGACATAGGATGGCTGCCTCCTCTTCCTTCCTAGCTGAGCTTCGATCCAAGATTGGTCTTGGCTAATGCTACTAGAAGGATCGGTACTAGCAACAGGAGGTTGCGACGAGAGTGAATGTGTAGAAGACCCATTGCGAGGTGGAGAGTCTAAATCCAATTCAATGAGAATTGGGGTTGGTGACGGCTCTGAAACTGGTGTAGGAACTTGAGGTTGAACCTCAGGTACTGGCGGATTCTGAACTGGCCTCTGAACTGATTTTGTGACCGGCTGTCTGTCAGGCTCCGTGTATGTAACAGTGGCAAGCGCCTTGCCCTTTGAATTATTTGGCGCTTGTACTTTCTTGGGAGAATTACTCCTCTTCTTTTGTTTAGGTTTTGACGAGGAAGGTAGCGAAGGATTCACCACTACTGGCGGCTCTGCTCTGGGAACACTTACCCTCCTTGTCTTCTTACTGTCGAGGTAAAGTATACTGTTCTGGATAACTCTACTTGACCTCTCCTTGACCGTTGCGTATTCTTTGGCGTACCAATCAACTGCTGGCAACGATTGTGTATCAACCTGCTCTCTGAAAAACTGAGGAAGAACTTCTCCCTCATCATCTGATAAACCTCCCACATCTTCCGACAAGAAAACGAAATCGTGAGAGAGAAGCGGCCGTAACTACGTCTGCGAACCTCGAAGTCATCTGCACAATTTGCCCTAGTAATCCTCCATAGAAGGCTCGTGATATGTACCTCCAGCAAGGCGAGTTGTATAATGACCTGAAAGATCATAGGCACGTGCTTCACAAGATACTTAAGATGATATTTCTCAAGCTCTTGTCCTGCAATTTTAGCATCAATTGCCCGACTTGCACCAATACATTCCAAACTGAAAAGGAAAGTTGAGAGATGGTCGTGCCTGCGGCGTAGAAGACGATGAACATCATGCATCTGTCGAACTCCTGAAGATTGTCTTATCCGAAGGATAACGTGGAAGCATAGCTGGATTTCCTGTAAACCCGTATACTCGGATGTAGGTGTATGTTGGGAACTGAATAAACCAATCTGCCCATCCATCCATCGCTGCCCTAGCAACTGCTGAGATACGAACGTGCAACTCCCGGTCCAAGTTTCTCACTGTATAAGTCAGGAAAGCTTCATGAACACGCTTGAAATGACGTTTAGCTCTAGTGAATTCAAGCTGATCATAATACTGGTAGACTTTTTGAACACTGAGAATGCCCACGGTGTTTAGCCCTCGGAACTGACCCTGATAAGCGATCAAGTACACGAGATATGAACACATGTGAAACTCATGGGCAACTAGGAAACCGGTGATTTGCCTGTGGAGAATATCGCTAATGAAGGATGCCCAGTCATAATGCTCCTGCCCAGAAATGATGTGACCAATAATGTAATACATCCAAGGCTAGAAAACATTCGCATGTGCTTGACTTGAGACACGACTCAGGAGTGTGATTAGAATCGCATACTCATCCTTGTATTCACCACGACCCACATTGTTTGGTAATCTGTTCTTCGCTTGTTTAAACCATCTTTCTGCCATCTTCTTCTGACACTTGTCCACATCAGCATCAAATGCCTGCTCATACTGCTCCATAGAAATAACTAGGCTGTTAGGGTGTTGAGGAATACCAAAACTCCTTTCGATGTCTAGAGGCTTGAGACTACAAATGACTCGTCCGTCAACTGACACTATCTCACGAGTAGTAGAATTGTAATGCTTAATACAAGCCATCACGAATTCAACACAGTGAACGGAGATAGGTATGGAAGCGGCCTCTAGTAAACCAGACTGCTCAATATTTTGAATGATTGAAGCTCTGATCTTAACAGGATCAAGAATTGCTTCTGGCAACACCTTGTGAAGATCTGTCTCAACCAACCTGAGGAAGTCATGAGTAAGGACTGTTTTGGTCCTGTATTCGAGTTGAGTGAACTGCATTCTGAAAAATTCGCCTGTTGACTGTGAACTTGACTATGTTCTGACAAGATTTCTGGAAGCTAAAAATACCCTGCGAGAGTTAAAAATAGCCTTTCGAAGAATTATTTTCAGCGAGAAATCTGAGATATGGGTTTTGTCCAGAAAAGGATTCTAAGACAACCCAGAATGTCAGATTTGCGAAAATTCAACTTCTACTCGATCATACAAAGACTTTTCAGTTGAGAAAATTAGTAACTCGAGAACGAATGTTCTGAAGTTAAAAATTCCTGAAAAATCAAGCGCACGATTTTAACTCGAGGTAATTATATAAAAATGATCCAGATGTTTGCACTTGTAGAATTCGCCAATTTCAGGAACATGCGAATGGCAATCTGAGAGAAATTTGAAATCCAAGGATGAAAAAGACGTTTTTGTATGTTCTTTTCCTGTGAAAATCGCCCTTGATCTCTCCAAATTATTGATAACTGTGAACTTTAGCTTGCAAAAAGATATGTTAGATAAAATCGCCTTTGAAAATTGATGAGAAATTCGCCTTTGAACTGGAAGAATTCGCCCTTGCTTGAAAACCACGAATTTTCCTTGAAATTTGCGCCTTTGTTCTGAAGAAATTCGAATTTGCCTTTGAAGAAAATACGAATTACTTATAGAGCTTGAGAATTTGTCTAAAGAAAACGCCTTTGTTCTTGAAGAATTGCGTTCACTTTAAGCCTTTGTTTGAAATACGCCTTTTGAAACTGAAGAATTGCAAATTTATATTGAATGAATGAATTCCCTTAAAGATGCGCGCCTTTGAAAATTGATAGAACCACGATTTTCTCTTGATAAAATTTTCCTTAAAGAAATACGCCTTTAAAGATTGATAGAATTCGATTTCCTCTGAAGATATGAATTTCTCTTAATAAAATCGAATTTCTCTTTGAAAAATATGAACTTCTCAAAGCTTGATGGATCATAGATGAAGGCGCCATGCTTTTAAATAAGAAGAAATTCGCATTAACTTAGCAACTGCAAGATCCTGACAAAAATAGATCTCTGATTGGCCCCTTTCAGTTCCACTGCCACCGACTGGAAGTTTGAATAATAAAATATTCATTATGCAAAATAGCAAAAGGCGCCAAAAATAGAAAATCGCCATTTAATGCTAAAATTGCAAAAATAAATAAATATATATTTTGAACTTCAGTTGACAATTCGAAATGAAGCTTTGAGATTCACCGTTATACTTCACCGATTCCGAAAAGTCATCTCTTGAGCTCATAGGCGTCCATTTGCTCAAGATATTACACTTTTTACTAACTTCCTATTTTATAGCTGACACCAAAGTCACGACTGGCCAATTTCAACACTGATTTCTGAGTGACCGGGAGATGCTGAGACTGAGCTGGAGAATTCAACGGAAAGCCCACTGAACAAGGAAGAAATGTCTGCTGGGAGACACAATTGCAAAATCCATCGTCTAACACCCTGAAAAATTAGGCGCCCTTGATTAAATTCATTTACGGGTTCCAGACTTAACCATTTTCCAAAACTACCATCTGACACTTAAAACGGCTGCTGACGGCAAACGGTGAACCCTGCTGACAGGAAACGAAGCTCACTGCATGACTGGAGACATTCTGCATCCAACGGATATATGTATGACATCTGAAAGCTGTGTTAAGGGCCTCAAAAGTAAAAGCGCCCCTGGCTCTCAGTTGCATTGACACCGTTTTGACGAAAGTTGAACTTTCAACCAAATGCCCTACTTCGACCTCTGATATCTGAGGCTGGGATGATCCGATTCAGGCACTATCTGTTTTAACGGACAGCCAGAAGGGCCCACAAGAGAAGTCTTTAGAGGTGACGAAGCAAGAAAACTGCTTCTAAGACCTCAAAAACGCCAGTGCATATTTTATTTAAAATATCCGCTCCAGACTTGGCCATTTTCCGGACGTCTTCTCTTTTCAGCATTCCACCAAAGACCTCGCACGTACAAGCGTTTGCCAAATCCCGAAGGCTGACGGCTAGGCTCGTTGAATAGATAAAGTAATTACGCTCAAAAGCCGTGAAGACTTCGAACGCGAACAACCTCATCTGACAGACCTAAAGGCTAGGCGCCTCTGGACTGTAGAAATACACTGAAAACTTTATGTTGGTATGCCCGTGAAATTACGTGCTTGGTAGAACCTCTGCCACGATCACCTGGAACGTCGGATCGACAAGCTGGATGATGCATCGCGGAGCTGGACTAGATTAGTACTGATGTCAGGAAGACCTCGTCTGCAAATTTCACCATCTTAAGGGTCCTTTTAACCAGCGCCCCTGAGCTGTAGTTGCACTGGGAACCAATGGAGAAGCTCTGAAACGTGAAAACTCCATTATAAGCTGATCTTCAGACGACGGCTGCCGGAGCTCTGGGACTCGGATGACTACGTTTGATATCTCGTTGGACGAGCAGACTAGTCGTGAATAGATTGACTATATGAGCTACCAGAAATACTAGAATCTACCCCCTCTCTAAGATGGGCGCCCTCAAGCTATAGGCGCACTTTTGCCTGAAAAGAACAATTTTCTCCTCTTTGGAACTTTGAGAATTTCAACTTCTGACGCTGTTTGCCGGAGTTACGGGTCTTGGAAAGCTTAGCTGGATAGCTCATTGGATAGCCGGACCAATTCTGAAGAGATTGACTGTATGTACGAGCATTTTCAACAAGATCTTGACCTTCAAAAAGAAGGGCGCCCCTGGGTTATAGTTGCGCTTTCTTGCTTTTCCTCTGAGAAATCCTCATAATTTAACCATAAAAACATCATTTCGATCACTGAAATGACCGTGTACAACGTGAAATGCTGTCGTGAGACGCTCCTCCATCGAGAAATGCTCCATTCTGAGTCTCTGCTTCAAGTTCTGATCAATAAAACTGACTTTGACTGACAAAATATTGACAAAAACTCCATGCTTGATATTGCCCAAAACTGTATTTTACATCATTTTAGCAAGGTTAAGACTATTTTATGCAAAACGCCTTGATGAAGCAAAAAATTTGGTTTGGGTACAACATATATATATATATATATATATATATTATAGAAGTACAGTGATTAAATAGTTTCCAAGGGGCAAAAACAAACAGCAAGCATTATTAATTGTAATGGAATGATTGCAAAAGGTAGCGTTTCCCAAGGGCCAGCGATTCGTATAGACAATAGTAAGCAATTAGAAGGCAGCGATAAGGATGTTAACATACCACAGGCAGCGATCAAGATAACAATCAGTAATCACTAAGAAGACATCGATTGGGATTGAATAGTCATGTCTTGTCCCCACCGTGGGATATAAAGGGAGATCATATCGTAAGGACAGGGGTATGGAATGAAGTTAAGAAATGTAATTGCAGATATGGATTATTATATGGGAAAACATTCAGAAATAGGATCTGCACTCAGAACAGTAGCAACAGTGATACAATCTGTGACTGATATGCATTGGAATATAAAGTTATTTAATATATATATTATTTGATAGACATATAGGTTTATATACATAGATATAGATAAATTTTATAATGAATAATATGCAATGAGTAAAGAATATATATATATATATATATATATATATATATATATAATTTACGATTATGCAATACTGATGCTTACAACAATTATTGAGCCTTATAAGTAATTATGACTTTTTAATATAAAAATGAATAGATTGTATATATATATATATATATATATATATATATATTTATGTATGTCCTTATTCTATGATCAATCAAATGTATGGTTGAAGGAAGCAAGTTAGGAGGATGTGGTCTATGGGCTCCCCCATGCTAAGTAGCCCACTTCAAGGGTGGAATTGTCTTGGTTCGGACGTTCTTGCCGCTTGGGGCCAAGGGGTGGGTTGTCTTGGTCGGACGCTCGTGCTTTTGGGGTTAGATGGGTTGAGTAGTTTACAGGCACCCCTTTCAAGGCTTTCTTATCAAGCCAAACTATGATTGGTTGTTAGGATGGATTCAAGGAATTGCAATCATAAGAGGAATGGACAAGACATCATGGATAGGAAAAGCAAATACAAGTGTATCCACTAAGTAGCTCACCTCAAGGGTGGAATTGTCTTGGTTCAGACGTTCTTGCCGCTTGGGGCCAAGGGGTGGGTTATCTTGGTCGGACACTTGTACTCTTGGGCTTAGATGGATAGCTTTAGGCAGACTTATACTTCTTCTCATCCAAGTCCTGTTGTGATTAAAACTTCCACTATGCATTATGGATATTGGTAGTTTAGATAGTCTTGGAATAGTTATGTATTTTAAATAGATAAGGCATTTATTATGTTCTGATCACATGAATTATATTTCCAATATTATTGCAGGACCTAAAACCAAGATTTATCTTGTTTGAAGCATTTAAGTGGTAAGTTATTACCCTAACTACATTAAACTTGTGATTCTAGGGCAAGATTTAGGGCAATACCAAAAGGGGACATTACAAATGGCTGCCACCAATTATATTTCAGAATATTATCAATGGCTGTTCTCAATCTCTATTCCAAAGAGATGGCTTATATTTCTTATCCCTATTTTTCCTTTTTCCAACTTGATGCCTTCTCCACAAGGAAATGATCTCCTTTTTATATCTTATTATTGAGGGAGTCACAACCTTAATCTTTCACTTTAGAAGTCATCATCTTTCACATTAAGAGTCACATAATATTTATTCTTAATTCTTTCTTTCTTCCCTTCTTCTTTCTTTCACCATTGCCACCCTTGGAAGGGTTACAACCCTTTATCTTTAACCACTGCCTCAAATCTCTTAATTTAATTGTAATTAAATCCTTTATAGAATCGCTTGGTGCCCTTTATTTAATTTGCCTATGATTATAGTTTTAAGGGGCTGTGATCATGGTACTTGGTGGGGCATGACTCTTTTGTTGGAAGTAAGAATTGAGTACAATAAGAGCGATGCCTTCATATCTAATTCTCGTATGAGCAAAAGTTTGTGATTTTGTTGATGCCTAGAATTTCTCAGAAGGTTTGTAGTTCAAGGCCCTGACCACAATGCATACTCAACTTATTGACAGACGAAACAGATTTAATCTGCTTGCTATTGGTAATTAACAACATAACATGATAGTGCATAAAGTACCAGAATCGTTACGTTCTCATCCAGCAACTTATCTCTAGAAACATACCATATGACAGCTATTTAATAGGTAATCATTTACATATCACAAGTATTAATTCAAAGATTCATCATATGGTGTTTGAACGCTCAGTACTTCCTTCCATCTCATGCTGATATTTATCAAGGTCATCACTTGATCCCTTAAGAAAATATGTAGCATTGTGGTTTCCTAGTGAGCACAATAAAGTTATTAACCCTTTTACAACTCTACTATCATAAATAGGGTTTCCCTCTATCATGACAAAATTATATATAATCAAGACAAATATTTGGCTGTTAAGCACCATATTTGTTGTCAGGTCATCATATTTGTTGAAGGTTTGATGGTTTAACTGTTATATAACGTCAAGGCATACTAGAATATGTCTTTTAGAAAGTCAGAGATCTAGTTGGACTCTCTATTCTAAATCGTTCTAGAGGCTGGAGGAGTTAACTATATTATTCAATGAAGAGCCATGCTTTTGAGTTTTGCATGTTCAAGGCGTTTGATATTAGAATAGTCTTATCTGAATCGTGCTGGAATCTGTATTCAATTGCAATATGATGTGTTATTGATTAGAAAGCCATTAAGAGAGCGTTGCCTTCAGTTCCCAGAAAAAGCCCTTAAATTCTTTTTAAAGGATGCGATTTCTGTCAATGCAAGTTTTAGAATATGTGCTGGTTGTAAAGAAAAATCAAATGAATAACTAGTTATATTCTTGGCATTGTATTGCTGCTACATTTTAAATCTCTTTTGAGCATTATTCTATTTGTTAGGTGTGCAGGTAACACACCTAATGGTGTGAATTGAAACATTCTTTCAGCTTGGTTGAAAATTGTCTGGCTGCAGTGCGGAATTGACTGCTTTGAGACATTAAAGCCATTTTTCAGTAATAATTAAAAGGGCTCCCTCTGCTTTTATGAAACCGGAACTTAAAATCTTTATTTATTTCCTATGCTTGAAAATACTGATTCTTGTCAATCTTTTCATCATGTTTTATGAATAGATGATAAATGAATTTTTAAGCATGGTATTTTAAGCATGGTATTTTAATCATATTGATTACTTTTTAAAGTATTGTGGATGTATAAAGTTTAAAAACTCTGTTTTTTCTCAATAAATCGGTAAGCACTGACCCACCAGCCTTATCTGATGCAAAGTGGAATTCTCTTGGGACTCGCATTTGGCCTCATCTGAGAGGTCTGCATTATCATGGCTGCATAAAGATGGGAAGCACACCTTGCAGGAGTTTGAATTCAGGTCATCATCATAATGATTGCTTTGCCTTACCTCTAGAACGTGACCTGCTGGACAATGTAAACTTCACTTTCTTATTTCAACTATTCTAATTATTATTCGGAATATTTTCTAGTTGAGATAGCTTTGTAGCTGATATGCATCAATTTAATCTTTAGCTATGAATTGTCAAGTATGAAATTCTAACACTTGGCCTTCTACCATGATAAATATTCAGAAAATTTCTTGCAAGAAGTTTCCAAGATCCACAATAACCAGTTTAATTGGTTTAGTTGACATCCGGATATTCCCGGATTAATCAGATTCCTATTCTTAATTGGTTTAGTTGACATCCGGATATTCCTGGATTAATCAGATTCCTATTCTTAGATATCTATAGCATCAGATTGCAGAGACACTTTATAGGTGTTCCTAATATTTGATAAAATGTATATGCAACAAGTTTTTTTGCTCCAATGCACAGACAAATTGGGAGGAACGTCAACCCAATTCATGAATGTAAAGATAGGTAAAGGTGTGCTGCCCAACCTACAGTATTTCGAGCTTGTACATGATTTATCCTTGTTCATTTTAGTAAAATTCAGTTTTCTAATTGTCACCAGCACTAATGGGTATCATCAACTGTTCAATTAATTCACATAATCTGCTAGTTTTGAGTGCAACCCTGAGTGTACCAATAGATATTGATTTTTGTAGCTCGAGACACAAATAAAGTTAAATATTAACATGGTTAGTTGTGTTTGCGATGCATACCAATTGCAGGCGGGGGATTATTTTTTGCATGATCTCTGTCACAGAAAGATTCAGGAAAAACTGACGTTTACTGTTTCATTGCTCGCTAAAATGGAAATGTTGTAGATGAGCAACTTTGGTCATTGATTCAAGTTTGAGAGTTTAACTCCATTCACTTTAGAAGACTATCTGCACAAATGTTCCTTAGGCCAGGGCCCATGCAGCTTATTTTGGGTAGTAGATATTGCTCAATTTTTTTGGAGTAATTTGTGAAGCTGGTGGCTCCTTGAATATTTAATTTTACTGCATATTTTTTAGCACTCATTTTAAATATATTTTTTGAAATGTATAATTTTTTTTACATGTATGAATGAATAGTATTAATAATAATTTATGTGGGTAAAATATGGAGTGAGAAGTTGAAGGCAAATGAAAAAGAGGGAAAGAAATTTATGGAGCCATGTGACATTTCTCTTAACATGCAGTTGTTTATTTCCAGCCCCCCTTTTTTTCACAAGCGCAGGTCCCCATGTTGTTGCTTAGCTTATTTTGGTTAACACTCACTGCTCAACTTATATAGGAATTATTTGTGGAGATTTTTCTGCTCATTTTTAAACAGTCATCTTAAATTTGTATTTATAGTATTAATAATAATTTGTGTAGCTAAAAATTGATTTTTTTTTTTGGAAACAAATATTAAGAAAAAGGGGAAAAAAATTGTGGAGCCACATGACATTTTTGGCAATATGCAGTTATTGCTTATTTCTAGCCCCTTTTTTCTTCATAGCTTATTTTCAATTCCTAAACAGTAGTTGCTCCATTTGTAGAGGGGATTCGCTACTCCGATGTCTCTAGGACAAGGAAGAGTTAGCAGGGAGCAAATTGCCCTCAACTACCTCAATGGTAAAGATAGGAAAACAGTGTGGCAGATGGAAGACAAACTAGACACTGCTTATGTTTTTAGGGTTGGAGGATTTCAGGAATTGGGTGAGCAAACCACAAAACTCGTAGACTGCAGACTAACTGGCTCTTAGTAAGAGGATAGCAACGTGGGACTCAAACTATAGTACGGTGCGCTATCATCTCAAGGACATGCTGGCGTCTCATACGGACCGAGAACATGGTTTACAATCAGCAACACATGAGGTGTGCTAACGATCCAAAAACCTTAATCCAACAGTTTAAATAGAATTGACAGAATGCTCCTAACACATGAAATAAACTAATTATAACAAGAAAAATACTATAACTTAAAAGATGAATTGATTGTAACAAAATGTAGAGGGTAGTAGAAATCCAACTTGCGGGTGGTCCAGCCTTCCACAAGCTCCACACGAACAAAGTACCTACACGCATGGAGACAAAAAAATGTTGGGGTTGTGTTTTAGAGTTTGCCTTAGTTAAACCCTCACTTTGGTGTTTCCACCTCCATGGACAATCGATATGCAACGATAGAGAGAAAAATGATAAAGAAACGTAATAGATGGAACTTATAGAAAGTATAGGCAATTTATATGCTAAACTATAAATAAAACAATGCAATAAAGTAGATGTTACCCTCCCTTCTACATGCTTGGAGAAGTTGAGAGAGGAAGGAAGAAAGCCTTGAGAGCGTAAGATGATAGTGCCAATAACATAAAGCTTGAAACCTGTGAGAAACAATGGTTTAGAAGCAAGAAGCAACAAGAACAATGGTGTAGAATGGAAGAATGGAGTGAGTGTAGAGTGAAATGAGCAAGAAGCATGTGTGATTAAACGAATGGAATGAATGGAATTGAGAGAGGTAAGTTCAAAAGCTATTTTGGAGGCAAGGAGATGTTTTTGGGCGGTCAAGGTTCGTAGGAAGCGTTACATTCCGTAGGGTGGCAAAGAATCATAACATCCCAACGTCCACTGACCCGGGAATCTTGGTAGGATGTTAACTCACTGCACAAACAATCCCTCGCTATAGAAAATGACAAAGCATGTGTAGGAATGAAGGGTTTGCGTAGCACGGAGGCGTCCGCGACAAAAATTCCCTCACCGCGGAAAATGACAAAGCATGTGTGGGAATGAAGGGTAAAGGTGGAGGATTTTTTCATCTTCCTTATAAGGCTAAGGTGAAGGTGATGTGGGAAATTGCACTAGGGTGCAATTTTACGCCTCAACATTTTGCCCCCACTTTAGCGAACATATGTGTCAATGCATATGTGAGCTAAAGTAGAAAGAGATTGAAGAGAATATATTGAAAAGGAGAGGAAATAGTCCTTTGACCCAGTATATCTGGCATGAAAGGGGCTTCACCAGAATGCGAAAAGGACATGGGTCTTTGATCTTGCAAAGCTAGTTGCAATCTCACCACAAACGTGTTAGCTGCAGACAAACATGTTTGGCGAAAAAACAAAAAATAGACAATCATAAGACACAATCTGATCAAATATAAGACGACGCTGATAAGTATGGCCAGTATGGCTAGGGTCCATAGAACAAGTATGTAGGCTTGTGGCTGCTGCAAACTGCGTTGCAAGATAGTCATAGAAAAGACAGGTCTAGTCAGGTTGCCCCCACGTTAGACGCTAAGATATAAGACATCTAGACATCAAGACACAAGGATGTCAAATATCAGATATAAGACAGGTCTAGTAAGTGGTGCAGGAGCACCCCATAGTTCACCTAGGAAACACTAGGCACTCAGGAAGTCTAGGATGCATTTCTTTTGGTTTTGATGTTTACCATGAAGGTCATGTTGACCATTGGATAGATGAGATAGCTTAGGACTAAGTTTGATCATTAGATTGATGTTTGGAAGGTTTCATGAGTTTTGGAATCCTTTTACTTAGTTTCTAGGAAATTAGCAAGAAGTTGCAAAATGTTCCATTTTGCAACTTTGCCTTACTAGGATTAGCATACAAGCGGCCAAGGAGTGGTTAAGGCCGAGCTTAACTGTTTTGAGACCCTATATAGGGGTTGCCTCGACCTGAGAGCAAGGTTGGAAGCATTGGAATTTGTTGAAGTTTTGAATTCAAGAAGAGTTAACTGTGTTTAGTGGAGATTTTCTGATTTTTGTATTGTGGAGTCGCTTTAATGGATTGATCATAGCACCAAGACCTATGTAGGATGTAGAGTGGTGTTTATACAGGCTTTGTGTGTCATTAGATAGTTGCTTTATTCATTTTCAAGCACCGTTTGTAATTACTTTGAATTCCACACTGTTGCTGGTCTGAACTAGGCAGTCTTGAGCAAATGGAGATTTAGTTCACTTTCCCACCATACAAATTGTACGGCCCTTTGGGAATAGTGACTAGACTCCATGTGTGTAAATATGGTAGGATTTAGGGTTTGTGGGAACACAGGAGCTGTTGGCAAAATCTTTCCCTAGGCGAGCCAGAAAGGTGCCTGGCTAGGAAGGCAAGAAGTGCAAAGCGCATAACTTGCAGGGGTGACAAGTTCTTTGTAAATTTCCTTTTGGAGGTGGTAGGCAGGTGTCTTACCTAGTTGCCACATGAAGAAGAAAGCTCCATCAGTTCAATTGATGTGAGAACAATTTGACAGTTTGGAAGCAGCCAGAAAATGGCTTAAAACCCTAGGAAATGTCCATTTTTAAGTTTAAGCATTGTACGGATAGTTAAGGCTTAAGACCTCAAAAATCTTTGAGAGGTGTTCATATGAGCCAAGGACCTTGAAGAAACATTGGGGTGTTCTTTTGAAATTTTTGAGTAATAACAAGTTGTTTTGTTGATGGAGACCTAATTGGGGCTCATGGGCTAGTAGCCTTCTTAACCCTAGATGAGGGTTTGGTGAGAGCGATGAAAAGGTAGAGTTTTGGTGAACCTTCAAGAACCCTAGGAGGTTGGTTTGAAACCATTGAAGACATCTCTACACCCCTGCAAGAACTAATGGAGTGTTGAGAATAGATTAGCCTTTAGGGTAGATTAAGGGCTAAGGAAGAGTTGAAGCATTGCACCAAGGTTGACTTGGTAGATGGAAATGTGAAGGTAGTGGGGTTGGCCAGGAGAACCAGGGGTACCTAGTCATGAGTAGGATCCTATAGGTTAAGGTGATGAAACAAAACACCAAGGAGGTCTTAGAAGCAAGGCCTAGAGCAGGAATCAGTGATTGATTCCTCCAACCCCCTCCCTATCAGTAAGGCTACCCCCAAGCTAGACGCCAAGATATAAGACATCCAAACATCAAGACACAAGGTTGTCAAATATCAGATATAAGACAAATTATAAGACACCAAAGAACTTTTGAAAAAGACTTTTACAAAGGGGTTCTTTCATTAGGGAATCCTTTTCATAAGACATCAAGACACCAAGGAACCCTTTTGAAAGAATGCTCGTTTTGAAAGACTGCAAGTGATTTTGTCATCAAGGAATCCTTTTGAAAGATCTTTTGCCAAGGAATCCTTTGGAAAGAATGCTCCTTTGTGAAAAGAAGTTTTCAGAATCTTTCACCAAGGGATTTTTTTGAAAGAAAATTTCACCAAGGAATCCTTTTGAAAGAATGCACCTTGTTGAAAATTGAGCAGAGATGAGAGCCCTCTTTAGAATGATGTGTGATACGTGGTGGTACTTGCGAAATCCATGGCCATTTTTGAAATTTTGAAGTCTTATAGGGTTTTGAACTTGTAGGATAGGGCTTCCAAAACTGTTATGTGCTTAAACCCTAGACCCTTGAACCTAGTGTGCACTTTTGTTATAAACTCATGTTGGCCTTTTGCGCCTAATTAGCCTTACATTCCTAAGTTGAAAATATTAATGTACCCATTCTTCGTTATACCTAGGCGGCCCCTTATTTAAGAACAACATTTGTGCATGTGCTAAATTGTCGTCATTAAAATCTTTGCATCACTTATCATTGAAGGCTTATCACATATCTTTCCATTTTCATGATGAGTGATGAGTTCCATCTCTTATGCATCGCGTATCGCTACAAGTATTTTGCCTTTCATTTCATTCCTACAATGCACGATGGCTCCTATTTCCCTTTGCATCGCTAACATCTTGTGCATCGTTGAAGTGAGCTCACTTAATCCTTTCCGCAACGCATGATGGACTCTTGCATACCTTTCACATTGCGTGGACTCTTTGCATTGCTAAATTTTTTCTATTGCCCAACTCATTATAGCGACAAGCGATGGTCGATGGGAGAATATTCTTGCAAATATTCTCTCCATCGGAGGCACTGTCCACATCGCGATTTCACATTTAGTTGGTGGATGCGTGGATTTATGGGAGTGATTATAGGTCATGCCAACTTATTTTGGTGATTGTACATGTTTTGGTTTATTCTGCAAAGCATGTGTGTTAGAGTTTTGTGCCGACAGGTTATGAGGTTGCACAGTTCATCTACTTAGGCCGACCTAATTGATGATTTGGGTGTTTGTGGGAGATGTATGTATATATACAAGTTTAATTCATTGTGTGAAGGATGATTTGAAGTAGTTCAAGTGTATGTGTGCACAGTTTGATGTAGAGTGAAGTGTGAAGTGTGATAGTGGTGAAGTATGAAGTGTGTTAAGTTAGTTTTCTATGCTTAATCGGAGTTGTACTTTCAACATGTTGCAAATGCATTGTTAACAATTCATCTTTGGCAGTGAGCCACCCTTTCTTCTATCTTTTTTATTCTAGGCAGTGAGCCATTCTTTCATTCTGAATAGTGAGTCCACCATTCTATAAATCCATTGTAACCGGTTATAATATATTATGAGCTAATCCTCACCATGGTTTTTCCCTTTCAAGGGTTTTCCACGTAAATTTGGTGTTCTTGTGTTATGTGTTGTGATGCATGCTTTAATTGTTCCTTTCCATTTCTACAAGTTTTAAGTGATGCTTTGAATGGATGTTTAAGTTGATGAAGTTAATGAATTTTAGTGAATATTGATTCACCCAACCCCTCCCCCCCGTCCCCTACTTCCCCTTTCCCCCCACCCCACTTACTATTCTGGGTGTTCAACAACACTGGCATTCAACCTCATCCATCTTAATTAGAAAAGGTGAGCAACCTCCCATCCTTGACAAATCCTTCGTGGTTACAAAAACTAAGAATATTTACAAATACTTTTAATATAATCAAATCCACTTGCTCTTCTCAGAAATCATAATTATGACCTTGAGAGTGAGTCAAAGACATATGAAATATAACATGCCTTTAAGATTGCTTCAAAACTTTAGTCAAGAGGAGAGTCCTACATTTGATCTCCTATGTGTATGTTGAATAACCTGTTTTGGAAGTGCAGTGGCCTATTCAAATTTAGTTTGGGGAGCTTGGAGTTCATTCCATAGAGCTTGGAGTTCTTTCTTGTCTTTTGCCTCAAAGTGTTTCTTTGTTGGTTGTGACAAAAAGGTATCAACTCCATGACAAATATTCCATATACTCCACAAAAGTAATAGAAGAAAGCATCTATTCTGGTATCAGGGGAAAATACCTCTGGAATAGGAACTAATGTCAACTATGTATGGACCTCATTAGTCCCTTGATCAACCTTGCAATGGCCCAAAAAAGAGCCCCTTAAAGTCATGCAAATGAGTTTAAATTGTCTATCATAAAAGTGAAAAAACAAATCTCAAAAAATTAAAGAACAACCCAATTCTCAAGCATGTGCAATGAGAAATCAACAATTTCTTCATACACTAATTGTGTAGAAACAAAGCTCATTCACACTAAGGAGACTACAGAAGATTTGGGGTGGAATATCATATGAAAGCATCTATTGGTTTGCAGATGCGGTCACCTACTTATGTTTTGCAACAACACATATTAGTTCATAAATGTCATGTTTCCAAGCACTAGAATCATTGTCATCCGAGAAAATACATTTTGTTTTATCTTCAAGAAAAACCCAAATAAATTCATGAGAAACATTGTAAACGTGGATCAAATTTTTAAAAAGAAACCATGTTTTGAGAGTGGTCTCAAAGGAAAACATTGATCTAAAATGAAGGGAAATACTATCATGATTACCTACTCCGCGTGCCCTTGAGGGAAATACACAACATGACTACCCTTGCCAAGTAGCAATGTGAGGGGACCAATGCAAGCATGCCGCCTATTTCACATGATGTCTCAAAGAAATGTGATCTCAAAATGGACTTTTAAAAAGGCTTGCAAACTTTCAAACAAATGCAATAGACAACCATAAAGTCCAAGCCTGCAATCTTCACCAGCATCTTGCCTACCTATGCCCAAATGGGAGTTTTGGACACAATATGGACATCAATCAAAGAATAAAGAGAGATTTTCTCGCATGTTATCATTTTGAGTGCTCTAGTAGGCATGTATGCAAAATATGGAAACATAGACAAGGCACATGAACTATTTTGAAACCAAATGCTTAAAAACATCAATATTGCCTACTAAGTCCAAACACAACCAATTACACGTGCCCTGTGTACAAAAACAACAAACCTTACCACATGCCAATTTTTTTGTGTTATTAAAATATATTTTATATTATTTATATTTATTACCCCTTTTTTTAATCATGAAAGTTTTAAGCTTCACCTTTATTGTGAAATGTCATTGTTTTTAATTTTTGACTAGGTATTGATCTTGTATAGTGCAATAAATATACAAGCACAGGAAAGATGTTGAGGAATTGTGTGACCAAATGGTGTATTGGTAGATGCTCTCTAAAAGGTAGATCAGAGTGATGAATACACTGCTATCATTGACAATCTTGACTAAATAGGTCAGATACATAGTTATCTGCCTCAGTTTTGGAGAAAATACAGTTGGTGGAAAATACACTTTCACACCTTTTATGCAACAAGTCCTTTCCGTCAGAAAGCTTGGGGTTGGAGGATGAAATGTAAAGCCTCCCACACAAGAAAATTCAAAACATGATAGTGTCTTGTGCAAAACATCTTCGTGAATCAAAGTTTGATGACATGTCTGAACAACAAAATCTAAATAGGTTGGAAGCTAAGTCTACCAAACAATTGATTATCTCACAACAAGTAGCAGGTGAAATACTTTGACGGATGCAAGTGATGGTGAAAGGATAAATTTACTAGGGTAGAGAAACTTATGGTTGAGTTGCAAAGCATGCCTGAAGGAGGAGTTATTTCTCACATTGAACTAGGCAACAAAAGCTCCTTTACTAATGGTATTGTGGTAGAGATTGTTGAGAATGATGCAAACCTTGAGGAGACTCGAAGCATGCTCTTAGAATGGATCGCAAGTGAAATGAATAGATTGAAATTTTATATTGCTCGTGCCCAAAACCTTCCATTCATTCAGAATATGGATAAGAGGATACAGAGTGTTAGTTTATCGCTAGACAAGAGCTTGTGTCGCTGCTTTGAAATTGGCTTGGAGTGTCATGATGAAAGTGTCATTTATAATTGTCTTCGTACATATGCCACAATTGATAACACTAATAGGGAAGAAGAAACTTTCCGGTCAACTAGAGTTGTCCCATATATTCAAAAAGTAATTCCTTCAACCCTTTGGAAAGAAGTTGGAGGTTCTATCGATATAGTTGAGGAAGACTATCAACAGATCAAGAAGTTTGTTGAGAAGGATTGCAAGTTCTTACTTGATATTGCTGTATCAGCAAATTCAGGATTACACGTCTTTAATTTCTTAGCCAATTCAATATTGAAAGAGGTTCTATCAGCCATTCAGAAAGGAAAAGCAGGTGCTTTCTCCTGGTAAACCGACAGAGTTTTTAATGAACTACAAATCAAGCATGGAGTTGTAACTTTTCTTGAAGGCTTTTGTTTATCAAAATTTGCAGTTGGAGGATTTCATTTACAGCCTGTTTATATAGATTTTGTGAAACAGTGGAATCTCGGAGCCTACTTTACACTTAGATTTCAAGAAATTGCTAATTGTTTGGAGTCTGCATTGGCTACAAGTAGCATTATCCCATTAGATAATTCTCAGAATCATCAAGATGGAGTTTTGAATTTAATAATAAAGTAATCTATTGTTCTTTTGGAATGCTTGCATCGTTGTTGGCAAGATGACGTTTATATAGCTTCAATTGAAGATAAATTTCTTCTTTTGACACCACAGCTTCTTTCTAGGTATTCAATGTGGTTGTCAACCAGACTTGCTACATGTAGGAAGGGAAATGCAACCTCCGACACTAGTGGTGAAGGGGCTCTTGTTGCAATTCCAAAGGATCTAATTTTTGTAAGACATGAGATAGATCTCCTTGTGAAAGAAGTCAGTGGTTCTTACTTGGAGCATGTTATGGGGCTGCTTGCGTCTTGTCTAGAGGAAGTTCTTGCTTTAGTAAGACAAAGCATTCCTCCTTTGTTCCTATATTATCAATTCAGCTAGTCAACGAGAAAGTGGCACATTCGATGAGATCCAAACCAAAGATGGAAATATTACCACACCTCTGGTTGACATTAATTCTTGGCGACAAATGCATCTGCTTACATGGAATTTGTATCTTCTCTATCGTAGCTTTTCATCATAAGCAAGAATACACAAAGCCTCCTGACTTTTCTCGTCCAGGATTTCCTTTGCTACCAGTTTCCAGTATATTTTCAACATCTTTTTGTTTGCCTAGCTACATTAGGAAGCATGGGTGAGATTTGCGGTTCTCAACATTGGCACAGTCTTAATCTATGCTCTGTGCAGACAATATCATGCAGATCTTGATCTTTCTACACCACGAGACTTGTCATTTTATCAGGGAGCTTCAAACAATGAATGATGATGAACTTCATAGTTGAAATCCATAGGTTCGATAATAACATAATCATTGCCTAGACCATCTGTGATATGTACCTCGAAGAGTAAAGTGTCTTATTTGCTTCGAACAAGTTGGAGAGAGTGTAAAATATGAAGAGACATTTGATGACTCTTCACATTTCATTATCTAGTGATAGTTTTCTTAAAAGGACTCCTGGTGTCCTCAAGAGGGGAACTTCTCTTTTACGAAGTTTCTTATAAATATTTGTACGATTATTCAAGGGGGATCTTTTTGGTGTCGGATGAGGGGAGCTCTTGTAAGAGCTTTGGGGAAAGATAGTGATGGGATTGCCAGTTTAAAAAATAGTGTGTTTTCCTTACAAGAGGGTCATTTGTACAAAGATGACAGTCTCTGAGCTCTTATTTCATCAAATGAATAAGGAGATAATTTGACCTTTGTGTTTATTTGTCTTTTCTTTTTTTTTCTACAAGTTTTCTTGTGTGAAATTACAATCATTCTTTGGTGTATTTTCTGTTATATCTGGTTGCGGATGTTTGCGTTTAAGATCTGTGAGTCCCAAGCATTTTATATCTACTCTTATGTTTGGAAGAAATTACTGCTTATTTTCTTGATTATTATTCATAGGCATGTAACCAATGAACTATGTGTCATTTGTTTTTGTCCCTCTTCTATTTTAAGTTTACCATTGCATGTGTCATGGTTATGCACAAATGTTAACTTTCCCTTTCCTACTTTCTGGTCAAAAGTATACCCTGAAAAACCCCAAATTCATCATACAAGGGAGCTGCCCCTCTAAAACATAGAGGATAATTGTTAATCCCATAACAAATTATCCATTTGTTGGTGCATATTGTCATTGTTCGCTGGGTGAATTAGTTGATTTTTCACAGTGACAAAACTGTTAACCAACAATATTCAATAATTTATATTACATAGAATATAATATATAACAATAAACATAACAATATATTATAAATTTAGTGGTTTAATATTTTGTTTATTTTATTTTCCTTGTTCTTGAGGTTATGTTTGTGACAATTTTTTCGTAAAATTATTGTAGTGTAGAAAATTGTACTCCTTTCTAAGTGAAAGTACAATTTCACACTTAATTTGGACCTATTTTAGTAACCTTCCATTTATGTATTTTTACCCTTCAAAATAGGTCTCTAAATCCTTTTATTATGCATCCCAAGGCCTATTTTTATCATTTTTCGACACAACACGCATTGGACAAATGCATTTAAAGAATTAAAGACCCTGAAATAAATGAATCTTGGCAATTTAGGTAAGGACCCATTAGACCAAGGGAGAATGGGTCCCCTTTAAGTGCCAAACCCAATTTAAAAAATGTTTTTGGCAGCATTTTAATGTTCCAAATTCAAGTTTCAAAGGTCGGCCATCAGGATTTAATAATTAGAAAATTAGAGAAGAAGCCTATTAAGCCGAGTATTTTCACCATTTCAAACTAGGTTGACAAGAGATTAAGAAGATATTCACAAGATTAGCGTTCAAGAGCAAGGAAAAAACATTCAAGCAAGCAAGGTTGAAGTCTTGGAGCAACATTTCATTTGTTTTTGCAGGTCTTCAAGCTCATTTTTCCAAAAAAGATCAAGCATTGTTCATGATTTGAAGGTTGATGCCAATGGTGGATCATGGTGGATTCTAGGTTTTGGGACATGCACCTAATCATTCTCCCTAACCTAATGATTTTTTTTCCTAAGTGTTTTTTTCCTAAGTGTTCCCATCTTCAATTTTCATTCTACTAGCCACCTAAAGCAAGGTATAATTAGTTTTCAGATCTATTAGGGTGTTTTGACTTCTCCCTAACTAGGTCTTTGTCACTTTTCATGTTCATTTAGGGATCTTATTCTAACACACTTGAATAAGGTTTCTTTGTGATGCAAGACATAGCTTGTTCGTCTGGGATGTTCCTGCATCAGAATCCATCATAACACATGTTTGAGCAAATTTTTGGGTGAAACAGATAGCTTGTTTGCTTGGGATGCTCCTACATCACTTTGCGTTTTAACTCTTAACACCTTAGATGCACTTAAGGTTAGGGATTGCACACACTATCATTTATCTTATTTCCTTCTTTCTATCAGGTTTAATTACCAAATTTGGGGTTTGACCGAAGGAAACCCCCATACAAACAAACCAAACTTTTCAGTTTTGCAATAGATTTGGAGTTAGGACTAAAGATTTGTAGGTACAGGAGCAGAGTCCAGACAAAGGGCTACAAAATCAACTTTTGATTTTCCAAAAACGGATGCAAGGACCCATTCGCCCTTGTGCAAACCTATCTTGTTGCAAAACCTAAAAACCACTTTTGGAGTTGGGCACATACCATCTTAACCTTCTCAGATGTGTTGGTTAATGGTTGTTTATGTCAATGTTATCATAATACTTCATGTTTCAAGTGTTATATTTCATAAGTTTGATTGTTAATGCACTTTTATTCTTCTCCAAAAATTGTTGTTCAATCATTTTTGTCATAAGGAAGTTACGGCCGTGTATAGGAGTAAATTTGCACCCCATGTGCAAATCCCCTTTTTTCGTTTATTCACTTTAGAAAACCAAGTTCAAAGGCTTAATTCCACCTAAGCCCGCTACTTGCATCACACTTGGTGCATGTTTTGAGCGTCGGTGGACGCGTTCCTGTCAGGGACGCCCATGCGGCGTGCAGATGTTTGCACGACGCGCTTACGTCCCTGGCAGATTCCTGCGGTTGAACCTGTAGAGGCGTTACACTTCTCATTGGGAGTCAAGTTGTAACGCCCCCTTCAGCCGACTGACTCAAATATGGTCATTTTCTTCATCTCCCCTTCAAATTCATTCCTTCCATATGTATTTGGATCTTCTAAGAACTTCTTGACTTCATTCACAAGCTTCACAATCTCTCCTACAATCTCTTCACAAGCTCTAAGCAACTTCTTCACCATCTCTTCAATCTCCAAACACTTTACACTTCACAGTAACAACATCAACAATTCATCACTTCAGTAGAGCAAGTGTGGAACAAAACACCATTGCACCAGAGGCTTGAGTTCCTCTCATTTTGTCCCCCATTAGCCTTGAGCGCTCTTGGTGGAGGTGGTAAGCTTTCACTCCTCTCCTATATTACTTGGTTGAGTAGCATAACATTGTTTTGTAGTGATTTAGTGCTCTTTACTTCATTTCTACTTTTCTCTCTATCTATCTGGTTGTTCGTGGAGGTGAGAACACCAAAATGGGGTCTGACTAAGGAAGACCCCTATACAGCCCCAACAATTTCTCTCTCCCTCTTGTGTGTAGGTATTGAAGACACTCACGAGCTGGAAGCTTCATCACTTGTGTGGTTGTAAGTATTTCTTTCCTTTCTTCTCTTTATCATCTCCACTTTTCTTCATTTCATTTCTATCACTTTCCATTACTTTATCACATTCTGTAGATTCTTAACAATTGAAGTAGAAGTAGTCATTTAGGCATTTTTTGTGATAAACTCATTCTCTAGTCCATCCGAGATGCCAGTGCGCTGCACTGACGTCCGTATTTTGTGCTAACGTCCTTTGGCCAAGAGCTCGTCAGTTTGTTCAAAGAATATTTGTGACTTTCTCTTTCTGATTCTGAAACTTCCGCGTTGTTCTTTGAGGTAGTTTAGGATAGTTCACCTTGTGAGGCTCTCTGAATGAAGAGAACTCGTGAGTAGCAAATCCCCCTCTTCTATAGGCAACATAGTGTCCAAACTTAGGGTTGACTCACCTTGAGGGTTGCAAGTCAATTCTAATCATTTTTGGCACTATCCCTCTTCCTAAGGAACATGGAAAAGGTGGATTTGTGATTAGGTGGACACCCCCTTTTTCTTTTGGCACAGGTCCCTCATTTTTAGGTCTCCTATCCATACACCCCCTTTTCCTTTGTTTCATTTTGATGAATCTGAACTTGTAAATCTCAAATTGTGATTTGGAGAGATTCAAAACCCTAGTTCTAGGTTTGCATTAGTGTGTTTGGTATTAGTGTACTTTGCATTGCATTTAGGGTTTAATTTTACATGTTTACATCACTTAAATTCATAAATTAAAAAAAAAAACTGCATTAATTTTGCATACATCTTGCATTTTAGTTGCATCAAAAGTGTCCTTTAGTCATTTAGATTCAATTCAATTCAAGATTGCATTCCAAAAGTTGTCACTTTGTTCACTATTTGTCACTAGTCAAACTTGCATTAAGACACCTCAAACTGAAAACTTTTGTCATAGAGATCACAGTTTGCAACCTGAAACAGAAAACACCAACAGTAACTCAAACTTAGCATCTTTCATTTTTCAGAACCCTGAACAAGGACCCATTCACCCTTGGGCGAAACCTGTCCTTGTACAGGTGTCCTGCCAGATTTTTGGGAGCCTTTTTGCCTCTATCTTGTTGGGTGAGTTTTTTGTAATCCCTTTGATTACAAAACATGAATTTCAGCCACAGTTTTGATGAGATAAATCTCTCCTTTCAGAAAGGGGAGGCTCCCTTCTTACTGCTTACTGGAACAGAAAGTAAACTATGCTAGAATTTACAATATATACACTATTTTAACCATGTAGGGGGTGTGTTACATTTATCATTTTCTCTTATTTCAAAAAATGTGTTTACAATGTTCCATGATGTTACTTCGTAATGCTCTACAATTCTAAGTAATAACCAAAGCAGTAATTCCCAATATTCTTAATTTGACAAAGCATAGTCTAAGAATACTAGATGTATAGGAGCGAATTTGCACCCCTTACGCAAATTTCCCTTTTACATACCTTCACCTTAGAAAATCAAATCCGAAGGCGAAATTCCACATCACCGAACTGCCTTCCTTCCACTTGGCATTTTTCTCTTGTGTCGGTGAGAGAATATTTGTCGGGAACACGCGTGCAGCGCGTGGACACCTACACAACACGCTTATGTCCCTAAAGGATTCATGCGTCTGAAGTTGGTAGAGGCGTTACACTTTCGATTAGGGTCAATTTGTAATGTCCCTCTTCGACCAATTGACCCCGAAAAATGACAGATTCTTGCCTCTTCTCCTTCAAATTCATCCATCTTCATCTCATTTCATCCTCTTGCATGCTCTTACACTTCTCTAAGCAAAAAATTGACATTCTCTTAGCACTTCCAACATTCTCTTCACTCTCTAGCAGCACTTCAACACTCCATTGCATCAACAATACTCCATCAACTCCTCAAAGCAAGTGTGAAGCAAGCCATAACAGTGTGGGCTTGAAGTCTTGCGAGACCTCCCTTCATCATAGTCAAGGCTGTGGTGACCTTGCCAAGTCCGCTTTCTCCTCATTAGCTAGTGAGCTTTTGGGTGGAGGTGGAAACACCACAACGAGGATCTGACTGAGGTAGACCCCTATACAACCCCAATAATTTTCCCCTCTTTCTTGTGTAGGTGAACATGCATTTGGTGTTATCTGGCGAACTGGCGCCTTGGTGAGATCATTTTCATTACTTTAGCCATCATCTATCTACTCTATCATCTTCATTTGTACTTTTCATACTTTATTGTTCTGTTTTTCTCATTCAAGAATAGTTAGCTAGGCCATTAGTTTGTTTTCTAGTAGTTTCTATTGTACTTTATGTCCTTTGGCCGTATAGACGCCAACGTGCCTGAGAGATGCTAGCGCATCGCATTGTCGTCCTAGAACTGCACTTTCATCCTTGGACAAAGAGCTGTTTGAAGTACATTATTGACTCCGAAAACTAGCTTACCTAGCATAAACTTAGATTTCGGGTCTACAGGGTGATTGAAGTACTTTATAGTCCTCATCATTCTTGACCTTTATCCGAAACACCCCTTTAGAGTGAGGTAAGTTAGGGCAATCCCCCGCTCTTGGCTCTCTGTGACCTGGAGCCTTCACGTGGTTGGTTCCCCTCTCTTACACCAACATAATCAAACCAGAAAACACATGAAAGCACAAATTCTTTTCATTGTTCCTAATGATGAGTTCTTCAGTAACCAGTGATGCAAATTAAAGCACAAAGTCTTGACAATTCTCCACCAAAAGATATCAACAACACGTACACAATTCCAAGTAAATCATATAGTGTACAAAGTCTATAAAATGTAACTTGAATGCCCTCCAATCACAAATAACGAAATACTACTTATCCAATCATATAATAAGATAAATCAATGAGAAATATGTAAGAACATTCACACTCATTCAAATTTGGCACTGCATGTGCACAAGCTAAGAAAAATTTGACATTGCATGTGCACAAGCTCAGAAAAACCCTAACACTGCATGTGCACAAGCTCAAAAAACCTCGACACTAGATGTGCACAAGCTTAGAAAAACCCCAACACTACATGTGCATAAGATCAGAAAACCCTGACACTGCATGTGCCAGAAAATGGCTAAGGCACAAGACAATATGCAAGGGTGTTGAATTTTTGAGCTCTTGCAATTTTTTAATTTTTTTAATTTTGACTTGTAGGGGCGCTAAAATTCAACGCTCCTGCAAGTGCTAAAAAAATTTTAACTCCCAAAATTGAATTTTCACAACTTGGTTAAAAATACGAATTTCGACAAACCAACAAAGGTTAATGCTTAGAATGAATTTTTGAGGATGGGGGACCATGCACAAGGACTAATGCAATTTGCCTCATTTTGCATGCTTAGAGTTCGTGAGCTACGAAACAAACAAGTTTCATAGGGGTTATCCCACAAATTGAGCGTAGTTGAATTCGAGAATAACAACTGGCTCTAGCTGGGGAGCTTCCTTCAATCATCCTTTGAAATGATCGAAGGGAGAAGAATTCTAGTCTCTAAGTTCCTTCATCCATCCATTGGGCATAGAGTCAGGCGACAAAACAAAAAGAATCAAAATGAAAAAGAAACTGATTTCACCAAAAAGTTGGTGAATCTTGAATAGTCCTCTCCTTCTATCCCATAATGCATCATACAATGCTTATGTCAGGATCCCATACATGATTGTGATAATGTCGCAGACTTTCATTTTTGGTTTGACATGAATTCCTCACTTCACAAACCACTAACTCAACATCACCTTGAGTATGAAGGTTTTTGATTCCTTTCTTACATGAAACCTCAATCCCTAACAACAATGCTTAAGATTTTGCAATGTTATTAGTATTGTCAAATTGCATTTTGAAAGAGAAAAGGGAGATTTTTCCTTCAAGAGATATGAGAACAATTCCCGCTCCTAATCTAGTGGAAGAATAATTTCCATCAAATTCAATAGTCCAAACATCGTTTGGATTCTCTAAGCTGACAATTCCAAAATCTGTGGTTTCTTCATCTGAAGAAGTTTCAACATCTGAAGAAGACATGTCATTTGAAGAAAAATATGAAGAATATGCTATATCTGAAGAAGATGAGCCATTACTCACTTGATCTTTACTTGAATATTTATTTGAGAACTTAGATACTCCATCAGACTGTAAAAAATAAAAGTTCATCCCAGAAGACTCAAAGAGAATTTGAGCTTTTGGGTCATCAGATTTTGTTAATGAAAATTTGGCTTCCCTTTTTGGAAACAACTTCTTCATAACACCCTTGACGATTATTCTAGCCTCATACCAGTCCATATTGATTTTCCCCCCAACATCCTTGTAGAAGTTACGTCCTAGCAATATTCCATAAGATGCAAGAACGTCAACCACCAATACAGTCATCTTGATTTTCTTATCTGGGAATGCAACAAAGGAAAATTGTGCCTCCTTGATTTGTCTTATCAAAGGTACTTGTTTATTCTCCATTGAAAAGCAATGGCTAAAATTATTTGTAATATTAAGACCCAAGGCGGTAGCCACCTTGTCAGGCATGACATTGTCAAAAGCACCAGAGTCAATTACACAATTGCTCAACTTATAACCGTTTACTAATAGAGAGATAAAACAGGTCTCTCCTCTCGAGGATGAATGATGGAGTGGATACCAAGTTGCTTTGAGGAGGTGTAGGCTTGGAAGCAACTGGGATTCCATGAGAAGATTCTTGACTTGGATGGGTTCCCTTATCCTTAAAAAACTTGACAAGTCTATCAAACTGATTAGAATTGGCTTTTAGATATTTAGCTTCAGACATTTGAATCTTGGTTTTCTTAGCATGGTCAATTATATCAAAAGCCTGAAAATAACTCATCAAAGAGGATGGGGTAATTTCACTGGTAGGTTTAGAAATTGGAATACTAGTCTTTGGAGCCGAAGTATTGGCCTTAGGCGTTGAAGAAGATACAGGAGGACAAGTAGCACTTGCTTGGTTGGTTGTTATATCCTTTGCCTATACCGGAAAAGGAGTTCCCCTTTTGGAAATAGTCAGTGGAGGTTGTGGACTATCCTTTTCTTTTGTCACATCAACTTGAGGTTGATCTAGTTGATTTTGTTGCGAACGAGTAAAAACAACATAAGCATCAATCAACAAGTCTTCTTCATATGATTCTTCTTTGTATTGCAAAAATCCAATATTAGAGTCGTCAGCTAGGTCTACTTCCTCCTCCTGGAATATATCAAAATTTTCTTTAGTAGGATATTCTAGTTGGGAATAATCCTCTTGCTCAAGTTCATAGTATCCCATTGTTGTATTTGTGGGTGGTGGAGCTTCAAGAGCAAGCCTTCCTTGTGGTACAAGAAGACGATTCTAATTTTTGTTATCGAAATAATTGGAAGAATTCAGGAAGGTCCTCCAAGAAACATCCTTGTAAGTATTAGATGATCCTTGGGAAACTTGCTTCTTCAATGCTAACAACTCATTTTCTAGCCTTTGTACTACGTGATCCGTAGCGTTGGAGTTGGCATGAGAAGATGAAGTTGTAGATGCTTTCCCTCTATTTCAATTTGTATTCATCCTTATTTTCTAGAAAGTATCAAATCATCTTCAAAGCTAGTAGATTGCTATTGAGTGACTTCAAGATCGGGTAGGACTTCCCTACGCAACAAGAAGCTTACCTCTAGAAGTTGTGTGTTGATGAAAAAGTACTTACGATTATGGGTTGTTGGTTTAGCCTCAATAAGAATCCTTGTTACCAACTTGTTGAATTTGGCCACAAACTCATGCATGGGTTCATATGCCTCTTTCCTCATAGTAGTAAGTTGTGCTAACAAGGCATGTGTATCTTCAAGAAGCTTAAAGCGTTCTTCAAACTTAGTATGGAGAGTGGTCCAATTAGTAACAACACTAGGAGCAAAGGTGTAAAACCACTTCACAACTACTCCTTGTAAGGTCTCAATGAATAACCTTACGAAAACGTCCTCATGCTCGACACCAAGAACACCACATACAATGTAAAATGTAGAAATATATTCATCAAGATGCTGCTTACCATCACCATAGAACTTGGGGATATTCTTGTGAGAAACGCGAGGAAGTTCGTGCATAGGGCCTGCCAAATTTAAAGGACCAATAGCATACAACTGAATTTAAGTATTTCTAACTAACAATCAATTTTGGTCAAACATATGATCTAGTAAGATCCATTCTAGCCAAGTTAGATACTTCCACAACTTTTTCAACTAAAATTGTTGGCTAAAAATATATGAAGCACCACTTTGTGTTCAATTTACCAAAAAATTAAAATTATTTGAAAAACTTGAAGTTTCAATAACTCCTACTAATGTAAATAAAATTTTAAAAAATATAAAAATACCCTTTTGTAGATCCATAAATGTAGTTTTCAAAAATATATTTATTTTAATAGTTTAATTATTATTTATATTTTATTTTTTATTTTTACTAAAAGTAGGTTATCAACACAAAATATTAGTTTGATTACCATGCCAAGGAAAAATACTAAAACTTACTAAAAATAAATAAAAAAATTATGATGCACTAGATAAAAGAATCTATTTCAAGATGGTATAATTTATTTTTCCATTTTAGATAAATATTTAATATAAAAGTTGATGTTTGATAGAAACAACTATTTTTTGATTCACGTACATTTTAATATTTATTTAAAAATATATATTTATCAAAATTGGAAAAAAATATATCCATGCACTAAAGTTTCAAGTTATAAATACACACAAAATATTTGAAAGAAAAAGAAAAAGAATTACTATAAAAAGTTTGACGTCTCATACAACTTCATTTTTTGAGCATTTTATCAACAACTAAATTATAGTGTTAATTTATTAAAAACTAGTTTAAAATAATTTTTTATTTTATTTTTTAAATACAAACATAAAATCTACTAAAAAATAAATATTTTACTAGTTATATCATTTCAAAATTCAAAACATAAATGCCACTTTTTAGTGATTCAAGTTTAAAAGTTGGATCAGTGTTGGTCGTTTCCTTTATAAAGTATGACACAACTTTGTGCTTTTACCCAACAGCACCAAGAGCAAGGGTGTAAAACCACTTCGCAGCTGCTCCTTGTAAGGTCTCAATGAATAACCTTATGGAAACATCCTCATGCTCGACACTAAGAACACCATAGATAATGTAAAAGTCAGAAATATGTTCATCAAGATGCTACTTATCATCGCCATAGAACTTGGGGATATTCTTGTGAGAAATGCGAGGAGGTTCGTGTAAAGGGCTTGCAAAATTTAAAGGACCATTAGCATTACCCCAAAGTCCATGAGGTGGAGGTTGAGCCATAGAGCCTTGAACAACAGGTACTATTGGTACGATAGGTAGAACTCTGTGAAAAATAGAAGATTCACTTGGAAGCCTTGATCTTATTCTTCAAGGAGGATAACTCGCAATTGCAATGGTGAACTTGCTAGCGAAGGAGAAGAATATTATGTATATGCAACAATTTGAAAAAATAGATCAACCACACCTTGCGCCCTTTGACCTCGTGTATAATTTCTATCTGCTAGAATGAAGACTTTGAAATGAAAGAAAAATCAGCAACAAAAATATGCACAAGATTACAATAAGACAATGGACTACTCGTCCACTTCAATCAAAAGCGTGAGGATTCAATTGCATGCTTCATTCCCCAGTGGAATCGCCAAAAAAACTATTGGGTGAATATTTTGTAATCCCTTTATGGATTACAAAACATGAATTTTAGCCATAGTTTTGATGAGATAAATCTCTCCTCTCAGAAAGAGGAGGCTCCCTTCTTATTGCTTACTGGAACAAAAAGTAAACTATGCTAGACTTTACAATATATAAACTATTTTAACCATGTAGGGGGTGTGTTACATTCATCATTTTCTCTTATTTCAAAAAATATGTTTACAATGTTCCATGGTGTTACTTCGTAATGCTCTACAATTCTAAGTAATAACCAAAGCAGTAATTCATAATATTCTTAATTTGACAAAGCATAATCTAAGAATACCAGCATAATCAAACCAAAAAACACACGAAAGCATAAAGTCTTTTCATTGTTTCCAATGATGAGTTCTTTAGTAACCAAAGATGCAAATTAAAGCATAAAGTCTTTCAATCCACTCCACGAACGGATCCAAGTATCGAATGAATAATTTCAAGCACAAAGTCTTGACAATTCTTCACCAAAAGATATCAACAACACATACACAATTCCAAGTAAATCACATAGCCCAAAGTCCACCAAATGTAACTTAAATTCCCTCCAATCAAAAATAACAAAATACTACTTATCCAATCATATAATAAGATAAATTAGTGAGAAATATGTAAGAACATTCACACTCATTCAAATTTGATCCCAACACAAAGTTTGGTATGCAAGTTCACCTTCTTTATTGATTGAATTTAGTATCACAATTTGAACAGAAAGTATCAAAGTTGCTTTACAATTTTGGCAACACTTTGTTGCAAAAGATTAAAGGTACCTAATACAAAAGAGCTCTCTCATATTTATAGATGAGAGCTAAGAGCTATTCTAGGAAAAAGTCTAACTAATTTGACTTATTCAATGACACAGTCCTTTTTGACTTAGGATTGGTGTTGTTTTTACATGTAGTTGCATCAATACAAAATGACATGTAAAAATGTCAACGCCTATTTACATAAAAGCGTGAAAATACTAAAATTTAAACAAGGCACATTCAACTTTATCCACCATCTTTCCCTAAGAAGTCTTCATATTTTTTCAGGATTGCTTGAACTTCTTTATCATTAGGACCTGTGGTATGTCTAGAGATGGAAATAACTCATTTGATTGAGCCCTTGATGGTGTAGCACGCTTCCTAATGCATTTCAAGAACAACTTTCAAATTATTCAGAGTAAGCAAAATATCCATCATTTTTTCCATTGAAGCTACTGAGAAAACTTCGTCTTCAAATTCCTTCTAAACCTTGGATGTATATTCCTGGACAACTAATTTGGAGGGAAGAAATTTCTAGTTGCATTTCATGGCTTTCTTGCTTGGTGAAAGGCAAGAAATCAATCAAAACTCCTCAAGATTCCGAACACAAAAGATCAAAATGGCATGGAAGAGTAGCTGCAAAAATTTCATATTTTCTAGTGTTAGAGAAAAAAACAAGGTTTTATGCACTAGTGGGACAATTCTGAGTGTCTACATATGCTTTGGAATTTTAGATGCAAAGGTGGAGAAAAATTGAGCTCTTACATGGGGTATTACACTTCAAATGTAATGGCTCAAAAATTATGAGATATTGCATGTTAGATTTAAAGGTGGAGAAATTTTGAGCTATTGCATGGGATATTTAACTTTAGATGCAAGGGCGTTGAATTTCTGAGCTATTGCATGAAAATATGTAAGGGCGTTGAATTTTTGAGCTACTACATGTGACTTAGGAACTTGGATGCAAAGGTGGAGAAAAATCCTGACGCTGCATGTGTACAAGCTCAAAAAAACCCTGACACTGTATGTGCACAAGCTCAGAAAAACCCTGACACTGCATGTGCACAAGCTCAAAAAAACCTTGACACTGCATGTGCCAAAAATGGCTAAGGAACAAGATAGTATGCAAGGGCATTGAATTTTTGAGCTATTGCAACTTTTTAATTTTTTGCATTTTGACTTGCAGGGGCGCTAAAATTCATCGCTCCTACAAGTGCTAAAATTTTTCTAACTCCCAAAACTGAATTTTCACAACTTGGTTTAAAATGTGAATTTCGGCGAACCAACAAAGGTTGATGCTCAGAATGGCTTTTCGAGGATGGGGGACCACACACAAGGACCAATGCAATTTTCCTAGTTTTACATGCTTAGATTTCATGCTAACTGATTCTACTATCAAATCTAAGAATTGCATTTCTGAAATAGTATATTTTACACATTCAAGATAGTTGTCTTTTTGCTTAAATCTTGAAAAAAATTAAAAAAAATTGCATGTTTCAGTTGTGGATAGTTTTAGATCTGTATACATTTGCTTTATTTTCAATATCATTCTATAGTTTAGATAGATTACTTTACATTTTTCAATCATTGGAAACCATAAACTACCCTAAAAACATCAAAACAAAAAGCATAAGCTAAATGAGAACACTTGGAGAAAGCATAGTTATTTAACAATGTCATATCTCTCTCTACAAGTTAACATATCCCTCAATCCTTTTAGTAGTGATGACTTTGACATGTTAGATGAAGCCCTTGTGGAATTCATCCACTAAAACTTGTCATGACAAAACAAAACAAAGGGAAGTAAATACAATCACACCTCAACTTGCCATTTAACCACCTTCACAACAGTTGTAAATCCAAACCATGCCTGTGCTTATCATAGGACCACCTCAAAACAAGTCTAAACTTGTTGGAAGTATCTTGAACTTTGCAAGGAAAATAACTAGTAACAATGTTTCACAACAATCTAATTATCATAATGTTGCTCATACATACAACACAAGGAACAATAGGCAACCAAAAACCATACCTACTCCCTCAACCTATCTTGCCTAGTGCTCCTTGTTTTCCTTTACATAGTGGAAAGGAGTATGATCTTTTGGAACAACTTTGCAACACTCTTGCTAAGATTTTTTTATAGGATTTCATTCAGGCATCACCTAATTACCATAGAATTCTTCAGAGTTCTTTACAACAAGTAGTGGTCCCTCCTAGTGTGCAACCAAACAATGTTGTAGCCCTAATCCAAGGTATGAATACAATCAATATTGATATTTTCTTTCATCAAGATGAGTTACCTCCAATGGAGATACAAAAAAAAATGAGGCCTTGATGATAGTGGTTATTATTAATAGATGTGGAATAAAAATAACTCTCATTGACAATGGTTCGGCCCTTAATGTGTGTATAATAAACCTCTTAGATAAGATTGGAATGAATAAGACTAAGATTGAACTAGATTTCTTGTCTATCCGTGGTTTTGATAATGTGGAAAAACAACCTATTGGTGTGATAACATTACCTATGAAATTTGGAAAAGTTACATTGCAAACTCCTATCCATGTCATGCCTCAAGATCTCTTATATAATCTTCTTTTGGGTAGGCCATGGATCCATGAAATGAGCGGAGTCCCTTCAACCCTAAATTGATTAATGAAGTATGTTTATAAGAATAAGGTCTACATAATCAAAGCTAACCTCCAATCAGAAATTTTCTTGCAAACTGAGAAAGATAAAGAGAGTCCTTTGAAAACATTAATACCAACCTCACAAGTAGAACCTAGGAAAGAGGAAGAAAAAGAGACAAGTTTTGCAGTAGTTACAAAATTATTAGATGACGATTGGGGTTCATTGGATTCCACACCTACTTTTATAGGAGAGCATAAAATCGAAATAAATAAATTAGGAAAAGAAAAATGAACAACAATGATGTCAACACAACACATGGCAGAACCATTAAAACAATATCCAACTCAACAATTTTAGAAGAAGGCACAAGTTACACTACAAGTTATGACAAGGTTGATCATGAACAACCACCATCTTCGATAGAAATGGAAGCTCTTTATGGGAAATGATATCAACTATTGAAGCAACTTGGTTATAGTGGAAAATGATGTGGTGTGAATAAACAAGGCATTAGTGTCCCTATAGATTGGTGCAGGAGCACCTGTTTGATTTCTTGCCTCCATGAGGCCATTTGTAAATAGTTTCTCTATTTTGTGTATTGAGTCTTATAATAAGGTTTATCAAACCATTTTAGAGGTTTTTGAGTCTTAGGAAGTTATATTTTAAGTCATTTGTCAAATAATGTTTAAAGTTGGTCCATATTGTAAAAATTGTAAAAGTTGCTCAAGAAAGTTGTCAAGCAACTTGTCAAAAAGTGTCATTAAGGTGTTTTGTCAAACAAGTAGTCAAAAGGTAGTTGAAAATGGTTTGTTTTGGTTGGAAATATATAAATACACCCTCCAAACCTAGAATTGGGGGTTGGAGACATTATTTTTCAAGTTTGATGAATGGAAATCTCAAGTTTTGTGTGCATTTTCTGATTTTTACAATGTTTCCAGGCTGAAGTTATGCTTTGTATGGCCTGGTATTGACTCAAATAATGGAGTATCATATATTTATGGAAATATATCTGTTTCTAGTTTCCAATTATTTTTGTATTATTGAATTTTATTGAGTTTTGTGGAAGATATGACTATTTTGGGGAGACTTCCTATTCTAACAATATTGTGTAGAATTTACAGTTTGAAAAATGTGATGGTACGGATTGTAAAGTCTATATTTTGGATCTAAAACCAATTGGATTTTATTTCCATGTGAATCTACTTTCATTTTCTTCAATTATCATCAAATTTCATTAAAATTTGAATAAGTTATGACCATTTTTGTGAGGGCAGATCTGAACCCTACCTAGGGTTTGCAGTTTTGGGAAAAATGCAATAACTTTCTTTTGCACCATTGGATATTCACAAAAATTGGAGGAAAAGTCTATAACTATGTTTTCGTCAATCTTTCTCGAGCGATTGGCTTCATTTTTTTTGTGTGGAAGTTATTAATGATTGTTCGTTGCATTAAATTGTGGGCTGTCATGGCTATGTTTCCAATGTGATATAGAATGCCTAATAGCATGTGTTATAAAAAGATTGCTTTGAATTATTATTGAAGGTTTGTGAGATGTGTTGTTGAATCCTCCTAGCTCTACATCATAGAGCCTAACATACAAGAAACAAAAAAGGGTCTTGGATATTATCCTTCTAAGATAACAAAAGCAACAACAAAAAGGCCTTCACTTAACATCATGATGCAGAGGAATAAATAATAGCAAAGAACAATGTGTTTCAGATTGTATTTACTCTCTTGAAGGTGTTTCAAACCTATCTTTGCAAGTTTCCTACAAGCCTTTCTTTCTAGGCTCAAACCATCAAGAAAGAATCAACACTCACATATATGCTTTCTTAGGATCCTAAACACTTCAACACACTCCTTAGTGTCTCATCAAACCCTACCTTTATGTGGTTAACGCAAAATAATGTATTTTCTCACTAAACCCTCAAAAAAACCTAGGATTTTGACAAGCTTTATGACAAAGACCACACTCAAACCTTCGTAAATCACACAAATTATCGGATTAGGTATTCTCCTTTGGTGGGAACCTGGGCAACAACCTAAAGAATAAATTCACCAAGTTTCATCAATTTTTGACAGTGCAAACAAAAGTTATGAATTTTTTAAGCTTGCTAGAAACCCTAGGTGTATAATAGAGCTGCTAGTAGTAATTTTGTCATATCTTGCTCAAAACACAATGAAATCATGCCAAACCAATTGAATTGGATTCTTAAAATAGTTTTCTATCATCCCATCCAATTAAAAATCCCAACATGGCTTCGTATAGGGCCATACAATGTTTTCATACTATAATTGCAAAAAAATGACATAAAATTGACAAAAAATAGGGTATTTCATGAAATCTTGCTCCCACAGCTTCTTGGAGTGTGTATTCTCATTGATTCAACATGAATGAACATCAAAAAATAGTTACCATTCGAATGTATGATTATTTTCCATAAAACCTAATGTCTTTCTCCATCAAACTTGCCAAATATGCACTTTTTTGCAACTTTGCAACTTAGAACTTAAAAAAAAAAAAAAAAGTAAAAATACCCTACATGGTCTTCCATGGTCCTCTAAGACCTTCAAAAACTCAATTAAGACTCTTAACATCAAAATCCAAAACTTACAATTTTTAGGTTGCTAGATGCTCCTGCATCATATCAACACCATTATGTAAGATTCTCCTAAGATAACTCTCACATTGAAGCATCCCGATTTAATAGATACCACAAATGATGAATCATTGGATTATTTTCAACACAATAAAGCTTTGACAAAAATTTTGGGAGTTTATGACAATTTACCAACTCATCACCACAAACGAAGATTCACTTGTGCCTTAACAAGGAGTACTTTGGTGAAGAAAAGAAAACAAGTGATATTGAACATGATGAAGAAGAACAAATTTTTGAAATTCGAAACAAAAGCACATTACTTGTGGGAGATACAATTAACATACCAGTGGACACATATAATGAAGAGAAAGTGATTCAAATAGGAAAGTGACTTGATGATGATGAACAAGAAGAACATACAACACTATTACATAACTTTCCTTAACTTTTTTCTTGGACTTATTCAGATGTTTTGGGTATTGACACAAGATAGTTAGGCACAAAATTTTCTTTGAGAAAGATGATAAACCAGTAAGACAAAATATACGTAAGATGAATCCTAAGATAACATTATTGGTTAAGGTTGAAATTGAAAAGCTCCTAGATGTTGGCTTTATTTGTCCCATTGATTAAACTAGTAAGACAAAATATACACAAGATGAATCCTAAGGTAGCATTATTGGTTAAGGTTGAAATTGAAAAGCTCCTATATGTTGGCTTTATTTGTCCTATTGATTATTCACCATGGATCTTAAACATTGTAGTGGTGGAAAAGCCTGATAATCATATTAGGATGTGTATGGATTTTTGTGATCTTAATAAAGCATATTTGAAAGATGATTTTCCCCTTCCTAATATTGACATGATAGTAGATTCAACTACGGGCCATGCCCTATTATGATTCATGGATGGTTTTTCAAGCTATAATCAAATCTTTATCTATCCTTGGGATCACTACAAGACAACATTTATTACACCTTGGGGAACATTCGATCGCGTTGTAATGCCTTTTGGATTAAAGAATGTTGGTGCAACATATTAAAGAGCTATGACATTGATGGGGATGACCCCATAACACAACGGTTAGCTGCGAGCCTCTCACATGGGAGGTCTTGGATTCGATCTTGCTTGAGACCCATGTGTGTTTGATGCAGCCATGGCAGCGATAGGAGAAGATGTCGGCGGTAGGGAGAGAAGGCAGGAAAAAGTGGTGGGTAGGAAGAAGCGATGGAGATTGTCAAAGGACGCTACAGATCTAGCTACGAAGCCAAAGGTGGTAGGAAGATTCATAGGAGAATGACGATCAATGCTGGTGTGTAGGCACTCGACAGAGGAGATTGGTGGTTGTAGATGGTGACAACTTGAGGAGAAGCCCAAAGGTAGGAGGTGGTAGGGAGATGTGAAGGTTGTAGGTGGCAAGAGAGTGGAGTCGAGGTAGAAGAGAGGACGCGAAAGGGATAGAGGAGTAAGGAAGGGAGGAGCAAGGAGGAAGGAGGGGAGAAGGAGATGAAGAAGAGCCAGAGAGGAGAGAAGGAGGCTATGGGAGGATTGGAAGAAACAGTGGAGTGGTGGAGAAAAGGAGGAAGGAGCGAAGAGGGAAAAATAAGAAGAGGTACAAGAGGAGCAGTGGAGCAAGGAGGAAGGAGGAAGTGAGAAGGTGAGAAGGAGAGGAGCAAAGGAAATACCAAGGAGGAGGAGCAGAGGGGGAAAAGGAGAAGAATACTACCAGGGATGAGGTCCCCCAAATGTGGCCTCACTGGTTCAAAGCTCCAGTCAAAAGTGATTACTGATAATAAAAAAAAGAGAGCTATGACATTGATATTTCCTGATTACATACATAAAATTTTGGAAGGTTATGTTGATGATATTCTAGCTAAATCCTTAACTTGTCAATATAATGTTAAAATATTTCAAAACATCTTTGAAAGAATGTGTAAGTACAACATGAGATTGAATCTAAAAGTGTGTCTTTGGTGTGGAGAGTGGAATTTTTTTGGGTTTTATAGTGTCCCACAGAGGCATTGAGGTAGAAAAAGAATATTGGTGTTATCATTAACATGCCACCTCCAAAGAATATTTCTCAACTACGTAATTTACAAGGAAGGATTCAAGCTATGCGTTGTTTTGTGGCATCTTTGGCAGATCAGACTTTACCTTTTACCCAACTTCTTAAGAAAGAATCATAATTTAAATTGAATGAGGATTGTAAAGAAGCTTTTGAAAATTTGAAAGATTATCTAGATAATCCTCTTATTTTACAACCCACTATTCAAGGAAATCCATTCATCCTTTACATATCAACATCCACCCATGCTTTAGTAGCATTGTTGGCTCAACAAGATGACAATGGTAAAGAACATCTTATTTATTACATTAGTCAAACTTTAATCGATTATCAAACTCGATACACAACAATAGAAAAACAATGTTTGGCCCCTATGTTTGCTACTAGTAAGTTGAGACAATGTTTACTAAATGTAGAAGTGCATGTTGTTACAAAGTTTGATCCTCTAAAACACCACTTTGCTAAAATAGACTTATCAGGATGCTTAGCTAAATGGGCTATGTTGTTAACTGAGTTAGATCTTAAATTTTTCTCTCAAAAGGAAATCAAAGGACAAGCCTTGACTGACCATTTAGCTGATGCTCCCTGTCCATTAACATTACCTAATATGGACTCATTCCTTGATGAGAGTGTGTTGACAACTGAAAAGGAAACATGAGAATTGTTCTTTGATGGTTCTAAGTGTCAAACTGGCTCTGGAGCAAGGGTTATATTAAAATCACCTTCAAGAAAGCTTATTCTCGTATCTTACCATTTAAGCTTCCTATGTACAAATAAAACTATAGAGTATGGGGCTCTAACTATTGAAATACGTGCAACCTTATCCTTAGGTGTTCAACATATTCACATATTTGATGATTCTCAATTGGTCATTAAAAAAATTAATGGATCCTATCAAGCTAGACATGATAAATTAGTTCAATATAAAAACCTCACAATGACATTACCTGAATTCTTTCAATCATATACCATTGAAAATATTCCTTGAAAGGATAATCGACATGCAGATGCAATGGTAAGTGTTGCTTCCCTTGCATCTCATGATGATCCTTCTATGGATTTCACATTTGTCATCCATACGATTACCAAACCATCAATATATGGAAAAGTGAAATAAGCCTTAGTATCCAAATTTGAAGCCTCTACTGAATGGTACACACTGATATTTAATTATTTAAAGAAGGTACCTTTTCTAAACGAACCACTAAAAACACTAGAGCTCATATTCAGAAGCTTGCTACTCTATATAATCCTAGCAGATGTCTTATATAGATGATCCTTTAATTGTCTTTTACTTAGATGTATTAAACAATCGGAGATCCCTATAGCCCTTGAGGAAGCTCATGCTAGTGCTTGTGGGGGGAATTTTGGAGGAAGATCGTTATTTCAGAAATTAATCCACATAGGATATTATTGGAGACATGGAACAAGATTGTTTTGATCGTGTTAAGAGATTTCAAGAGCATAACAATCTGATTCATGCTCCCGCTTCTGAACTTCGTTCCCAAGTTCCTATTTGGCCATTTTTAGTTTGGGGTTTAGATCTCATTGGAAAGATATACCCTCCCTCTTCTTCTAGACATACGTTTATCATTACCACCACAAATTATTTCATAAAATGGGTAGAAGCAATTCCTCTTCGTTCCACAACAACTGATGCAATTTGTTATTTCATATTGGAACAAATTATTGCTCACTTTGGTCTTCCTTCTGCATTAGTTTCAAACAATGATACACCATTTAAGAACAATAATGTGAAGTAATTTTTGGAAACGTTTCACAATCAACATCGTATTACCCATAATCTAATGAACAAGAAAAAGCAACAAACAAAACACTTGAACAAATCTTGCAATAAATAGTAAATAAACATAATAAGGATTGGCACACTCAATTATTGTATGCATTGTGGGCTTATCACACTAGTATTCAAACATATATGGGAAACACACCTTATAATTAGGTCTATGGTGTTGACACAATAATTCCCTTGGAGTTAGAAATTCTTTCATTGTGAATTTCTCTTCGAGGACTTATTGATGATACCACTTATAAAGAGAAACAATTGCAACAACTTGAACTACTTGATGAACAATGCATTAACGCTCTTGAGCATATTCAAGCTTATTCGAAAAGAATGTAGCGTAGTTACAATGATAATGTCATTCCACACTCATTTAACAAAGCTGATTTAGTATTATATGAAAACAAATGCAATGTTAATGTCGACCCAGGTGAAAAAGGAAAGTTTAGTTTGAATTGGTTAGGCCCTTACATCATTCAGGAGAGCTATGGGCTTGGTACATATACATTAATAGAAATGGAAAATACACCTCTTACAGAACCCATCAATGCTTATTACTTTCTTTTACATGCTATTCAATTTTATTGTGTTAAATTAGATCATTATATGCATTTAATTTTTCATAATTAGATTATAAGAGCATTTAATTTAACATGATTACACTTAATATCAATGTTGTATCTAAATGAATATAAGTTTTTAAGTTAGATCACATGCATAAAATTAGATCATGAAGACATTTATTAAACAATCTACACCAAGATTGTTTAATAGATCACATAGACATCTAATCTAAACAAGAACACATATAGAAACAAAATGCTTATATATTAATCACAAAAAATTTATATACAGATCATTTATATACAGATCACCACAATGTGGCATAATACAAACACAAGTACATCTAGTGGGCCTATGACTACTGGATCCCTCAAAAATTGGTGGTGGTGCTCGCCGGGAGACGATGGATTGTGTGCGGCTCATGGAACTAACCCACTCTCGTAGGCCTCAGAGCTTGCCCTCTGTAGAAACCGCTCATACGAGTAGTGTGACGCGTTCCTGCTCTGCCCGATCCCTATCTTCCTATAGTCTCACCTAATATTCCTGAACTCTAGCAAGCTCTCCCTGTAGTCTGCCAAGCTCCACCCATATGACAACCACTAACTCACTCTCAACTAGAACTCGAGTGGTTCAAAGCTCCTCATATGCAACCTTAATCTCTATAAATGCAACACTCGACTACTCCTCTCAAACTCTATAATCATCAAGGGCCCTAATAGCCTCCTCATAGGTGGTCCTCTATTATGCTAATGTCTCAAATAGGTCTGTATGGTGCCTTGCCATAGGTGGTGACCCATGCTCTACTCCGTATAGCTTGTTGTGGAAGTAGGATGGGGTCATCTGTGTGATGATCTGTCTAACAAAATCATGTCACCCCTAGATATCACCATCAAAAAGTCAAACATAAAATACATCAAAACATGATATAATAAGAAATCCAAAACTAGAACTTAAAACATAATAAAAATAACACATCTTTACCGAGGCCACTAGCCTGCTGATCAAAATATTGATGGGTAGGAAGTGTGGAAGGTCCAACACTGTTGCTCCCTCCATGCTCATGAGATGCTATGCTTGTTGTGCTCACTGACCACGATCGGGTCACTCTGGGAGGAACTAAGTGTCTCTCCTCACGAGAATTTGCGATATCCATGGCTCTATAGGCTCATCTCTCATCGGTTGCTCTGCCTCCTCATCCTCATCATCCTCATCTACCATCTCCGCTACTTTTTCCTCATCCTTCATGTCCCCATCCACAACTCTTCCCTCTCTCCCCGTAACCTGGATGAGGTCCACCATCGCCAATGAGGTGCTACATAGGGAAGACTACTATAGGTTGTGCTCCTATCTACCACTACTCATAGGCTATCGTGACACCTACGTCATCCTAATCTGATGATGGGGGCATGTTAGGATCCTCATCAGAATCTCTAGAAATGACATCATCAGTAGTAGGTCGTCGAACGTCCCCTAAACGAGTGTCGCTCCATGTTGTTCTTAGATATATAGGTCGTGGCCTAGGAGGTGGTTGCCTCTTTCCAAACTGTCTCATGACATGATCATAGTAGAATGGAAAGACTATATAATCATGCCACCCCAATAAGAGCTTGTCCCACTGCATCCTAACAAGATGTGTGAGATCTAGCCATTGCGGTATTGATCTGTATAGGATCTAGACTATATTGCAGAATTGAATGCTTATTTATTTACAATGTTTATTCCAAGTTAATAAAATCAAAATTAACTTAAGGAAATAAAAAAATGAAGGAATTAACAAACTGAGAGAAAGTGAGAGAGAAGAAGAGAAGTGCAGACAGCGTTTGATTATGGAGTTCGCCACAACGTAACTACGTCTCCGGGTCCGCTCCAATAGAGAGACCGATCCGATTAACTCCAAAAATCAATTACAAATGCACCACAACCATTCTTCAAGCACTTCGGTAGCGTAACGATGCTCTGACGTGCAAGAATGACTCAAAATAATCTCCTCAAGACCTCTCTTTCGTGTCACCTCAGCTTCTAGACTTCATCACCTGAAAAAAACTTCACTCCACTCTCATCTCACACCCCTTTAAATACATAAGATTTTCTCAAATCTCCCTATTTTACATAATATCCTCCATTTTTGCATAATATCTTGTAAATAACCACCTTATATCATATCTCCCTTATTAGGATTATTAAATAATCTTAATTAAGCCCCTCTACTTATTTCTTTCGGGCTTTTGTTTGTTTGTTTTATTTAAAATTTAGTTCATAGCCATTTGAAGGCTATTAGTTGGGTGGTTTACAATAAAAATAGACTATTTTGTTAAGGCCTCGGGCTAGTTAATAGAGTAAAAGAAAACAGACACCTAACAATATTAAATATTATTGGTGCTGTGGTGGTGGATAAACATTTTGGCATATGTGTGGTCGGCGGTTCCAAACCCACCGGCCATGTTTTATCCTCTAACTCTGCCAACCAACATAACAAAAGAAACCCATTACTATACATAGATGAGCGCTGGTGGTATGGTCGAACGGCTGGGCGGAATTCTCACAGTCGAGTGGTCTCGGGTTCGAATCAAATGCGGCCCGGTTATAATTTTGTTGCCAAACGACCGAAGGAAGATGAGCCACGTGTCAAGTTCTTACTGGACGATGAAGCCGACGTGGTGTCGACGGGGAGCTGACGTGTATGCTGACTGGCTTGCCAACTGTACCGCCACATAGACACTGACTGTACTGCCACGTACCAAGTGCTCATTCGCCGACGAAGACATGTCAATGCTGACTGGACTACCACGTCTATGCTGACTGGATGTACGGATGAAACGTGTCATCATCTGATTGGCTCCGTACCGATGACTCACCGCTACGTGTTTCACCCAGATTCGTCCATATGTATTCCGTACAGTACGGACTGACTGCTGATGTCAGCATCCATACGGTCCACCTCAAAAGTCAACTGAAAGCTTTGACCACTGATAACTCTCGCGTACGATGTCGGATTTCGACAAAACGAACGTCGTCGGAATCATCTCGACGAGCTCTTCGCGATGATGCCAACTTCATAAAAATTTTGACAACATCATTTTTTCTGCTTCCTAGACGCCCTTTGATCCCAGTTTGACCCAAAGTTTGACTGGCCATAACTTGCACAAACAGACTCCTTTTCGCTCCGTTCGAGTTGCGTTGGAATCGGGACATCAAGCTCTTTCTGATGGTGTAGATTTTGGAGAGAAATGAGACACTTCAATTTTCATTGAAAATATCCATCGGATCAGGTATGGTCCTATAGGGTCTCCATACTATATCGTCCTCATCGAGCTGATCAAACATAACCCTCCAAAATCACAGGTCCCCAACCTATCAAAATATATCTCAATGTGTAGCTGAATGCCCAAGGGTAACCAATGGCTGCTACCATGGGATAGCCTATCGGCCTCATGCATGTGATATGCTCAAAGGTCCACACTTGTAAAAGTGTACAATGCACAATGCTATGTAACTCTTTATGAAAAAAATGCTCAAGATCATAGTATAGATGAGCTAACATACTATGACCCCAAGAATAGATTGTTTGATGTCGCTCCATATGTTGAATAGTATGTATGAGGCTGTAAACAAAGATTTTGGCACCCAAATGCTTTCTAGCCCTTCTAGGGTTTTTCGCTTAAACGGGGAAAGAATGGGCGAAAATGCAATGTACACATTCAAGATTAATGTAAGGATGGATACAATATGCCTAAATGTAATGTTATAAATGCAGAAAATTGAAGAAAGATGTTGATTATTAAATGAAAACTAAAGAAATGTGCCTTGTTTGAAAACACATTGTGAAATGCACAAAGACCTAGAAATGAAAGCAAACTGTAACATAAATGAATGAGACTGAATTTGTGCACCTGAGATCTTGTTGGAGACTAGAAATGACTTCTGAAATGTTGCTGATGCTAAAAATTTGGACTACATGGACTCATTCGCCATTCTGGGTGAATTAGTCCCAGATCTAGGAAACTGTTCGGGAGCCCATTTCAGACAAATGGGTATCCAAAACTATAGAAAACCTTTTTCAGGACTAGAAGTGGGACTCATTCGCCACTAATGGTGAATCAGTCCACTTTTGAATTCATGAAAATCCAAAAGTGGAAACAGAAGCCCTCGGTCTGCACTTCAGTTCCTAACAGGTGTCTGCCTCCGAAAGTTTGATTTGCAGCACTGAAAGTGACTTTTTGTTGATATTTTGACCTTGCAAGGAAGAAGATGACTCCAATAAGTCTTCAACCTATTCTTCAATTATTTCCAAGAAAATATTGATTGTTAGGGCATGCAGGTTTGCCTTGGTCAAACCCCTTTTTAGGTTATTAAACCAAAATGTAGAAATAATGTAATGAAGCATGAAATAATGGAGTTAATACCTTTCCATGATGATTGATCTTGATTTTCTGCAGCAAAAGATGAATATTCTACCCTTGAATGTCCTTGAAAGCTATCTTGATGACTTAGAATGATAAAACCCTAGCTTGGTTGACTTGAAGTGGAAGATAAATGATGAGTGAATGATAAGATGTGTATATGAATTAGGGTTTATAAGCTTGTATTTATAGGAAATCCATCTAATTTTCCAATTAATTTGATCCCTAAGGCCGACATGGAGAAAAATTAAACTTAAATTCCAACTTTTCTCGCTTAAACCCTGAAAAATGGCTCAAATAGGACTCATTCGCCATAAAGGGCGAATGGGTCCCACCTAGATGGGACAGATTCACCCCTAATGGTGAATGGGTCCCACAGGGACCATTCTATTAAGTGGAATGCCAGGAAGTAAGGAAATCAGGTTTATATGATGACTTTGTCAGTTATTTCATCAATTTATGCCTCGGGATGCACAATATGGGGCCATAGGGGCCTATTAATGATGATGTAAAGGGTGGATGAGGCCAAGTACACAAATTTCAATGTGAAAGTGTGATTAAATACACTTTACATCATTAAAATAGGGTCCATACAACCTAGAAAGGCACAACATCCAATGTGAATGTGTAAAACACATTACAACACTAGATTAAGATTAAGTTTAATTTAAAAGCCTTCTAGATTAATGTGATAATGTTGTTAAATACGTTTTACAATGTTGAATTAAGGGGAAAATGGGTTCATTAAGTATAGAGAGGCGTGAAAGTCTTTTACAACACCTTTACAAAATATCAATAGATGCATTTTATTCTGTTTGCAAGGGTCCAAGACCTAGTGTGGATGTGTAAAACACCTCACAACACTAAACCAAGGCCTCATTAAGTCCAATTTTTTGTTAATTATTCCCATATCAAGCGAGCAAAAAGGGATACTTTTTTTGTGTCCATAGTTATCCCCCACTTTAGTGAGAGGATGAACTTGCTTCAAACTCACACTAAAGTAGACATTCAAGAAAGGGTCCATTCGTACCAAGGGGATGATAAAGAATGACAAAGACCAAAGGAGGTTGTGCAAGCCCCCAGGATCCTAAGTCAAACCAACATAAGCGTGAAAGGACATGCATAAGGTGAATGATGTTGCAACAAAACAAGATATGTGATCATGCAATGGCAAGAACTAGAAGGAAGAGAAAAGAAAAAATGAAAAGGTGGATCAAGCTTCAACCGTTTGTCCAACACGATGTGGATCGAATCTAGGTTGTTTGTCCAAAAATGCATACTCACTCTGAGGCAACGAAACTCTTGGTTGTCCGTCGGGTGAGAAGTCCAAAGTATACTCACTCTGGGTCCACAAAACTTCTGGCTATCCACGGGGTGAGAAATCCACAAGGTGGCTGTGGGGAAAATTCATGCCTCAAAATGGGCTTCCCGCTCAACCATACCAAAGTTATACCTCCTGATAACTTTAATAAGGCACCACATGAAAATGGTTTTCGAGCTCTATAAGGTAAGAAAAACTTTGTATGCTTGACACTCATAGACATTGTAAATGCAAGATAGTGTAAGGAATGTTCGAAGGGATTTTGCTTAGTTTGTGAAAGGTCTCATCTTAGGGAACATTATGCCTAATGTTTCCAAGAGAGGATAAGTGTAGATGGTCTCATCTTGTTTCCAAGAGAGGACAAGTGCAAGGTCTCATCCTAGGCAACATTGTACCTAATGTTTCCAAGAGAGGAAATCATAAGAAAAAGAAAATCACATAATGAAATGTGAGTGTGGATGTATGCCCCCACTTTAAAGCGGTTGCTAACACCATTATTGTGAGCAATTGCTTTAAAGTAGAAGAGGAGGAAGAAGACACGAGAGCTTATTCAGAAATCCCTATGCCAAGTCATATGCTACATCATGAAAAAGGTAGTATCTCACATGTGAGCCAACCTAAGGCGTGTCGTCCACATCCCAAGCTTGCTCTTATATGTTCATGAAAGGTTAACGACGAGCCAAAAGAGGAAACGATAGGTGACATATGAGAATAAGGCTATCCAACCCCTTGCTCCCACTTAGTGCAGGACAAAGGTGATTCGAAGTGATGGATAAGATGCATGCTAGAGTGAAAATCAGTATCAATTAGAGGAACTAGGTGCCCCCACAGAAGGAATAACACCAAACTACTTAAGATGTTAGATTTTACTACTCAAAGCCTTACATTCATTAGTGGAATGACCATGAACTCTATGATATGCACAAAATGAAGTCTTCTAATAGCATTTCTTTCGAGTTCGTGGAGGGAGATATATCAAGTGATCTTGGAGGAGTCTTGACAAGATACCCTCTTGATCAATGATAGAAGGTGGTCTGGCAGTTTGCGACAAAGACACCTCTTGCTTAGTATTAGTTGTCATACCTGTGCAAGACTCTTGAGATTGTGAGATTTTGTTCTCTCCTTTGTAAAATCTAACGGATTCAATTCATGAGTGTTTTGTGAGATGACATTGACATTAAGTGAAGATGTGTTGATGTTGAGTGAAGGCTTGGCGATTTCTATCAAAGGACAATAACCAAGACCATAAGTTGTTTGTTGTGTGATAGGATTGATAGGGTTGTGGATACCTTGTTCATTAGCATCACATCCTTTTCCACTGTATCCATGTTGTTTCATAAGCTCATAAACTTTTCCATAAAGCTTTTTCATTGCTTTTGGATTGGGTTGTTGGTCGTTGTTGTGTTCGTCAAAGGTTGTTGTATAATTTTCTTCTTTGCCTGAAGTGGTTGAACTGTATGCTTTTGAAGGATCGCCCATGAGTGGCGGTGTGAAGTATAAGGAATCCCACTCATCATCTAATAGCTTTGTGCATTGTTCTTTGTTTTGATATTGTACGAGTTCCACATGTGTAGTTGATGTTGATGTGTTTAAGGGATTTTCTTTGTGTTTCTCAAGTTGTAAGACACTATAAGGCTTAGGATCAATGTCAAGGGTGTATACTTTATTTTTGTAAATTTATTTCATTTTTTGATGAAGAGTGGAAGGCACACCATTCATTGCATGAATCCACGGTCTGCCTAAGATAAGATTACATGAAAGTTAATGAGGCATAACATGGATTGGTGTATTCAATGTGGCCACTCCAACTATAAGAGGCATAATGATCACCCCAAGTGGCCTATTTTTGACAATTTCAAATCCCTTAAGATAGAAAGAATCAGGTCGAATGTTCAATTGATCAATGCCAAGCCTATCCAAAAGGCTCACACTACACACGTTAAGGGCAGAGCCGGTATCTACAAGAGTTTCTTTATCCCTGTAGTATTGTACTGAGCTATGATCATGAAAGGATCATTTTTTTTTTGCACTGCCAAAGAGGGGAGTTCACTTTGGTGGAAAATAATGTTAGTGTTTAATCCTTGAATTATGGTTGCTATGTCAGTCGGTTGCACATTAGAAGGGATAGGAACTTTTTGTAAGGCCGTTTGAAGCATAGTGTGATAGTTAGGTGAATTCTAAAGAAGGTCCTAGAGAGATATCTTTGTGGGAGGGCTCTTAAGTTGTTCAAAAATATCACACTCCCTTAATCAAGGCAGTATAGAATTTGGCAAAGATAAGGAGGTTGGGATTGTTGTGGTTGTGGATTGTTTCTAGTGTTAGATGTATGAGCAACGGTATTATGACTCAGTTGTTGTGAAACATTATGTTGAGGTGGGACAAGATAAGTTTAGGTTTGTTCTAAGTGTGAGCTTTGTGTGTTGGTGGATAAAGGATGAGTTCGGGTTGGTGTTGAGTTTGTTGTTTGTGTGAAGGTGGGTAGAGAATTAGAGGGTTCTTAGGATGTCCCATGGGGTATGTATGAGGTTCATTGATCGAGGGTGATCTAATAGACACTTGTGTATTCATAATATCAGCGGTCTTGGTTTGATGTATCTCTAATAAAGGGCAATCTAGAATCACCCTTTTTATCGTGAGCTAAGGAAGACACGTGACTATTGTTGTTATTCTTTAACACCATGATATTCTCCTTAGGAGGAGATTTTTTAGGAGAACTACGAATCAATTTTTTTTGACATTCATGGATTGGTTCTTCTAAAATGACTTCATTGCAAGTAGGGGAATGATCAATGGTTGAATTATCTTTCTCAATAAGGGTTGCCTTAGGTGAAAGAGGACACGTAGGATTTTCATGACTCTCATTGGTTGTGTTTTCTATCATCAAAGCATCTTCCTTACAACTAGGGGAGATAATAGGAGAAGAACAAGTATAATTATCATGATCATTTATGACTTCATTCTTTTCTTCCCTAATATTTTCCAAAATAGGATAGGTGGGGGAAGGATCATAAAGAGGGTAGTTGTAGAGCAACATATCCTCATCATTTATAATCTTGTCTTCCTCGAAATCATTCTCACAATGCAAAGAAGAATGGAAATTAGGTAAGGTGATGTTTAGGAATGTGTCAATGTTTTCATTCTCTTGTGCTAAAATATCTTCCCAAAGGGGATGAGGAGAAGGACAAACGAGATCCTCATGATTCTCAATGATTGTATCTTCTTTCACCAAGATACCTTCGTCACTAAAAGGAGAGGTATCGAGAGAAGTAAAATTATTATCACCATGGTTATCTATGTTTTTATTCTCTTCTAACACAACATCCTCACAAATAGGAGAGATAGGAGGGGGTGTAATTGTAAGGTTAACATTGTCATTTTTGCTCTCTTGCACTAAGAGACTTTCATAACTAGGCAATGCATTGAATGAATGACTAACATGCTTATTTACTAACTTGTTCTTTGCAAATTTGGAGACGATTGAAACTAACATTTGGAAAAAAGAAGAAGTAAACTATACAAACTTAAAATGCAATGTAAGGATGTAAAGTGAAATGCAATTTTTAGGTTTTCAAGCAAGATAATTTCTTGTTTACACGATGCAACGATTTGAAAATGAAATGTTGTGAATGCTAAAGTGCAATTAAGTAATGCATGAAATGAGCTAATTTAAGCTAAATATAATGAAATGCATGTTACAAAAACTCGGCCAATTGATACAGATAGGTAATGGCACCAAACAAAAGTTGAAAAATAGGGTTTTCAGTTTTGTAAAAGGCAGTTTTAGGGGTGAAAATGGACTGATTCGCCCAAGGTGGGGAATGAGTCCCAATGGGGATTTTTTTCAAAATTTTCAAAAAGATTTGAGTGATCTTGATGTTGTTTGAGTTCTATGATGCAGACCTAAGTTAAAAATTTAGAATTTCAAAAAAAATCAATGATTAAAGATGCTAAAAATGCAACCTATATGCACTTTTACTAATGCAAAATTTTAAACCCTAGAATGCAAATTAATCAATGTAAATACTCATGCAAAGTTAATACAAGCTAGATCTAGGATGATGAAGGAATCCAAATCATAAAAGAAAATTATTCTAAAGGTGGGTTCACCAAAATGGAGACAAAGATTTTGGCACCCAAATGCTTTCTAGCCCTTCTAGGTTTTTCACCTAAAACGGGAAAGAATGGGCCAAAATGCAATGTTACATTCAAAGATTGATGTGATGTGGGTGCAATATGTTGGCATATGGCTTGCTTGATGGCATGTGGCTTCTAGTGTTGTCATTGATGGCAACCTAAGTCATCCCTCTAGTTTGCAGACCAAGATTTTTCCATACCGGCAAGATAAGTAAAGATCAAAGTTTTTCCTGCAGCAAGTATGAAGAACAAGGTATCCGGTTAGTCAATCGATTTGTATGCTTCACCGGATCATCATTTTGAGTTGTGGATCTTCGAGAGAGTTTTTTAAGCATCTATTCTATCTTGTTGTTAAGTTTTGTGATGTTTCATTGAACAGTGTATGAGTTAGGAGATCCGGTTGGATGTTTTGGCAGGGTGTTTTCTATTTATTTGCTCATTGTGGCCAACCTAGTGAATGTTGCATGTCGCAGATGTATAAGGAGTAATTAATTAATTGTTTCTTGTGTTGGTTATTTTGTTTTGGGTCATAGCTATGTCTTAGCCGACTTTAATGGGTACGCATTAAATTTAATTTGTGATTTGATCCGACCATTGAAGGATATTTCATGTTTTGTTAAAGCCGACTTGAAGTAAAGAAATCTTTGTTAGCGGATATATATATGAGATCGATAATTCATTTTGAGAAGTGAGAAAAGAAAGTGTGAAAGTGTGTGAATGTGTGTGAAGAGAAGAGTAGATGTATGCACGAGTATTAGAAGGGTGATTGAGCGATCTATGCATAGTTCCAAAAGGGCAGAAAAATAGGGCAGAGCAAAGCAGAAATACATAATAAGTCAGAAGGGTTGAAGATCATGTACTGAGCTTTATTGGAACTGAATCCAGGCATTTAGAGATGTTATCCTCTCAGTTCAAATTTTTGTTGTAATCACAAATATTTTGTAAGGCAGTGAGCTCTAGGCAGTGTGCCTGAATGCATGTGCATTCCCTTTTGTTCGTAATTTTAACAAAGTATAAATTATGGATTAACCTCCACCATGGTTTTTCCCCTAACAGGGTTTCCACGTAAAAATCTTGGTGTTATGGTTCTTTGATTATCTTGTTCATGTTATTGTATCTTTATTTTTGTTTATGTGTTGTAAATGGTTTAAGACCAGATTTAAAGTTTAAATTTGCTGAACATTGATTCACCCCCCCTCTCAGTGTTCCCCGAGTCCAACAATTGGTATCAGAGCAAGGTTCCCCTACAGGAAGTTTAACAACTTGAGGTGGATCTTGAATTGTAATGGACTTTGGTGGTCTTCAACAACAACTTCTGGTGGCACTTGATGATCTTGATCAGTTTAAAGCAGAAGTCATGGAATTAAAAGAGTTATCACGGAATCTAGCAACGCTCGTTCCACGGATAACCCCCTACGAAACTTGTTCGTTTCCTAGGATTCATGAAGTTCAAGAACGCAAAACAAGGTGATTTTCACGTCACCTTGAAATGTGTTCCAAAGTCTCAAACATTCATTTTGAGCATCCCCCTATGTTTTCCTTGCGAAGACCTTTGAAACAAGCCCCTTCGCGAAGTCTCACTATTTGTACTTAGTTAATTGTGAAAAATGCAGTTGCGCTGAAAAAGTGTGCTCCTGCTCACAAGCCAAAAATTGGCTAAGTATAAAAAGTGCAGGGGCGTTGTTTTTCAGCGCCCCTGCATAAAGGTGATTTGTTTCAAAGTGTAAGAGCGCTGAAAAAGTGCGCTATTACACTTTTTCTCCTAACTTAGTCATTTTTTTGCCTCTGCCCATTTTTTCATGCGTTTTACATTTTCGTTCATTGTGCCACTTTTCGTGCCTAAATTTATTGCTCGACTTGAGTTAGGTTTTTGGGTTTCCCATTTACTTAAAAGTGTTTTATTGTTCCTTTTTCATTGTTCATGATCTTCAAACTGTATTCCTTATTGTTGGGCGAAATTCTCTCAAGCTACAAAACACGTTTTTGGAGATTTTTGAAATTCCTCTTAACTAAATTTCGCGCTTCCTCTTGGTGAGTCGTTCTCCTTACTTTCTCTCCTTTTTCCTTCATTTTTTTTGTACATAGCTTAGGTTTTACATGTGCGTTTTTTATTCTTACCTTCGTTTCTTCATACGTTTTTTCTGAACACGCCTTTCTCTTTAATTTAACGGCTTTTTGAATATCTTTCCTGGTGTATGGACGTTTCTTTTCATCCCAATCTCATTGTCTTTCTTTCTTCATACGTCCATCTTGTGTCTACGCGTTTTCCTAATACAAAACTTACGCAATGGGGTTTTCATGGCTCGTTTTGGTGTGATTTCTCTCTTCCCACTTTCAAGCATTGTCGTGTTTGCTTACCTCTATCACCATCAGTGTATAGTTGTGTAAAGATGTAGGTTTGTCTTTCCAAAACGCGTGGCAAGAGGGTTCCTCTTCAAAAATACATTTTTGCAAATACTTCACACGAAGAAATTTGTGTCTCAAGAGTCAAGCACTGTTTTTCAACCTCACTGCACATTGTTTTTTCCAAAACTCAAGCTTCGCATGTAATAGCATCCAAAATGTGTGCATATACTTTCAATTTGTTCTTCCCAAGTGTAAATTAACAACTCCACAATGAGGGATGTCATGGCGCTGAAAAAGTGCGCCCTGACATTTTGAAATATTTTCTAACATTGAAAAGTGCAGGAGCGCACTATTTCAGCACCCCTGCATCAAAGTCAAAATTCCCCAAAATGTAAGGGCACTGAAAAAGTGCGCCCTTACACTTTTCACAATTTTTCCCTAAAATGTTTCAAACTTTCCCAATTCAGTCCTGAACCTTTCTCTTTCCATTTTGTGCATCGTTTTGCGTGCCTTGTCATCCGCTCCACACTTGCTCATCATCATTATTTGTTTTGCGCATTCCCATGCTATTTAACAACTAATGTTTGTCCTGGCTCGACACTTTGCAATCTCTTTTCAAAGACCTTCAAAGTTGAGGGATCAAAGTTTCAATTGTTCTTGATGACTGCCAGTAAACCTCCATCTTCTTCAAAAGCGAAAGGCAAAATAAAGTATAAATATCAAGGTGTCTATCCGCCGACTGTAGTGGTCTCCAAGGTGGAAGAAATAAAAGACGCAGAGGTTGGCCATCAAGACTTGGTTGATTTTGCAAAGAAAACAGAGTTGAAGCCTCTTCCTAACCCGATGAGAGCAATTGTACACAGTAACCTGCATTTGGTAGCTATGTTTCCTACTGCTGCACACAATACATAATTTTTCCTTTAGGTGGCATCTCATTACATCAGGGAAAGCCGAAGTGTGATTGATTCTTCTGGGCACGAGATTTTAAGAGTCGACCCTGATTTCTTTGATATTGTGTTCAAGGTTCCTCAAATGGAGAAATACATTAATATCTCTATACAAAAAGCACAAGAAGTCTTTGACGTTGATCCCAACAAGGCTAAAAACCTAATAAATACTCAATGGTTGAAGAATCCTAGACAATATGTTTCCAGATGGCCAAAGGGACTCCTGCAAAGTGATTTCAAAGATGACGTCAAAGATATGATCACATTTTTAAGCAGAGTAAAAGGCTTACCAGAATCATCCACTATTCATGATTGGATGTATGAATACATCAGGATTGTAAGAAGGCAAAAGGTGCGCATTGACTGGGGCAAATAGATCAGTGATGAAATACATGAGCAGCTGATCAATGTGCTTTCCACATTGAAATTCTATATGACTTCTTACCTAGTGTACGCAGCAGCTGTAATGAGACAAATCCCAAGTCTATCAACTAGAATTGAAGGAAAGCTTCCATCACTTTAGGCGGGTTACAGATGCTTTCTTCGCACCTTTGCTTTTCAATTTTGATCCAGCTCTCAAAAGGAGGAGGGTATCTGATGAGGCTTATAAGGTGGTAAGTAAAGCTGGATGCCTATTTCTTCAATTCCCAGTGTTTACTTATTTGAGAGTAGGGTGCTACACTAGCTGTCCTTACATGCTGCCACGTTATCCTTCAGATAACTGGGTTCTCATGGAGACATGCAGACAGCTGATTTCAGTGCAAAAAGAACAAAGAAGTAATCACAAGCGTGGATTCAAGTTCCCACTGACAATTGGCAGATATACTATCCCAACTGTACAAAAATCCAAGTATGTTTATGCTGAAATGCAGATCATGACAATCAAGACCTATAGGTATAGGTTTTATTTTGATTACCGAGATGTCAGAAAGAAATTGCAAAAGGGTCATCATCATAAGTACCGTTTTGAAGACATCTGGGCTAATTGTAGAGATGAAGAAGCCATTCGCAAAATGGATTATTGTAGGTTGATTGTTCAACAGATCAGAGACCTTGATATTGCTGACCTACCAGAGGATTTTGTAGATCTTTGCGATATCATGAATGCTCTCTATGATGAACAAGAGGTTTATAAAAGGCCTTTGCCTGCAATTCAATGGTCTAGGAAAGAAATTACCAGCATGAGAGAGAGATTGAAGCCAATCCTAGCCAACATTGTAGAATGGTTACATAAGCATGGTTATGAAATGAAAAGTTTCAGAACAGATTCAGAAGGAGAAGAATCTGAAGCAAAAGCTCACCAACAGCAAGAACTCCACATGAAAAATAAATCGGCGGCTGTTCCCACTTCTTCACAAAGAGGTCCCAAGATCAAGTTTACTGTTGGCAAGAAAGATACCCAGTCCGTCCCAGAAGGAGAAACCACAGAATCCAATCCATCTCGCTCTAAAGGTAAAAATTCCATTCCAGAGGAGATAGATTCCGACGAAGAAGGTACTTCTAGTGATCAATCTGCTGAAGATGAAGATTCAACAGAAGCAGACTCCAATGCAGAAGAGGTTTCTGAAAGCGGGCAAGAGTCTGAAGAAGATTTTGAAGAAGAATCTGAAGGTGATTCTAAAGGTGAACCAGAATCGAAGAGACAAGAGGGTGATCAACAGGAATCCAGGCATGATCAAGAAAGAACTACTTATCCTCCTAAGAATGTAGTTGAGGAAATTCCTAGAACATCATCGCCTATGATTTCCAGTGTTCCTCATACCCCTCCAAGTTCAAGAACTCCTCCACCTCCTGTTCCCTCGTCACCCATTCCTACCACATGCATTCCTGCAGTTGAGATATCCACTATTCTTGGAGCATCAACCCCACTTGATACTCCCTCAGTGACAAGCATTCATATGGTTGATATACTATCAAGTCCTCCATCGTCCATTCCTAGCCTGTCTTCACCAACATATGATATCACTTCTGAAAATGAATTCAATCGTTTCATGAATGAGTCAATGTGTGATCAACTCAATGTGTAGTCTATAGGAGCAATGATGACATACACTTCTCCTATTGTTACAATACCCATGGTAACCTCAGATGTGACAATAACTTCAAAAGTGAAGATGACAACTGAGTTGACAGTGAATCCAGAAGTTCACACCTCTTTTCTTCCTCCTTGGCTGATATCTCAAGTGTCGAAGCGGAAGAAGAAATGATCTCTCCAGAGGAGCTCGACCTCGAAGAGATAGTCCCTCCAAAGGCTAAAGGGAAGAAAAAGGAAAAATTCTACTCAAGGTTGAATGTTGACAAGACTGGCAACAAGTATGCAGAGATTGGCTAACCACCGCAAGAAGAAGGAGATGTCAACATGGAGGACTACACGGTAACAAAAGTCCAGCTTGGCAAGGTTACCAATGAAAGTGCAAAGGATGATGCGCAAGTGACATTGGATAACTTGGCTGGAAGAATGGATAAAATGGAGCCAGCTCGCAATATGTACAAGCAGAGGGTAGAGCATTATGCCACCGTTGTAAAGAGACTTGCAAGATCTACAACTAATGCACAACCGCTGACAGTGGTAAGTATTGAAGACCCAACTATCAAGAAAGTTGAGAAGTTCGCCTCCAAAGGCAGAGTGTTGTATGATTTTGTTGAGAAGATCATAGAACACGAATCTGAGATCATAATTGATGCGGACGAGAAAACTACCTTATTGGCCAAGCTCATCACAGAGCTTGATAAAGAAAAAAGTGTACTTTCCCAGGAGCGCAGAGATATGGAAAAATGCCTGTTGTCGTGGTCAGAGATGAAGCAGGTAAAGCTCAGTAAACTGGTGGAAGTCAGGGTAATTCTTGACAAAGAAAAGTTCATTGAGGTAAGAGAATCCTTGAAACATCAAATTCAAGTAATTCAATCTCTTATGAAAGATCTCCACCAAGTGCAGGAAGATGTCAAAGGACATCGTGTTATTCTTGAAAAAGGTATCAAAGAGTTTCCAGGTCAACTTCTTGAAGAGAATCGTCATCTTCCTACCGGCCACAGAAATATCTCAGATCTTCAAAGAAGCCATCATGAAGTTAATTGACAGTCCAGACTTTTTAGAAGCTTCACTGAACGTCATTTGTGATACAAGGCTCACATTTGATAACCTGAAAACGCATCTTGACAGGTGCAAGAAGGTTCACTCATCTTCCATGAGATCGATCACGAGAATTCACACCATTGTGGATTACACCATTGGTCTAGATGAGAGGTTCGTGCAGGAGACTAGGAAGAAATACGAAGATTTCCGTGCCCAAAGCAAGGAAACATGAAGAAAGTTCTTGATCTCCAGTGTTAGACATTTTCGGTGCATCCCTTTATGCATCTTGTAAATATTTCCTGACATCTTAGATGTCTTTTTGTAAATTGTAATTGTACCAAGTTCGAAGATGTAATCTTTTGAAAACAAATTACACTTTGACTTTGGTCAAAGTTAGGTGAGATCTCCTTAAATTGCTCACCTAACTTTCCTTGATTTTCTCAATTAGATTCCTAATTTTTCTCATCCCTCTTTCTATATAATGTGAGGGATTTCTATTGTAAATTTATCCTTTAGTATTTTGTAATGAAGTGCTGCCCTTTTTGAAGCAGAATTTTGAAACTTTGTGTTCATGCTTTGTGAATGAAATTCGATCAATAAAGAAGAAGATTGCAAGCCAGACTTTTTGTTGGATTCAATACTTTTATGAATTGATCTTATTTGGTGGTGATTAGCTTGAGAAATCTGAAGGACTCTAAGTAATTTATGTAAACTTTGTGTTACATCCTTTATTTAGATTTTCATTTGTGTTTTGGATAATATTGTTGAATGATCTACGAGACTTTGTGCTTGTAATTGTTCATGCTCTTTGGATACTTTGGTTGGACGATCTACAAGACTTTGCGCTTGTAATTGTTTATGTTGTTCGAGGAATTGCTACGTCTAAGAAGACTTTGTGCTTCTAACGTGACAAACGACACGCCTATCACAAATCCACCATTGATAAAGCTACGGAACGACTTTGTGCCTTCGTGAGCTTTCCCTTTAATTTTTACTAGTTTATTGTTAATCACTTCTGGTACCTCTACGCTTTGCTTTGACAAGATAGAGGTATTGGCATTACTATTTGTTGTTAGTTTAGAGTTATTAAGAATAAAGAACTTCCAAGAGTGAAGCATTGTAAACATCTTCTCTGAAAAAAGAGAGAAGGATGAATGTAACACACCCCCCCCACTTCGTAAGTATTGTGTACATTTTGTAATTATTGTTTGTTTTACTATCACTTCTGTCAGCAGTAAGAAGGGCGCCTCCCCTTTCCGAGAGGAGAGATTTACATCTCACATAGTTGTGGCTAAAGTCCAAGTTGTGTAATCTATTGAAAAGTTGATTACATAATTTTCAGCCAACAAAAAGAAAATCTTGTGGATGTTGAGACATTCAATCGTTGAAGGATAAAATCAATGAGTCAAGCGAAAAGAGGAAGGAACTTTGTGATCAGCTGAAGCAGAAAGAAAATAAAAGCTTGGAAGATGTTCACCTGAATCATACCCTAAAAGAGATAACTGAAGAATGTGAAAAACTTGCTAGGGACAATGCTACTGTAAAGCTTGAGATGGAATATGTGGCAATGAAGCTAACTAAGGAGATTGAAGAAAGGAAGAAGAATGAGGAGAATCTGGCACAGTCTTTAAAAGAAAATTCTGAAGAATGCAATGAAGTAAATAGTGGATTCATTTAAATGGAGATTGAACTACAACAATCCATAAATAATGAACAAGAGCTTGAAAGACAGATAGTTATTCTCAGAGATGAACTCACTACTGCAAATGAATACAAGGAGAAGTTCAAGATCAATTATGCTAAGCTTGATGAGCTGACTAAAGGATAGAAGGATGCAAATGATAAACAAGGTCTTGGATATGAGAAAGAAGAAAGCTCTGGATCTGAACATAAGGATTCTAGACAAAGAAATCAAATGAACAAAGACAAAAGGTATTTGGTAAGACAACCCAATGCTTAGAATTTTAATGGTTACTGCTTTGCTTGCAATAAATTTGGTCATATGGCTTCTCAGTGTAGAAGTAAAATAAATTCAAGCAATCCGTCATTTCTCGGTCAGTGTTTTAGTTTTAATAAGTTTGGTCATAAGTCAATTGAATGCATAAGAATGTTTGTTAGTGTAAGGAATGTTAAATGCTACACCTGTGGAAAATTTGGGCATATTGCTAATCAGTGCAGATCAAAGGGAAATCAATGGAATGAATGGTCTAGATAAAGAAATTCGGTGTGTTACAATTACAACAGATTTGGTCACATTGCAAGATTCTGCAGGAACAAAAACATGGATAGAAGAGGTCCAGTATACAAGGGAAAAATTTCACAAAGAGATGACAAAGGAAAAAGAAAAGTGATTATGGAAGAGATTAGAGATCAAATGAAGAAAACATGGGTAAAGAAGAGTGAATTTGATGAAGGAAATAAGCCCGTACCGAAAGCATCCTCCAGTAATTCCACCAAAAATTGATCTCAGGCCATTGGCCTCGGGGGAGTCTTTTCAAGAAAAATCCTTTGTTCCCCTGTCGGTAGCTAGCACCGCAATGCAAGAAATTGTCAGTAGTTGTGATAAAAGTTTGCAAATGCATTAGTGGTCGCTTATGCAGGAACATGAGAAGGAGAAGGTCCGTAGACAAATTTTTCTTTTGTTGTCTGAGAAAATAGAGTACCTAGAACTCCTAGGGAAAAATATTTAATGCCCCAAAAAGGTTAGGTGTGTGAAGTTATAAAAAGGGTATTTGGAACCCTCATTTGTCACATTGCATTAAAGAATAGCAAAAGGAGAGCCTTTGCAGTGAAATTTCAAAAGGAGTAAAGAAAATTCAACAGCAAATTCATTAGGTATTTCAGTTGCTTGTTGAATTTCAAATTTTGTGCTTGGTAGAAAACTTGTTCCGTACAGAAAGAAAAATGAAGCAAATCAAAGGAATGGAAAATTTGGATGAGTATAGCAGTGGAAAGATTAGGGTTGTGAGAAATTTGTTTCTAGCCGGTGAATTGAAGTGGCTTGAAGGTGCGAAACATAAAAGTTTGGACATTTGGAATGAGTTTCCTTATTTCATTAACGCGGAAGTGGTCAGGTTTATCTTGAACATATTGAATGAGGAAATTCTAACCTTGGATAAACCCTATCTTATTTTGAAGGATGTGATTAGAAATTTAACTAGTCTATGTAATGTTGGGGATATTCTGAACAAGAAGTCGATTCAGAACAAGGAAGTTGAAAACCTAACCAGAGTGATAGGAGATCAGAGGGCTCTAGTAATTTCAACGATCAAAGATCCAATAACAAGGTACATTGCACATGGGATTTCATACAAAATTTTCTTTAGGAATAGGGAAGGCGCAGTTTATATCACTCACAAAATGATTATGGAAGATGAAAATTTTAATCTGTGTGGATTGCTGAAGGATCAGTTGATGGAAAATGTGCAATTGACAAAAGAAGTAGATTACCCCTTCAGGTTTGGTACCTTAATCATATCTATCATGATGTATTTTCTGAACTGCTTTCCTCATAATGATAATGTGGTATGGAAGGAAAATGAACCAGTTTGTAAGAAAATCTTTAAACATTCTAATGCTTTGGGAAATTATGAGCAAGTATATGCAAATTTCTTTAAGGAATTGCTAGGAAAGTTTGGAGAAGTTAAGATTCCCCTTCCAGTAAAGATTCTTGAAGTTGGATCATCTTCCAATAAAATTGAAAGGAAGCAGAAAAGGGCTCTAGAGTTTGCTGATGACACCCCTCTGGTACATAAGTCCCCAAGAACTGAAGAAAAAGGCAAAGGACAAATAATTGTGGATATACCAGATGAAGACTCTGATGAGTACACTCCTAGGGATGAACTAGAATCAGTTGAACCAGATGTAATAATAGCAAAAGGAAGCAATGAAGAAGGTGCTTTATTCAAAGCAAAGATATTGCAGATTGTTTAGGAGGAAGATGGAATGCAAAAGATTGCTGGCATATGGTTAGATGGACCATCATATGAGCAGGACCTGATTGAGAACACATTGAGTTCTTACTTTGTGCATAATAACATTGGATTGGAAAGTTTGAAGAATGTGCTTCTAGAAGAAATGATTGAATGTATTAGGGAGGCCATGGCCTCTGAACCTTAGGACAAAACAGAGGAATAAGTAATTCTACATCTGAGGGAGCAGTTTAGGTTGTCCCTTACCAAACTAAAAAAGAAAGTGAATGAGTTAAGGCAATGCATTAATTCGGCTAATAACATTTACAACTATTGTCTTTGGTGGCCTCATGTTGTTGGGAGGTATAAGGAAAAGCTAGAGCAAATTGAAGCTAAGTTGATAAAAAATGGTCAAGATTACAGTATGCTTCAATACCAGGATGGAGCAATCAAGAAAAAGATTTAGGAATTGCAGTCTGAGCATGCAAAAGTCCACTTTTCTAGAAACACTCTTGTGGACACCTTTTGGAAAGTCAAGGATCTGACTAAATGCAGGTTGGAGCATCTGATTGAGTTCTTGAGGAAAGGAGAAAAACTAGAAGAAGCAATTATAATCCCAGAATCCCTCATTCAAATTATTAACAAGACATCTGAGAATAATAGCATGATCTTAATCATTGGGATTTCTATAGAAACATGGAAGAAATTTCTCTCGGGTATGAAGGATAAGTACAAGTTAATTTTCTAACTTAAGTAGCAGTTGTACTTAAAATTTTGAATTTTTGAAAGGGGGAGAGAACTTAGTAAAGAATATATTTTTCATTGATGTCAAAGGGGGAGGAGAGCAGTGAAAAATGCTTTATCATTCTAAGGGGGAGTTTGAGTTTTGAAATTTTGAATTATGACACTTAGTCATTTTTCACTAAGTGTTGCCATCAATGCCAAAGGGGGAGATTGTTGGCATATAGATTTCTTGATCGAATGTGGCTTCTAGTGTTGTCATTTATGGCAACCTAAGTCATCCCTCTAGTCCAAAAATCAAGATTTATCCATACCGGCAAGATAAGTAAAGATCAGAGTTTTTCCGATAGCAAGTATGAAGAACAGGGTATTTGGTCAGTCGATCGATCTATATGCTTCACTGGATCATCATTTTGAGTTGTGGATCTCCGAGAGAGTTTTTAAAGCATCTATACTATATTGTTGTTAAGTTTTGTGATGTTGCATTGATCGATGTATGAGTTAGGAGATCTGGTTGGATGTTTTGGCAAGATGTTTTCTATTTATTTGCTCATTGTGGCCGACCTAGTGAATGTCGCATGTTGCGGATATATAAGGAGTAATTAATTAATTGTTTCTTGTGTTGGTTATTTTGTTTTGGGTCGTAGCTATTTCTTAGCTAACTTTGATGGGTACGCATTAAATTTAATTTGTGATTTGAGCTAACCATTGAAGGGTATTTCATGTTTTGTTAAAGCTGACTTGAAGCAATGAAATCTTTGTTAGCGGATATATATATATATATATATATATATATATATATATATGAGATCGGTAATTCATTTTGAGAAGTGAGAGAAGAAAGTGTGAAAGTGTGTGAATGTGTGTGAAGAGAAAAGAAGATGTCTGTGCGAGTATTAGAAGGGTGATTGAGCGATCTATGCACAGTTTCAGAAGCATAGAAAAACAAGGTAGAGCAGAGTAGAAATACATAATCAGTTAGAAGGGCTGAAGATTGTGTAATGAGCTTCATTGGAACTGAATCTAGGCATTTGGAGATGTTATCCTCTCAATTCAACTTTTTTTTGTAATCACAAATATTTTGTAAGGCAGTGAGCCTTCCATATTTTGAGCAGTGTGCCTGAATGCATGTGCATTCCATTTTGTTCATAATTTAATAGAGTATAAATTATGGATTAATCTCCACCATGGTTTTTCCCCTAACAGGGTTTCCACGTAAAAATCTTGGTGTTATGGTGCTTTGATTATCTTGTTCATATGCTTGTATCTTTATTTATGTTTATGTGTTGTAAATGGTTTAATCTGGATTTAAAGTTTAAATTTGTTGAACACTGATTCACCCCCCCTCTCAGTGTTCCCTAAGTCCAACACAATATTCCTAAATGTAGAAAATTGAAGAAAGATGATTATTAAATGAAAACTAAAGAAATGCACCTTGTTTGAAAACACATTATGAAAAGCACAAAGACCTAAAAATGAAAGGAAACTGTAACATAAATGAATGAGACTGAATGTGTGCACCTAGGATCTTGTTGGAGACTGGAAATGGCATTTGAAATGTTGTTGATGTTAAAAATTTGGCCTATAAGGACTCATTCACCATTCTAGGCGAATTAGTCCCAGATCTGGGAAACTATTCCAAAGCCTGTTTTGGACAAATGGGTATCCAAAACTACAAAAAACCTTTTTCAGGCTTGGTAGTGGGACTCATTCACCACTAGTGGAAAATCAGTCCACTTTTGAATTTCTGAAAATCCAAAAGTGGAAACAGAAGCCCTTGGTCTGCACTTTGGTTCCTAACAGGTGTCCACCTCCGAAAGTCTGATTTCCAGCACTGAAAGTGACTTTTTGTTGATATTTTGACCTTGCAAGGAAGAAGATGAATCCAATAAGTCTTCAACCTATTCTTCAATGATTTCCAAGCCTCCAAGATGCCTAAATCTGCAAACACACAAGAAGAGAAGGAGAAAATATTGATTGTTAGGGCATGGGGGTTTTCCTTGGTCAAACCCCTTTTTAGATAATTAAACCAAAATGAAGAAATAATGTAATGAAGCATGAAATAATGGAGTTAGTACCTTTCCATGATGATTTATCTTGATTTTCTACAACAAAAGATGAATATTTTTCCCTTGAATGTCCTTGAAAGCTATCTCGATGACCTAAAATGATAAAACCCTAGCTTGCTTGACTTGAAGTGGAAGATAAATGATGAATGAATGATAAGATGTGTATATGAATTAGGGTTTATAAGCTTGTATTTATAGGAAATCCATCTAATTTTCCCATTAATTTTATCCCTAAGGCCGACATGGAGAAAAATTAAACTTAAATTTCAACTTTTCCCGCTTAAACCCCGAAAAATGGCTCAAATGGGACTCATTTGCTAGCAAGAGCGAATGGGTCCCACCTGGATGGGACTGATTCACCCCTAATGGCGAATGAGTCCCACAAGGGCCATTCTGCTAGCTGGAATGCCAAGAAGTAAGGAAATCAGGTTTATATGATGACTTTGTCAGTTATTTCATCAATTTATGCCTCAAGATGCATAATATGGGGCCATAGGGGCCTATTAATGATGATGTAAAGGGTGGATGAGGCCAAGGACACAAATTTCAATGTGAAAGTGTGATTAAATAAACTTTTCATCATTAAAATAGGGTCCATACAACCTAGAAAGGCACAACATCCAATGTGAATACGTAAAACACATTACAACACTAGATTAAGGTTAAGTTTAATTTACAAGACTTCTAGATTAATGTGATATTGTCATTAAATACATTTTACAATGCTTAATTAAGGGTAAAATGGGTTCATTAAGTCTAGAGAGGCGTGCAAGTCTTTTACAACACCTTTACAAGACATCAATAGATGCATTTTATTCTGTTTACAAGGGTCCAAGACCTAGTGTGGATGTGTAAAACACCTCACAACACTAAATCAGGGCCTCATTAAGTCCAATTTTTTGTTAATTATTTCCATATCAAGCAAGCAAAAAGGGATACTTTTTTTCGTGTCCACAAAGTCCTCTATCTAAGTGAGTACCTCGTCCATTTGGAACTAATGCTAAGGCTATTATGATAGCCATAATGCGTCGTAACAAGGGTGCATGAGAGTACAACATCCACTCTAGCTCAACACGTGGTCCCATGCGCTTTGAAGCTATAGGGCGACCAAGACAATACTAAATATCTCCTCGCATCTATCAGTATGTCTAACCCTCCTCAAAGCATACTACATGTCCACAAATGGGTATTCTAAAGATCCTGTGGACATCCTCCAATGTGACTATCATCTCACCTGACGACAAACGAAATGTGCATGAATCAACATTCCACCTCTCAATGAGTACCATCGACATGGCATCATTATACCTCATGGGAGGTAGGAGATATCCAAATTAACCCTATCCCGTGTAATATCTCCTCCTCCTCAGACGGTTGGGTCACTTGCTCCCAGAGAAGGGTAAAAAGATGGCCACTTAGGCGTTGTTGTGCACGTTGTGGAACCTAAAAATGATGGAAGAAATCATTAGTAATACACCTTAAAAAGTCAATAAAACCATTAAAGTACAATTAATCTATCTTGGGATGCTTTGGCCAAAATTGGATGCTTGGCCCATTTTTGGATGGGGGTTCATGATACTTTAACCATTCTAGGATGCTTTGCGACAATTTTGGACAGGGTCCTAGAACATCTAATAATGCATAAAAGGGGTGTAGAACATAAAAACAAATCAAAAGAGAGTGTACAATAGACTCACCATACGCCGAAGCTTGCCTTGTGCAACCTCATCTCATAAAATTTCCAATCTATGGGGTCGGTATGCTCGTCGGCCAGATATGTCTACTCCTCTCTACAACACTATAATTTCCAAAAGGTAAATGTCAAAATGATTGTTATAATTGTCATTTTCATTCATATATAGTCAAGTTTATTAAAGAGAGAACATTTTATTCAAAGCACACTTCATTCAAACCAACTTAATGGGGACTAAAGAACTTTGTTTTTGATGTCGTTTGTTGTGTTGGATTCGTAATTTCATGCCCGATCTTATCTAATGTCTATCAATATGTGGTATTATACTTTCAATACCCTATTGTAGAATTTTTTAATCACACACAAAGCAATTCAATGAGGTTAGATTGCTACCCTAATTCCACCTCCATAAAGCAAGAAAAATCAAGGGGGGAATACAACTACCCTCGAATTTGATTCTCTGTAGAAGTTTGATAAGATGATTTTAAACACCTAACAAATCAGTTTTGCAAGATGTGGTTCCTAACATTGTGGTTTTGCAGATGACTACATTGGAGGCTTCATTCTCCCTATTTGTGAATGAATCCATATGAGTATCCTTTTATAAAGAACAATTCACTATCAAAGTACTTTAACTTGCATATGCACATAGTGTCATATGGCTGTTAAAGTGGGGGCTAAATGTAGTGTAGAAAATTGTACTCCTTTCTAAGTGAAAGTACAATTTCACACTTAATTTGGACCTATTTTAGTGACCTCCCATTTGTGCATTTTTACCCTTCAAAATAGGCCCCTAATTCCCTTTATTATGCATCCTAAGGCCTATTTTTATTATTTTTCGACACCACAACACACATTGAACAAATGCATTTAATGAATTAAAGGCCCTAAAATAAACGAGTCTTGGCAATTTAGGTCAGGACCCATTCACCCAAGGGCGAATGGGTCCCCTTTAGGTGCCAAAACCCAATTTAAAATATGTTTTTGGCAGAATTTTAATGTTCCAAATTCAAGTTTCAAAGGTCAGCCATTGGGATTTAATAATCAAAAAATTAGAGAAGCCTATAGAGCCTAGTATTTTCACCATTTCAAACTATATTGACAAGAGATTAAGAAGATATTCACAAGATTAGCATTCAAGAACAAGGAGAGAACACTCAATCAAGCAAGGTTGAAGTCTTTTAGCAACATTTCATTTGTTTTTGCAGGGCTTCAAGCTCATTTTGCCAAGAAAGATCAAGCATTGTTCATGATTTGAAGGTTGATGCCAATGGTGGATCATGATGTATTATAGGTTTTGGGACATGCACCTAGTCATTCTCCCTAACCTAATGACTTGTTTCCTAAGTGTTCCCATCTTCAATCTCCATTCTAATAGCCACCTAAAGCAAGGTATAATTAGATTTCAGATCTATTAGGGTGTTTTGACTTCTCCCTAACTAGGTCTTTGTCACTTTTTATGTTCATTTAGGGATCTTATTCTAACAAACTTGAATAAGGTTTCTTTGCATTTTAGCTCTTAACACCTTAGATGCACTTAATGTTACCCAATTTTCACCTATGGGCTCAATCAGGGGAAATTATGTTTTAAATTCGGCACGTGGATTAAATGTGGCTCCCATAAGGGCTGAGCCCAGCGTGCAGGTGTTCGGTTTTCATTGGGAAGGTCTTCATCTGATGCTATTTCACAAGGAAGTCTATTGGAAAGCCTACCTCAGTCAGATTTGGCATAAAACTCCTGAGGAAGAAATTCGCTGAGACCAGCTAGATGTCTTGCCGACTGGCAGTATGGTTCTATTCATTTGAAATACACCAGTCACCCAGACATTTTAGTCACCAGGAGTTTTTATGTATCTCTCCACTTGGAAAGAAGTCACGCCGACCCTTGTGCACAAGGCTAGAGTTGCCAAAAGAAGGGTGTCATCGGGGAGAGGTCCTGCCGACTAATGGAAGTCTCGACGAAAGGTTATGGTCTCATTATAACCTCTCGCCGACCAAGCGAGGTCTCGCCGAAACGGAATGCCTTCGGTGTAATGATGGGGCTTTAGGGTAATGTCTCACCGACTCTAAGAGGTCTTGCCGAAAGTTTTGAGTTCGGCGTGAGGTCTGGCTAACGGGTAGATGTCTCGCCGAAGGTTTGTGGCCTCGGTGTAAGGTCTTGCTGACCCGATGAAGTCTTGCCGAAATGTTTGAGCTCGGGGACAATGGAAGGAGGTTCGGCGTGATGTCTCTGACTACATAAAGTCTCTCTGAAAGTGGATTGCCTTCAGCATAAGGTCTTGCCAAAAGATGGAAGTCTCGGTGAAGGGGGTTTGCTTCGGGGAGATGTCTCGCCGACCCGATAATGTCACACCGACGTTTTTTCACGAGGGGATATCAATATGACTCCTTCCACTCACTGTGATGTCTGGCCGACTCGCTGGAGTCTCATCGAAGGATTCTCCCTTCGGTGTAATGTTTTGAGCTCGATGAAAGGTCTGGCTGAATGGTCGAAGTCTTGCCGAAGTGGAATGAGTTCGATGAGAGGTCTTCCCGACTAGAGGGGAGTCTTTCCGAAACGAAAGGTTTGATCTCGGAGAGAAAGATGAAGGGCTCACTGTAACGTCTTTCCGACCAAATGAAGTCTTGTCGATGGTCTAGTTGAAGTGCTATCTACTGTCAGGTGCTTTCAACAAGACCTCTTGCCGAAAGCGATATATCTTGCTAATAGTCTGGGCGATGACAAAGGCGATATTAGTATAACTCTTGCAGCTCGCTATGAGGTCTCGACGATAGTGGTAAGTTATGCCGATAACTGTTGTGGAGCATTGTGGCATCGAGGAGACACGGATAGTGTCTCACCGACATGCGAGTCTGTAGGAATAACCTTTGACTATCTGGCGATTCCATGTGGCATTTGTTCAACCAATCGGAGGAAGCTATAGGCGAACCATTGGCAGCTTGACCGGTGCCAAGAAGATCAACAGAACATAAACAACATGGACTTACTCTGAGATCAAAAGTAATGGTGTGGAGATCTAAAAAGGGAGGTTGGATGCTGCTTCTCAAAGACGGTCAACTTGCAGAAAGATCTTGAACAGTAAAAAGGCAGAAAGGAAAAAGCCTCAAGTCACGAAGACAGCTGTGGTGTCTGCTGGCGAGTGGTAGATTGACATTTATGATTATCAGAACAACCACATTCAAGGCGGCTCTGATGGAAGTTCAAGGGTGGACACGGAGGCCAGAGGTCAATGCGATTATTCCAAAAGATCTTGAAGCCATTCCTGGAGCAATTCTTCACCGACATGGATAGCGGGGATACACATTTAATGCAGAAGTAACTTGATTAAAAAGATGTAAGGGCAGATCTTTCTGGAGGCTGATATTTTTTGTAAGCCCTAGGGCAGGGGCTGACACTTTTTGTACATATGGCATTTTTTCCTCTTTGAAAGGGAGTTCTAGATGATGCAGCTTTGGATATAGTGACTTTTACAATCCTTTGGCATAGTTCTTGCATCCTTTTATAACTCATAGAGATATGGAATATAGTTTACCTTGAGCGTTCTTTGGTTTTGATTCCTTACCATCTTGTTCTTACAGTTGGTGTATGTTTTATGATTGATCAAGCTATCTTGTAAGCGCTTTAGTTTCATCTTAGTTTTGTATCATGCCTTATACCCTTTTCTATAATTAGCATGTTCATTCAGGTTGTTGATTGTGTCAATTAAATATAATCACTTGCTCAATGTGAAGTTTTTCTTCCTTCTGCAAGTTAAAGTATTTGATCTTTCAGAGAAAATTGCATGAACATTATAGTAACAAGTTGTGTAAATTGAATTTCTGTTGGATTTCATTGTCTCCCTTTAAGTTTGGTGTATCACTTCTTTTCACTTTTACAGTTTTATTCATTTTAGCACTCTTTCTTCGACCTTCTCCGGAGGTTGACCTTTGCTTACAAGTAACCCACAACTTTAGAGGTCTTCCCATGTTACACTGGGGTGTTGAACATCAGGTTCAATAGGGTGCAAATCTAGGTGTTAACACTTAAGGTTAGGGCTTGCACACACTATTATATATCATATTTTCTTCTTTCCATCAAGGTTTATTTACCAAATTTGGGGTTTGATCAAGGCAAACCCCCATACAAACAAACCAAAGTTTTCAGTTTTACTACAAATCCTGAGTCGAGACTGAAGATTTGTAGGTACAGGAGCATAGTGCATACAGAGGGATATAGAATCAACTTTGGATTTTCTAGAAAGGGATGCAAGGACCCATTCGCCCTTAGGCGAACCTGTCTTGTTGCAAATCCTAAAAACCACTTTTGGAGCTAGGTACATACCATCTTAACCTTCTTAGATCTACTTGTTAATGGTTGTTTTTGTCAGTGTTATCATAATCCTTTGTGTTTCACGTGTTAGATTTCATAAGTTTTATTGTTAATGCACTTTTATTCTTCTCCCAAAACTGTTGTTTAGTCAAATTTTTCATAAGTTAGGGCAACATAGTGTCCAAACCTAGGGTTGCAAGTCAATTCTAACCATTTGTGGCACTATCCCTCTTCCTAATGAACATAGAAAAGGTGGATTTGTGATTAGGTGGACACCCTATTTTGCTTTTGGCATAGGTCCCTCATTTTTAGGTCTCTTATCCATTCACCCCCTTTTCCTTCATTTCAATTATTAAACTAATATTGAATGGATACCAACTATGTTGATGATGTAAATGCAATGGTTGCGAAATCTATTTTCACATAGTGAATAGTAGAGATGGAACCATCTTCATATGTTAAACTTATTAAATTCTTCTTCACAAACCTTATGCATTGTACATCATACTTCATAGTTTTGTGTCATTACATTGGCTCTTGTGCTTTAAAGACCAAATGTCATAAGGCAAGGGATTGACGTGCCACAATGACTCAAATTTCAAAAGATTGTGTTGAATAAATGAAAAATGGCTTGGTTTTCATGGGTATATCCTCTCACATGATTGGTTACTTAGGACTAGATGATACAATTAGATAGAAATTTGTTTAGGGTGATTAATATTTGTATATGTTAACATGACCTGGTGTAACAAAAATACTTCATCTCATGAATTTTTTTGAAAAAATTAAGGATGAAGATAATAATAAGCGATTAAATGAAAAATACAATAAAAATCTCTTGAATTTCTTACGGCATATTCCTTACACCTAAAATTGCAAGTGCTAATTTAAAAAATCCTTTCAAACCCTATAATTTATAACCAATCTACAACAATCAATCTATAATTATCATTCTTATTTTAATGCTTATTTGGTTGCCATAAAGTGGTTTCATTCTCAATAATTGTCATACATATTCAAACTATTGGAAAAACAAAGAATTGTCACTAAACTAATTTGGTGGGACCCATATTACATATTTGTTACTTTAAAGGAGACAATTTTTTACATAAAACTTGAATTGTTGTGATTGCTTTTGATTTATGATAAATATCAACTTTCATACATATTCTAAAGAGAAAATACAAGTTACAAAAAGTACAATCGAGGATAGAATCATTATTAAGAATTTAAGAGTGTTGAGCTACAATTTATCTTGCTTTGTAGCATATGAATAGTTGATAGTAGCTTTGTTGCACATGGTGGCAAGTGATTGCAACAAATTATAAAGATAAGGGAGAGGGGCCAATAATCGTGCATGCTAACTTTGCGAGCATGTAGTGGTTGCATGGAGTATCATAGGTGTTGATATGTGTAGCCTAATCACGCTCTAGGTTAATATTTTGGCCATTTTTCCAGGCATAATTTCCCCCCAAAATAATTAATGGACATGTGAAGTGGAAGAAACTCACAATGAACACACCCCAAAATAATTAACAGACATGTGTGAAGTGGAAGAAAATCACAATGAACAACACGCATGTAAGTTCAAAATTTGTGCACAAATAGTTTTGGAAGTTGCAATTTTGCATAAATCTATATTTGTTTTGAAGAGATACGCAAATGTGGTATTAGCTGCAAGAATGTAATTTGTTTTCATTTGATATTTTAATAAAACTTGAACCATTGTTTTGTGGATGTAACCCTAAGGGTGAACCATGTTAAAAATTATTTTTGATCAGCATTTTTTAATTGCTTTATTTATTACTCCAATGAGATCTTAATAATAGGACCACCATTTTTTAGAAATGTGAATTGGCCTCTTATCTATCTATAACTAAAGTTTGGAGGTGTGACTCGTCACACAACTTGCCACATTAGCAAGTCTATTGAGAACTATCCAAATTTTGATTTTGTTTCTTAAGGTTCAACTGAAACTTAATCATAATATCCCTAGTAGTTGAACAAAGATATCATTTGTTGTTAATGGTATATCATATTTTTATTTAAAATATAATTTAAATGCAATTTAAATGGACCAAGTACCTATTGGTAACCATAAATCTTTATTATCTCTAACACTTATATCCAACACAAATGGACCAATAGTTGAACACTTGTTAAAAAGGAACACATTATTTAAAATACAACTTATATCCAACACAACCAAACCAAGAGTTGAACACTAAAACTTTTTGACAATCCTTCACATTTCATGGGAAAATACAAAGTATTTATTGTGCTCACCTTTTATATTTGTGATAAGATAAAATATTAATATGAAATACTCCAATGCATATACATTGCTATCCCAATAGTTGTACACATAAGAACAATATTTTCACTATGACAAGAATACTTTTAAATGAACATCTTATTTTATAAATGACACGCTTATAGTGGATAGTTTTGATATTTTATTTGAAACAAAAATTATTTGTTTCCCTTATTAATGAATGTATTTATGTTTGTTTACATAACATTCATAGGTTTCCATATGTTCAAGTATGGGTCCATCTCGATCAACATTTAGTTATTTTTTTATTTACATGTTAAGTAATTGCTATCAAAAAAGTATGCACCTGACATTCATAGGTTTCCATATGTTCAAGTATGGGTCCATCTCGATCAACATTTAGTTATTTTTTTATTTACATATTAAGTAGCTATCAACTTAGCTACCTGTTGATACATGGGAACACACCTAGGCCTGCGGGTTGCCTAAAACTTGGAGTGAACCTTCAGAAAAGGTTGGCTCCTCTTGCTTGATCACCTAGAACTTGATCAATCCTATTTATTTTGAAGGAAAAGGGTAAGAAAGAGACTTTAAATGACTTAAAATGCCTGAAAATGATTAACTACAACTAACTAGGTGATGCACCAAATTGTTTTCTCAGACCTATAACTTGTTGTTTTGGACTTATAATGACTTAAAAAGTAGTTCTACTGCACAACCTATGTATTTTAACATATCACCCATCAATATTTCATAAAAAGGCACCAATTGATGATGTTCTGGAAGGAAAATGGGAGATTTCACAGCCAAAACAACCCAATAAGTTTTGCCACAGTTTACAACCTATTTGAATATGGTTGAATTTGTTTACAAGTGTTTGTTATGATCATATTTTGAGGTTTTGAGATAAAACACAACAAAATGAACCAATAACACACATATATTTAGCCACATAAAAGGCAAAAATTGAACTAAAATTGATGCCAAAGAAGCATTACACAAGTGTTGATCCAAAATAGACTGTCTTCATTACTTAAAAATTGAAATTACATGAAGTAAATTCATTCATATGCTTGACTGGTTTTGAGTTACAATACAGTGACTTTTGCTGAGAAGAACTCAAAAAGTTACAACCTATAGCAAAACAAATGCAAGAACTCCTTGAAAAAAGGCCTGAAAGATGAGCCTTATAGTTGTGCTACTTGCTAGAAGATAGGAACATATGTTGAGGAGAAAATGATAAGTCTTTATTCCATTTTACTGAGTCAATCTCCTTTGGTCGTCCAAAACAATAATCCCTACTTTTCAGCACTTTAAACTGCTCCAAAAAGGTATTTTAGTGCTAAAGAAGCCTTCCCTTGACCTCTTCTATCATTAAAACTCTTAAATCTTCTCCTATATACTCTCAACTGTCCATAAACTGGGTTGAACAACTCCCTAGATAATTGCAACTGCCCCTATATTCTCTCAACTTTTGTCCAAGTCACCCCAATTTTCTTTAATGCTTGCAACTGCTACTTTTAAAAGCTCCAACTGTTGTCCCTTAACTGCTCATAGAAGCCCAAACTGCTCAACCTCTTCATAAATGCTTTTAAGACCTTTAACCACATGTGATTGATAATCCCTTTTTTCACACTGCCAGAACTACTTAACACTTTCATAGGACACATACAAAGCTACTAATAAAAAATAAGTATCATACTTATCATTCACTTAGATCCCACTTAGTTCCAAAGCAAGGAACCAATTGAATGAACAAGTTCCAGAGCATGGAACCAAGATGTGCCAGAATTTCGTATTTGATAACCATCATTAGTTCAGTGTGAAGATTGAGCTATCTTATGAAGATTACCACTATTGACTGTTAAGATCACCAAGTCTTTCATGTATGCTCATCACCAACTTGAAGGCTTACCTTGAAAGAAACTACCATCTTTTATTGGGAACTGTCCTCTTATGCACTATCAAGACTATATCAATACTTTTGATCACTATTGTCTTTGTAATTTTCCATCATTTGTCATCCACATTTTATTTTTGCCCTTATCATGCTTTAATTTTGTCCATTTGCATTTGAAGATGACCCTTCCCTTAACTATCATGGTTATGACTATCCTTCAACCTTGAAATCATCCTTTACATTGTTGAAGATGGTTGTCCCATATCGAAAACAAAGGACTGTCCCTTTGGTGACATTTGGTAATTTGTGTATGATTAATTATTCTATGTTCATTATGCACCTTCATAGCATCATCCTTTTATTTGCATAGATTGTTTATTCCATTTCCCTAGGTAGGACCTCTCCTTTGATGGCTTCTACCTTTTGAAACAAGAGCATACATGAAAATGGCCACTGTCTTTTGTACTTTCCTTGAAATGCTTCATCAAATGTACCTTTGTTAATATCTTTGAGTTTACATCAATGGAGAAAAATATTTTAAATCCTATTTGCCAAGGAAAAAACCCTTACTGTGTGACTACATGATGTATCTCTGGTGCTCTGCCTTTTATGATGGAATTCACTGCTATAGGAATTGTCCTCCATTATTATTGTTGAATAGTACTGTCAACTGCTCATTTTCACTGTCCCGAACTAGTGAAGTTTTCTCTCAAACCACAAACTAGGTTTTTGTGAAATTTAATGGATTTTTTCATCTAACTGTTTCCTAATTTCTATCAAAAAATCACAAAAACCCAGTTTGTGGTTTTCAAGATATGACTATAAGATGAACATGCATTTTATCTCTTACATTTTTTCATTCTCATTAGTGACTGCCATGGTATGATTACAAGAAGATGCGAAGACTTTCAAAGGAGTATATAATAGTTTTCAGACCTCATCACATCTGAAGAAACTGAACAAAACTAAAACCCTCAACAATAAGAGGTATACATGTCAGTTGGAATAAAGGAATCACATGCAAAGTCCTCAAATCTCCCAAAAAATGACAACGTGAGAGGTATCTCAAGAGTTGCGGGTCTTCTTCAGGCCTCTTCAAAATGCTGAAAATGTCAATATAGATAAAACTAGGTTATAACTGCACATTGAAAGCCTATCTTTATGCATGCAATCACCATGAATGCTCTGCAATGTGCCTTGTTTCTTCTCCTTTCATCCTCAATGTGCCCTGTTGTAGCAAACCCTAACTCCTTGTGATGTGTGACTCTCATAAAGACAAAAACTGAAAACTTCCTCCTTTCACTTTTGACGCTCAAACTTAGCCAAAAGAATTGAAACCTTCTCTAAATTTTCCCTTGGGGTAAATGAACGTGGACTTGGGATTCCCTATTTCCTTTATGCAACATAGTCTTAACAAATATTAAGATTTTTGACAATTGGAAACTCTAAAAATGTCTAAATATCTCAAAACCTTAACAATTGTTTATATTTTTCTCAAGAGGTAAAAATGTAACTCAAGGACCTTTAATGTAACAAAGACATTTAACATACTTCCCTCTTAGAATGATCAACCTAGCCATTAAAACTAAGGCTTGAATGACCTATGAAATGTTAACACCCTCTCATTTAGCTATTTAAGTCTAAATTACAAAAATAGCTAACAACAATTATTTACAATATATAGTATAAATATGTGGCAAGATTGAATATTATAAACAAGTGCTATAACAACAATTAGACTTCACACAATTATTGGCCCCTCTCCCCTAGTTATAACATTTAACCAAGATGCATCCTTATTGATTAACGTGAAATTTTGAAGAGGAATTTCGCAAGTTTCACTGGTCTTACCTACAAGACAAGCTGCAAAACTATTTTGACCCAAAATTCAAGAAATTGCAAAAATATAAATTAATTGGAGATATTACTATGGCATATTAAATCAAGAGAAGATCAAGTTATGATAGCGCAGCCGACTAAGTCTCCTCCCATGTTGAGAGTTCATAGGAGGTCTCGAAGTCCTTCTCGACCTCTAGAAGGAGAATATGTTCAGGAGAAACAAAGTCATTCGTCTCCTACCATTCAAACTGGGTCAATCCCACCAGAATTTTTACAATATCGCTTTTCCACTCTAGAAGAGCCGGACTCCAATGAAATGGTGGAGTTTCTAACATGAATTTCCTTTCCTCGAATGTTTGAGTTCTAACAAACCTCTCTAAGAAGTATTATGTTAGGGATGCTCTTCAGAAATATGTTGATATTAATGTTTTGCGTCTTCAATATGTGAAAATTGTTGGTTTTTTGCTCTCTTCGACTTGTCGTTCTATTTGGATAGCTAGTAAAATATTTTATACTAATCATGAGGCTAGACATGGTAGAGTGGTCACCCTTTTGTCCCCACTGTGACATGCTTGTGTGGTTGATCATGGATCTGACCCCACACATCGGCTCGTCTAGATTCTTTTGAACATTGATAATCATTATTTTGGGATTATTAATGTTTATGCCTCAAATTGGATCTCTTCTTTGACGATGGATAGTTGACTCATTGCCAGTTGCTACTTGGTTGCTTTGTGGGGATTTCAATATGGTTGAGATGGCGTACGACAAGGATGGTACTTTTCCATTTTGATGGGCAGCTAGCGAAAGAGAGGCATAGTATTACATGCGTAATAAATTGGGTCTTTTCGACCCCAATATTGGTTGTTGCGACTCTCATTCTTGCTGGCACACTTGGTGCAATTATCAAGTTGGGTTTGACAAGATATTTAAGTGCCTTGACCATGCTATGATCTCGGCTCAATCTTCTTTTTTCCAGCTTTTCCCCACTTCCGGTAAGGCCGTTAGTGGATGTGATGTCAAACCACTTTCCCAATTTGTTTTGCATTGAATGGGAATTAAGACAACCCCGTGTCAGTAGAACCTAGTTTTTTTTAATCTCTTTACTGAGTCATCATCCCATGCTGACCCACATAAGCACTGTCTAAAACTTGGAGTGTAAGCGACCTCACAATACTAGTTGGATTACATGGTGGGATGATGCCATAACCCGCACTGTGAGGTTTCTTCACATTTATGGGCGCTGACTGGCTATCTTTCACAAATGATCTTATGATGCAACAACGTCTGACCTCCATGTTACCACCGAAGCCTTGGCGAATAACCCCTTGTCCCCTTCTCTACAAGTCAGGGTTGCAGAGTTAATGCATCAAAAGCAAGTTGTTGATAATTATGCTACCAGAGGGGCGCAAATCAAGGCCAAACTTCACTGGCTTAAAATTGGGGATCGTGCCTTGAAAGAATTTTTCTGGCTCTTCAAACTAGACACTCATCACCTGGTATCAAACGGATCAAAGAGGGCAATAAGGTGCTTTTTGAATTACCTGATATTCTCCAGGCGTTTGCTAGGCACTATGAGTAGGTTTTCATAGCCCAAGTTTACACTCATGAGTGGCATCAAGTGCTCCAGGATTGTCTTGATGTTGTGCCAAATAGGCTCTCCTCAACTAATTGCTCACAATTGAAGATTTCAAAGAAGCTATCAACACTATGGTCGATGATAAGGCCCTGAGAATTGATGGGTTTCATGTGAATTCTAAAAGGCCCTTTGGGATTGTGCGGAGAAAGATCTGCATAAGGTTTACCTTGAAGCTTTTCATTCTAAAATCTTGGGTAATCTTATTAACAAAGGCAATATAAAATTCATACCTAAAGTTGGTGATCCTGAGGATATTTGTAACTGATGACCCATCACGCTCCTTAATGTCTCTTATAAAATTATTGTCAAAGCCCTTACTTTAAAAATTTGCCATCTTCTAGCTAAGATTGTGTGTTTATTAATCCAAGATCATCTTAGACAACATTATTGTTGTCTGGGAAGGCATGGAATGGACAAGACACTCTAATCAAAAGGCAGTTTTTCTCAAAATTGATTTTGCCAGAGCTTACGATCGCATTGAATGGCCTTTCATACTTGCTATGCTCTCCACACTGGGATTTGGCCCTCAATTCATCCAGGCTATGCAAATGTTGTTTTCTGATGCGTACGCTTGCATCACCATTAATGGCCGTCGGTCCCCATCCTTTGATTTGTTTCGCTCCATTCGTTAAGGCTGCCCACTTGCCCCTTTGCTTTATGTGCTTGTTGTTGAGGGGTTTGGTTATCTTCTGGGTCATTTCGTCTCCCAGGGGTGGGTTCGTGACATCTCTTTGCCTAACTCGCTAGCCCAACTGGTCAATGGCCACTTTGCCAATGATATTTTCCTTACCTTGCTGGAAGAAGAAAATAATGTCAAAGTTGCTCTTGATTTCTTGGAGACCTTTTATTTGGCCTTTGGTTTTGTCATTCAATGGCACAAAAAATTATGTTATGGACAATCGATCCTTCCCAGTCCCCTCTAGATTCTGCAATATGGCTGGAAGTGGATTGCTCTTGGTGAAATCTTTCAATTTCTTGGTATCCCTTTCACCTTTCAAACTTCTTCCACTAATCTCTAGCAAGCGGTTCTTTCTCGGATTAAGCAAAAACTTGTTTTTTGGATTACCAAGCCTCTCTCTTTGGCTGGTAAATTCCATATTTGCTCCAAATTTTTAGTAAGAACTCATGTGTATTACTCCTCATGTTGGGCCCCTTCCAAGGCCTCGTATGTTAAGCTGGAAAAGTTGCTTCGTGATTTTCTTTAGGCCTCTTCTGAGACTCACCGAAGTTTTCACCGTGTTGCTTGGGAGTTTTGTTGCCTACCCAGAGACTCTGGTGGGCTTGGCCTTCTCTCCACTCAGTGGCAAAGGATTGTTATTTGTGTTAAATGGATTATCAGAGCTCTTATTGGCGACGAGGCCTAAAAAGTCCTCCTCATGCATTGTATTCAATCCATCTATTTCGCCCACAAACTTTCTTGGAAAGGAATTGGCTTTCAAACCCTTCTTGTTATGAGGGAGCCAGTTCAAATTGTGGGAACCTTTATGGCCAAAAGCATTTGGCGGCCCTGGGAGGCTGTCAAGCTCTGGCTCCACTAGTCTGGGTCTAAATTTCGGAATGGGCTCTTGCTCAATCAACATAATGTTTGGTGATCACCTCTTTTTTCCAATGTAGGTCAACCGTTGGCCAAGCTTCCTTGGCTTAAGGCCCTCAAGTTTCACAAGAAGGGTATCCAAACCCTTCAAATTTTATTTCATAGACCGAACATGCACATTTTGTCATGGAAAGTTTTTCGTGCTTAATATGGTTTTCAAAACCATGACCATGAAACCTATGACAGCCTGGTGAATGTCATTCCGACTGATATGCTTCATAAGGTGGGTATTTGTGCCACCAAGCCTTGGTGGAAAGACTAGAAGTGGTACCCAGACACCCCTTTCAAAAATTACAAATGGCGTTCGCCTCATTTTCCAATAATTGACAACCTAAACCAAAGATGGCACCTCCAATCTTTGATGTCTATTTGGCGTAAAATATTTTTGCTACGTGGTCTACAAATGTTGAGCCAAAACTCACCCACTTTGTTTGGTGTATTCTTTTCCAAGGCTTATCAGTGGGGTCTAGACTTTGCTCACTTGGGGGTCCAAGACCCTCATTGCCCTTTTTGTGGGCAAGATGAGTCGTTTAAACACCTCTTTAATATTCCTTCTAATTATAACGACAATTTCTCTCACACTCAAAATGAATGTCTTTTGTAACTGACTTCTTTTTTGCATGTATTCGCTAATTTAGAAGTTGACCATTTTAGTGGATTTTTCCATTTTTTGAGATGAGACTGGATTATAAATGTTGTTGCTACTTGAATATGTAATGTATTGAGAATTAATAAAAATATATAATCTCTATTGAAAGTGGACATAGCCATTATTGGGCGAACCACTTTAAATCTTGTGTTTTTATTCTCTGTTTTTTAGATCTTTTAAATTATGTTCTTATTTTCTGCAATTTTTTCTTTGATTTAGCTTCTGCAATTTTATCAACACTTGGTATCAGAGCTTGGTGGAGAAGCTTGGTGTTGGAAATCGATGAAGAATTTCCTGAGCCATGGACGATGCAAACAAATGGAAGATTGAAAAGTTTGCAGGTCAGAACTTCGATCTGTGGAAGGTGCAAATGGAATCGTTGCTCATCAAACAAGATCTCTCAAATGCACTCCTAGGGAAATCAAAAGGGCAAGGTTCTTTGTCTAACAAAGATTGGGAGAAATTGGACAAGAAAGCAAGGGCAACCATTTTTCTTTCGTTGTCAAGTAATGTTCTTTTCAACGTCTCAGCTAAGAAGACAACACAAGAGCTATGGGATAAACTTTTCTCAATGTACGAGATGGCATCGGCTTCAAACAAGGTATTCATTATGAAAAAGTTATATAATTTGAAAATGAGAGAAAGTGAGATTATGTCAAATCATCTAAATGAATTCAATACCCCTTAGTCACCAAGTTGATTTTTGTGGGTATTAACTTAGATGATGAAATCAAAGCAATTTTATTATTGTGTTCTTTACCGAACAACTAGGAAGGTGTGGTGATGGCAGTTAGCACTTTGGTGGCTGCCAAAAGTAAATTAAAATTTGATGATGTTGCAGCCACTCTTCTCAGCAAAGCATGCAAAGAAAAAATTAAGAACCCTCATCCAGTGACGCATTAACTATTGTAAGTACTGGCATAGAGGTAGGAGTCAAAAAAGAGGAAAAAATAATAAAAGAAGGTCGAAATTTGCACATAGGTCGAAGTCTAGAGGTAGAAATGGTGCATATTGGTTTTGTGGCAAACCGGGTCACACAAAAAAGAATTGTTGGAATTATAAAAAGGCACAAGACAAAGTCAACAATAATGAAGTAAACACTGTAGCTAATAAAGATGACGATGTTTTGGTTTTGGCTATTGGTGACAACTTGAGATTCGTGGGTGCTCAATTCGGGTGCTTCTTTCTATACTACTTCATGCTGGGAGGCTTTTACAAATTTCAAAGAAGGTACATTCGGTAAGGTTTTTCTTGGTGACAATAAATAATGTGAAATCGTAGGTAAGGGTGATATAATTTTGCATTTGAAAAATGGAAATAAATGGATTTTGAAGGATGTGAGATATGTTCCATTGTTGAAACGAAATTTAATATTAGTAAGCCAGCTTATTGCTTGTGGGTGTAATGTTAAATTTACTTTAGATACTTGGAAAGTAACCAAGGGAGTTTTGGTGCTTGCAAAGGGAAAAAAGTTGGGTAATCTTTATATTTTAGAATGCCATGGTAAAGTGGGAGCTACAATGACAGTTGTGGACAAAAATTCAAAAATTTGGCATAAGAGGCTCGGGCATATGAGCAAGAAAGGGCTTGAAGTTATGCTTCAACAAGATCAACTTTTAGGTTTAAAATCGGTTGATTTGGAGTTATGTGAGCATTGTCTTTATGGCAAACAGAGTCGGACTAGCTTCTTGAGGATAGGCCACATGATAAGAAAACTACTCCTTTGGAACTTGTGCACTCAGATGTTTTCGGTCCCACAGAGGTAACCTCTTTTGGCGGTGCAAATTATTTTGTTACTTTCCTTGATGATTGCACTCGCAAAGTTTGGATTTATATGTCAAGTAGAAAATCAGAAGTGTTATCAAAATTTAAAACTTTTAAGGCTCTTGTTGAAAACCAGATTGGGCATAAAATTAAATGTCTTAAAATTGATAATGGGGGAGAGTTTTTCTCTTCGGAGTTTGACACTTTTTTTGGAGATAATGGCATTCGAAGAATTAAGGTAGTTTCGTTCACCCCTCAGGAAAATGGTGCAACTGAGAAGTTGAATCAGACGATTCTTGAGAGAGCTCGGTGTATGCTCTCCAATGCAAATTTGGGGAAATTTTTTTGGGCAAAAGCTTGTAATACTACAATTTATTTGATTAATCGCGCTCCTTCATCTCGTTTGGATTTCGATATCCCAGAGGAGAGATGACTTGGGAAAAGAATTTCTTATCATCACTTGCGTGTGTTTGGTTGTGAAACATTTGTGCATATTCCTAAGGAGCAGCGAATGAAACTTGATTTCAAATCAAAGAGGTGCATATTTCTATGCTATGGTGAAGATCAATTTGGTTTCAAGCTGTGGGATCTCGTCACCAAAAAGATTATTCGCAGTTGGGATGTTGTGTTTAACAAGAAAGATTTCCCAGGTTTGCAAAAACTAAACACACCTTCCAATGATTCTATATAGTTTGATATGTTTGATAATGGCACAAACTCAATGCCTCTGGGAAATGTTAATAAGGGACCATCTATTAGTTTTCACCCTTCTATTGCTTGTTCGTTGCCTCTACATGCTTCATCGTTGCCTCTCAATTTTTCCTCACAACCTTCTACAATGTCTACCCTGCCTCCCAATGTTTGTGCACAGGCAACTAATAATAAAATGCCATCTTCCCTTTTTGAACCACAACCCCCTTCTGTTGGTATGTAGCCTTTAGTTGCTCTTGCGCCACCCTCCACTATTGGTTCACAACCACCAATAACTAGCTCGCAGTTGTTTGAGTCTTTTGCAGCCACACAAAGATGACACACTCTGTTGAGGGAACGCATTTTGTAGAGGGTTCACATTTTTATCCGCAACCTCCCAATATTAGTGTGCAACCTATACAAGGCAATACGCCTCCATTAAATAGTTTGTTGCCTCCTTTAAATAGCTTGTCGTCTATACAAAGTTCTACGTAGCTATTTGAGACTCCTATGCGGCCTTCTCAAACTCATGACATGTCATCACCTGCTCCATTTGGGGAAAGCAACAAACAGAGCATGTTGCAACAACATGGAAATATACAGGGGCCGATAATTGAAGGTTGTGTGCAAGAACAAAGTAATGTTGAACAACAGGGTAATTCACAGCAATAATAGGGCCCTCTATTACGAAGGTCTACTAGAGAGCGGAGGCCTCTGACTAAATTTGAAGACTATGAATTATTGCTCTTTGATCAAGCAGAGTTTGCAACATTTAAACAAGCCTGTAAAGATCAAATTTCAGTTCAATGGATGGAGGCTATGATAGATGAAATGGAGTCTTTGAGAGCAAATGAAACATAGGATTTGGTTCCTCTTCCCCCAAATCGAAAACCACAGAGGAATAAATGGGTATATCATTTGAAAGAGGGAGATGAAGGTCATATATGTTACAAGGCCAGATTGGTTGTGAAGGGTTTTGCTCAACAAAAAAGAATTGATTTTAATGAAATTTTTTCACCAGTTGTGAAAATGCACACCATTCGAGCAGTGTTATGCTTAGCAACTGTTTGGGACCTTGAGCTTGAGCAACTTGATGTTAAGACAACATTTCTTCATGGAGATATTGAAGAAGAATTGTATATGGAGCAACCTAAAGATTTTGCATAGTAGGGTCAAGAACATTTATATTGCAGATTGAAGCAAAATTTGTATGGGCTCAAACAAGCCCTAAGGTAATGGTATCTCAAGTTTGTTTGCTTCATGACTCAACAACATTTCACTCGTGAGTCAGACTCGTGCGTTTATTATAAGAAGCTTACAAATGGTGAGTTTGTTATTCTTTTACTTTATATTGATGATATGTTGGTTGTTGGCACTAGTGTGAAGATTGTTAGTGAATTAAAACAACATTTAGCTCAACATTTTGCCATGAAAAATTTAGGGGCAGCAAAGAGGATTCTTAGGATGAATATAATCGAGGATACAAAAAAAAGAGAAATCATATTATCTCAAGAAAAATATATTCTTAAAATCTTAGATAGGTTCAATATGAATGCCAAGTCCGTTAGTACTCCTTTGGTTAATCATTTTTGCTTATCTTCAGCTATGTGTCCTAAAACCGAAGAAGATAAAGAACACATGAAGTGTGTTCCATATTCATCAGTAGTTGGCAGTCTCATGTATGCCATGATTTGTACTCATCGGATATTGCTCATGCAGTAGGAGTTGCGAGCAGATTTATGAGTAATTCGAGTTAGTGTAAGGACACTCACGAGGTTATGTTGATTCTTCGAATATCGCTGGAGATCTGTATAAACAACGATCTACTACCGGTTATGTGTTTACTTTTGCCGGGGCAACGATAAGTTGGGTTTCTCGGTTGCAACAGGTGGTGGCAATTTCTTCTACCGAGGCTGAATATATTGCTCTCACTGAAGGAGCAAAGGAAATGATATGGTTGCAACAGTTGTTAAGTGAATTATGGTGTAAGCAATCAATTTTTACTTTGTTTTGTAATAGCAATAGTGCTATTCACTTGGCCAAGAATTCTGCCTTTCACAATCAGACAAAGCATATAGAGCTGCAATATCATTTTATTTGCCATGTTATTGATGAAGGTAAGTTGCGAGTGGAGAAAATTGACACGAAGTTGAATCCAATTGATATGTTGACGAAGGTAGTACCCAACAAGAAGTTCAAATTTTGAAGAGCTTCTCTCGGACTTATCCAACTCTGACAATAAACCTATAGGAGCAACTATTTGGTCTTGAAGTGGGAGATTGTTGGGTTTGGTGAAACCCAAATATTCCTTCTAATTTTCACGATAGTTTCTCTCACTCGAAACATATATCTTTTGTAACTAACTTCTTTTTGGCATGTATTCGCTTATTTAGAAGTTGAACATTTTGGTAGATTTTTCCATTTTTTGAGATGGGACTGAATTATAAATGCTGCTGTTGTTTGAATATGTAATGTATTGAGAATTAATAAAAAAATATAATCCCCGTTGAAAGTGGTGGACATAGCCATTATTGGGAGAACCACTATAAATCTTGTGTTTTTATTCTGTGTTGTTTAGATCTTCTAAATTTTGTTCTTATTTTCTGCAATTTTTTTCATTTAGCTTCTACAATTTTATCAACGAAAATTGTGTGGTGATCTTGGCTATGACGAGAGGCTTCTTTTGATCTCTTTTTTGAACCATGAAGATTGTGTTCTAACTCTCTTGGGTGGCCCGTGATTCCTTGGTAAGATGAGTTTTCCCTTTAGAATTGGTCCCAGCTTTTATCCTCAAAAGGAATGCATTAATTAGATCCCAATCTCAGCTAGGCTCTCAAGTTTGCCTTTCAAATATAGGAGGATGAGGTCGATGGATATGAAGTGACCAAATCTAAGAAATGTTTAATGTTTGCAAGATTATGTGATTGCGTATGTTGAAAAAGAGCTTCCCTCTTCAATCACATTGTCTTCTAAATCAAGGAGGTGTGTCGAACAGATTGCTTATAACAGTTGCTCAATCCTTAGCGAAACAAATGCCACACGTCAAGCCATTCCAAGGTTGCTTGTTTGAATGATAAGAGGATCCAAAACAATTGGAGAAAAAAGATCAGAATGCCATGTCACTCCTCATTAAAGGTGTCGCGTTACCATTCTTAACGACGAGGAGATGGACTGCAATGGGAAGGCTATTGGCTGGTTCATCCAAGGTTGGTTCCACCCGACTATTGAGGACTGATGTTCGTCCTTTTCACGTTCTTCAAACAAAGAAAATCAATGTGCTAGCAGCCCTTTGACTCTAGTGTTCGATCAAGCTTTTTAAAAAGGTGAGATCCACCCTGAGGTAATTATGCTTCAATGATTTGGTGGATAGTGTTGAGCTGAGCCACTTGGAACAATTCAACTTCAAACCACCTTGAGATGGTCAGTCCTTTCTGTGCATGGGGTGTTTAATCCTGTGCTGTTTTCAGCCCCTTGTAGAGTTCCGATTGCTTGCTGTTTGTTGTCAGCCTTAGTGCTGGTTGTTCTTAGTTTTTTTTTAAGCTTATTGGACTAGACATTTTTCTTCTGTTTCATTTGAGCTTCCTGACTTGTAAGAAAGGTTTCGACCCTTTCAAAAACCTACCTCTAACTTTAATATAAAAAGGTACATATATTTTAAAACATAGTACCTTGTCATTCTAAAAACTCCAAAAACAAAAATATATTTTAAAACACAGACCATCGGCAACTTCAAACCAACCCAGACAGCAAAAAGTTTCTTGGAATATTGAAAAAAACATATTGGACAGCAACCAAATGATAGCCTTTGTATCACTCTATGTAAAAGCAATCTATACCTATTGAAATAATTGAATAATTAGGAGAAAAAATAAACAGGACAATCCATAAATTTTCTGATAACTCAATATAAGCATGATTATTTTGGCAATAGTACCAATTGCCCTCTGGATCATCAAAAGACAGAGAAAGCAATGACCAAACACTGTCACGCAATGGGATGTCTAATGACCCCTTCGGCCTCATCGAGAGTAAAATTAGCCCTTGCAAATTGTCTACTGTTAAAGAAAGGCTTTAAGTCAAAGATTTCGTACTCTTGTGCCTGCAACCAAGCAATAATGTCTTGTTCTTGTTAGGTATAAATGAAAAAGCAACCAAAATCATGAGTGGAGAGACATGAATGGAATGAGAATGAGTTTCCCACCTTATTCCTTAAATCTTGCACTTTGACCTCAACTTGATTGAGGCGAGTTCTGGTACCAGACACCAGTTCCTCAAAACGTAATATATCCTTGACCAGCCCTCTTAGAAGATGCAACAGTAGTTCATTGTAGTCCTTCTTGTAAGTGATGTATTTTTTGAAACTCTGCCAATGAATTAGAAACAAGAAGTGAGCTATAGTTTAAAACTCTTATTCCTTTGTCATTGACTCGTATGTCATCGTGAATAAATTTCAGTGGCATATACCTTCTGCAAAGCTTTTTGAACTCCATACTTTTGGGTTGAAATGAACGAATCCAGAAGGACTCTGATGGCCATATCTACATCCTCTTCAGCCACATAAGTCCTAAGATGCATTCTAGCATGTGCTTCAGACATTCTAATCATTGATTCAATATGCCTCACTGCAATTGGAACTCCTTGACCATGCTGCAAACAAAAAACAGCAGCCAGATAGAATTGGTGAAAAGGAACTATATGTGCTAATATCTTGAAAGTCATTAAAAACCAGCAATCTCCAATCAATGCTAGAGTAGATACCGAAGATTCCCGCCTCAGATCTGCATATACATGTGTTAATTTCTCCAGATCCACATCATGTAATTTTGGGAAGACATTGAGCTTAGCATATGTGACATACTTCCTCAATGTATCTTGAGATAATATCTGGAGGTAAATAAAATGAAGCAAGATAAGTACACAATAAAACAAGCTCAGTGTACTCAGGAAAAGAGTCCTTTCATTCAGAAAGCATAAAAAGTAGATAATTTAAACCTCTGGATCGGACGCATTTCCCACAGGTGAGAAATCATCTTGAGAAAGTCTCGCAGATCCCTCCTCCATGTTAGAGCCTTTTGGCTGGGACTTGGCATGACTATCAACAACAAATCTTGCGAGCATCTCATCTTTGACTGGATCAACAACATCCTGCAAGAGAATATCAAAATACATGTTAAAGAAATAACAGGCAAACCAACAAGCTGATTTTCTGCTTCACAGATATTACATACTAAAAAGCCATGAATAAAATTGGAAAGGTCCCAAAAATGATTGTCCAAATGAAGAATTTTGAGTCAGGAGTTACCTTCACAACACAAAGGATATCAAAACGAGAGAGAATAGGATCAGTAAGCTCCACATTTTGAGCAAATGTTTTTGACGAGTCATACCTGTAAGTGACAGAACATGTAACCATTCAATTATAAGCAACACAAAACACTTCTAGGATTATACGTTAAACAATTTTAGTATACATTGGCAAGTTTTCCTACCTTCCTCCTATTGGATTAGCTGCGGCAATAACAGAGCACCGTGCTTGTAATGATGTTACAATTCCGGCTTTGGATATGCTGATGCTCTGTTGCTCCATAGCTTCATGAATACTCACCCTACAAAGTGCACATTACAATTAATGTGAATTTTAAAATCCAAAAAATCTGTTTTTAAAAAGCGAATAAAACCTTGCAAAAACTCATAATTATCAAGGTCTTTCAGGAGGCACCTATCCTGATCATTCATCTTGTCAAACTCGTCAATCAAACAAATACCCCTGTCAGCAAGGACCAATGCACCTCCTTCCAGTGTCCACTCTCGTGTCACAGGGTCTTTATGGACTGCTGCTGTAAGCCCAACTGCCGAAGCACCCTTTCCTGTCGTATATACAGCCCTCTGAGCAGTTTTTTCCACATATCTGAGTAGAAAAGCTTTTATCAGAAATTACATGTTCATTCCAGAAGTTCGTGCATGAAAGAAGACATTAATTAGGTTCTATCAGATTCTACGTCTAATTTTGAAGCATACAAACATGGGTAAGTACACATGTGCTTACTTAAGGAATTGAGATTTTGCTGTTCCTGGATCGCCGAGGAGGAGACAATTTATATCTCCTCTTAGACGATGCTTTCCTTTAACATTCTTTTCTTGCCCTCCGAACATAGCAAGAGCTATTGCAGTCTTAATGTCTTCATGCCCATAAATAGATGGAGCTATAGATTTAATAATCTGTGTTCACATGGCAAAGAATTGACAAATGTGAAAGATTTAGAACAAATATGGAATAAAATTTAAATTAACTTATGCTAAATCAAAGGGATACATTAGGCTTCAGATAATTAACAAATGTTCATCTGTAGAGCTTTTTGGAGATTTTAATATAAGAGATTCCTATCAATTGCAACCTGAATCAAGAGTACCCACTAACCCTTTCTCCGATGCGAGGATCCTTGGCAAGATTCTGGATTTCTGCTTTATCCTCATCGGTGAGTTTATAGGCAGAAAACAAGTCCTGCTTCTTTGTAACATAGTTAGCTTCGACAACTGTTGCAAAAACTGGAAAGCCATTCTTGGTATTTAAAGACATGTCAAAGTTATTTGTATACGTGCCAGTCACCTCCTGCAATAATATATAAGCAAATCATATAAAATTAGTCCTGTCATAAGTAATTCCTAAAGAAATTTGACCAGCATCTGAAAAAATTGATTGAAGACTTACTATTTCCTCTCCAGGGCGTGCACAATCTATAAGATCATTCAGGAGAATGACTTCTTTATACCTAGGAAGCCTGCCGGCTGGTACAATGCCAGGACTTTCTTGTAGTGATAATTTTTGATAGTTCCTGTATATTGTCTGTAAAAGCACAAAATAAGGGCAAATATTACCATTTAACATTCAGGTGTAAAAGCTCAGCAGCCTTAAGTGAATGGAGAACAATCATCATTGTTTCTTAGGGGCCGAGCTCTACTGTTAGACTTTAAAGCTTTTATGGCGTGAGAATCTGAGATATTCCTTAAATTCTGCCGTTCAGCAGTTGTCTGTATCATGCTTATCAGAATGATATAAATGCATTTTGCATAAAATGCTTGTTTTTAAGTGGATGTTCTTAATTATAAGTAGCTTTCAAAGAAAAGAAATGGCCCTTGAAACAAAATAACACATGATCAATCTATAATCCTTAGAAATACATTGAATAACTACACAACGGCATTTGAACAAAACAAATAACATTCTCTATGATAATTATAGTTTCTGAGTTTTGCGGATATAAGAGACACACAAGACACCTAATAAATCATTATTTCTTTATCAACCCATTGCACAGTCGTGCAGTTCCTCAAATTCACCATTTTAACTGCAAACCAACTAATTCAACTCAAAATGAATATACAGTTATGTAGTTGCTCGCAATCACCCTTTTCACTTCAAACTAACCAATGCCACTCAATATGAAATCAAAAAAATGGTTCAACATTCCCCATATTTCAATAGAAATATCTAACCTGTTCTATGTTAACTGTGAATGGCCCCTTCGATTGGCACTCGGGACAAGAGCCTACTTTCACTTCAGAATAGGAGTTTTGAAAGAAAGGCCCCAGAACAGTGCCACATTTGTTACAATCATACTTGACTTGCTGCAATTGAGGAAAAACTCCAGATCTCCTAGTCACTACCCCTCCAATGCGAATCATAGTATTTAAATGAACCTGCCTGTTCAAGGAAAGACGAAACATGTTATCTTAGAAAACTAAATAACATTGAATTAACTGAATCCATATTAAGTAAACTAAGAATTTTTCAATAAGTACCAAAATAAACAAACCTTATATTGCGAATCTGATCATATACAGGCAAATTTGTAATTCTAACATATATTTTATCATGAATGTTTTTATAGTTTGGATGTAGTCTCCATACAACATTTTGAGCTACTTCTTCCATCACTTCAAGCACAGATTGAGGGGCATCAGCTAGCCAGATGGCAATATTCGGATGTGTAAAGATGAACTGTTTATAGTCAATCTCCAAGCTACATTTATTTGCTGAAGTCAAGCCCACAAAATATAAAGAAATTATACTTGAGAGAAAATAACAGAGACAGCAAATCACCAAACATGATTACTTAAGTAACAGCATAAATATAACAAGAAGCTGGCATTCATTAAAGTTAAGGAAAATAAGAAATGCTGTGAAACTAAGCAGAGGACAGTATAAACTGACCAGCAACCATCTCATTGATTAGCCGAATGTACTCCAGTTCACCATTTCCATTCTTCTGATTCACATAGCTGTCTAGAAATTGTCTGAACTTTTTAGCTATGAAACGTCGAACTTCATCTCTAGTCACCCATTCTCTTAAAGTTCCTTGAACATTGTACATTTCATATTCACCCTCTTCGTCTTCTTCCTCCTGCAAAATTTAATACGATCAATCAGAAAACAGAATTACCAATAAAATAAATCAGAAAAGAGAATTACCGTCTCTGCACAAGGTAAAATGTAAAACTACTCACCTTGAAAAAAAAAACATAATAAAATGAGTTGATACATACATGATCAAAAGCAACCCAAAAAACCACTCAGATATGGAATTATATTAAGCGACCAACTGAAACTCTTAAATAATAGAGAATGTTGTCATCTTTGGGAGAAGATCAATCAAACGAGATGAAAATAATCCTAATGTTTGGCAAAATATCATTTCAAAAAGAATTGGACTTTCTCCCTTTAGAGTGTAAAGGGTCTAACTATTTGATATCATCCCACAAAAAGACTAGGAAGCGGATAGTCATTTCAGCTGATCTATTGGATGTTTTAAAAAATAGATAACAGAAGCATTGTGTATGCTTGGGAAAGATAATTCAGAAGAGATGCAAAATGTTGATGATTGTCCAAAAGAATTATTCAAAAAAGATTTTGGCAATCTCCTTTGCCTTAATAGCATATTTGATATTAGTGAACAATTTCAACTGTCAAAAAACACAACTACCACATCAAATAGAGCATATCATTTTCTAATGTATTCATTCAGATCGTGCAAGTAGCCAAAACATCAGAAGAACAAAATTTAAATGATAATAATTTGAGTTCATCTAGATAAAGCTTCAGTATACTTATTCTGAGATGAACAAAATAGACTACTAGTGGATGTAATAATTGAGCTGACAACAAGAAGAATTAAATGATAATAGAAACTTACCTCATAAGGCTCCTCCTCAGTTTGGTCAGTGACTGGAGGCTCGACACGCTGTCTTCGTCGTGGCCTGAAGTCAGCATCATCATCTGTGTCTAAAATACCCCACAAAATGCAAGGGCGTAAATCACAACTTGGCTACAAAAGGCATAATTGTGTTAGAAGAATTCATTTTAGAATAAATTACCTTGATCACGCAGAATCCTAGGAAGTTTTCTGTTCACAGAAGCACCTCCCCTTACATCAAGCACAGCATCTGCTGCTCGACGATCTGCCATAATCTGATCAAAACTTCTTTCGTCTTGCAGTTCGTCGTCCAAATCCACGGACTCATATCGGTCCTGTGCTTCTAGACGTTGGTAGTCCCTGTAAATGGACAGTTTAAATGCATTTACTCCCCTATTTCATTCTGTCTTGACAAATGAGATGTTCCATACTCCAAATGATGGCACTTGCACCAGTCCTTCACTAACTAAAAGAGCAACATCTCAGTTGGGTTTGTGTATTTGCTATAGAGTAGACTATCAGCTTTTGAGGAGGTGTTATCAAGAAGGTGCAAGCCCCCACAAATATATGCGATTTAAATAGGTAATATGACTCTAGAGGTGTGGCACTAATCCAAATGACCACAAAGTAAACCATGTGACTATTGCACTAGCATTTGCGTAACTCTTGTTACAATTGGTATTTAGACGTCAGATTTCAGTATGCTCATCAAATAAGCGAAGGTATACATGTAGGCAATGCAAATTATAATTATGTAATAGGCGAGTATCCTCTGGATTTCTCAAAACAAGAGAGAACAGAGATAAAACCCACCGGTGGGCAAAGAAAGTCAATGACACTCAAGATCATCCACTTGTAATGAAACAGTAGTAAGGTAGAAAATTCCAGAAGTATTAAAAAGGGAGAGACTAGAGATAAAATACTAAAACATTGAAAGCACAAAAAGGAGGTACACTTGAGGTACCTGAACCCTTTCTATCGTATAGGAGTGCACATAGAAATAGGAAAATGAGGAAATAACCCCTAAAGGATTAAAAAGAAGGCTAAGAAGCGGCCTGTGAAGACTAGAGTAAAGATCAGGGCAGGAAACAGTCGATGGCATGCCTATTTCACTGAACATGAATAAATCCATTGGACGAGATTTTAGTACACTGTGCAGCAGATCTGGAAATTGAGCCTTCTTTGAAGACTTAGGCTATAAATTATGAACAGATTTTTAAACTAACTATAGATTTAGGAAAACAATGAAAAAGGGGAAGAAGAAACAAACTTACTGCTGCATGAAATTGTCTGTGTAAAGGTCTTCTCCCTCTTCGTCCTCTTCATCACCAGCGTCGTTGTCATCAACCACAATATCTGGATCAACTTCAGCCTCATCTGATAGGGACTGGGTTGAGCTTCTATGCCTTGAACTGCTTCGGCTTGTTGTTGGGGGCAGGCGATCGGTGCTAAACCCTCCTCCAGATGTTGGGGATCCGGGGGTTGATACGTCAGAATCCTGCATTGCATTTTTAACAACAATTACTCGATACCCAGATAACAACTAACTCCTCCCATTGGAATGAAAGAGAGACTGCTAAACGTCTAAACCACATGTCATCGAAAAGCCAATAAGTTCTGAATCCAAAAGAAAGAATGGTGTTTAACCGTAGAAATCATCTATGGATAACTAGAACATAAATTTAAAGCTGATTTTGGCTACAAACCGTTACAGTATAATCATTTTTTTCATCGACACAGTGCAGAGAATATCAAAGCGACAACAAATAAATCTCTTTGAGAATGCATAGGCTACTCACCATTAGTGTAGGCTGAAAAGACTTGCTTGCCCAGTGAATAAGCCTATAGAAGATTGAACAGAAGATATTACTGTGCTCTGTGTTGGTTAACCAGTGCCAGCAACAATTCTGCTAACTAGTTATGCTTAATGGAAGCGTTTGATGAGCTCTTTGTGCTTGTACTGGGATGAAGAAGGGGTCTATTGGCGGGAAATGTTTTGGCGCGAAAGCTGACTCGGAGCAACAGAAAATATGCCCATCCACTTAGGCAACGTCTGGGGGCTGCGGTGGCATCCTTACATTTTTTCCCAGAAAAAAATTAAATCTTATTTTACACCATGTATAAATTCTTTTAAAGATGAATTCTTTAATATTTTAAAGAAATAAGTGTATTGTTTACATTAATGTCCTAAGTTAATTAGTTAAATAGAATGAAATAAATGTATTTTTTAAATAAATGTCTTTAAATGACTTTTAAGTTAGATAATTAATTAAATCATGATGATAAATAAATAAAATTTATTTTGGATGATGAAAGGGGATTGATATTAAAATTGATGTACATAATAACTATATCAATTAATATAGTATATAGTTGGATTATAAAGAGAGTAAAATGATGTTAAACATATGAGAATCGATTTGTCATTGTGTTGAAACTTTAGGATTTGATTACACGAGTGTCTTAGAATTTATAAATTGATTATGTTATGCTCTATTTCAAATTTATACCTATGGAACTAATCTCAATGCTTGCAAAATTAGCTAACATAACTAATCTTCTACCACATAAATGATCTAGCCAAAATATGTTAACTCAAATCCACTCACCTTTGTGTTTGTGCTCTAAATATGGGTTGTGGTGTTTACAAACATCATTTGGGAATTTGCTAAGTAGGGATCATGTTCTCCTCGATCAAAGCCCCTAGGAGGACAAATTCAATGATTATGAACCAAGATTAAAGACCACAAGAAACATGCAAGATGCTTAAACTGATGTATGCTCTAATCATGTTGTTATGGATGTATCATAAACACTCTCTACCGATGTTTTTTTATTATCATTGATTAGTTTGTAAATGATTGATTGATGTTTTGAAATATAACAACATAGCATGAAAATTGACTCAAGCATGGCTAGGTCAACTTATAATGGTTAGTAGGAATGATTTGGCAAGATTTATTTTGAATTTAAATTTTTTAAGTTTGAGGTTCATATATGTGATCATGGAAATGACCTAGGTCAATTCCACGCCTACAAATCTAATATAGGGTGGTGAATAAGGGATATAGGGATCAAGATCACTTTTTAAGGATCAATGATGAAGGGATCAAGACAAGATATTGTCGTAAGTTGAATGCACTCAAGATAATGCCACATGCAAACTTTATATTAGATAAAAAATACACTATAATCAAAGTGGCCCCAAAATATAAGGGAAAACAAGGTGGATATGTTATTTTCACCATTGTATTTTACCCTCACTTGACATGCATGAGAACTACTATGAAGATGCATGTCAAAGTAAAACAAGCAATCAACTTGGAAATTAAATATATTTTGAACACTCACAAAAGGATGTCTGATGCGGGAGTATCCAGGGTGTAAGAGCAATCTTGCATCACCCAAAAAAATGTTGTTTCTTTTCAATAAGGGCCCTAAATTTGGCAGGGTTACTATTTTTAGTAAGTTTGCATTTATGCACGATTGGGCACAAAATCTTACACAAACCTCCAAATGGTAAATTGAAGCCAATAGCGAAGAAATCACTTCAATATCATTTGTCATTTGAGAGATATTAAAATTTCAATTTCCAAAAATCTGATTCAAATCTTTGAAGTCAATTTTGAGGCACTTAGAGGCTCTAGATGGGCTTGAAAATTGGTGGAAAACAAAAGTGGTTTTCCTCGAACATCTCTTGGGAGCTTTCCGAAAAGGTATTATAATAGAAAATCCAACGGTCGGATCAAAAGATATGACCCCGCAAAGTTTTACTACCAAAATTAATAAAATTTCAAAATATCTTATTGAGGAAGTTACACTTTCTGGAAGATACTAGGGCAGTTACACCTTCCAAATAAAGGATGTGAATGACTTGGGTTATAGAGGAGGGTATAGTAGAGTGGATTGTGGCTCCAATTTGCATATTTATGTAATCAAAATGCCCATGTGATGGCCATTGTAATGTTGTAATTTCATTTTCATTTTAGTGATAATAGAAAATATTTGCTTCCTTCTTGCATATTGTTTGTGCTATTCTTTGTTGTTGTTGTGAGTTTCAGATTGCAAGGGGAGTACCCTTCATCAATAATAAGGAAGCAAAAAGGTGCAAGAATGCTTCCTGAACAAATATTTAAGAGAAGGTATGTGCAAGAACATTAATCTTACAGTTACAAAAAAGAATACACAATGATCAATATACCATAATAAAGGTTTATGTAGGGAAAACCATTTCAAAAGGGAAAATATCCCACACTTCAAAGCATAAATGAATTTTATTATTAGCAACAAAGGTTACAATACAATCTCAAGGCCATGCCCTTAAGAGTACCACCAACATACAAAATTGCAACAATTCTAATAACATAATAGTACCTACAAATATTCAAGCAACGCATCCTCACATCACATCTTCAAACACCAATAAATAGGAAAATATCAAGCCACAAACCAAGAGTAGCTTTCCAAAGCTATGGGACAAAATAATGATCCAAAATGGGCATAATATTTGGCCGCAACACTCAGATTGGTCATGGTCTTCCAGGCTATAATATGTTTTTACAACTATCATAACCTACATAAAATTTCTCCTATGTAACTCCCCAATTTGTGCACCCCATTTCAATTTACTTAACCCATTTAAAGATGTCACTTGACTTTCAATAGTATCGGTCAATATTCTAATGTAACCCCCTCTTACATGCTTTTATGCATCATAAGAATATGTTATAATTAACTCCCATCTTTCAATGTCATAAGATACTCATGCACATCATAACGGCATTGGATTCTCTTGCAACCTTATCCTACTCCTCATGTGAGAACAAAATAGCGAATAAATATAAAAAATAATAAATACAAACTTTGAGAATATAAGGTTGAGACACATTTTCCTATGATTTTCCCACTCATAAAACACCTTGCAAGAGCAAAATGGGAACACTAACACCATCATCTAACTACTAGGAACCAAAAGGCCAGTAGACTCATTGCACCAACTAAACTTATTTATGATAATCGATTTTTTCAATGGACTTACAACATTTGAACCAAAGTATCAGCCTTATCCAACATCACCCTTCCACATCCTCTAACATATCACAAATAAAATGAAACTAGACACCAATGTGCTTAGTCCTCAAATGAAAGGTTGAGTTCTTTGTTAGATATATGACACTCTATCACATAGAACTTTGGTAGCTCCCCAACTCAATCCCACATCTTAATACAATTTCTTAAGCTAGATGGTTTTCTTATAAGAATGAGTATCTACCATGTACTCAACCTTTATAGAATATAAAGAGACCATAAATTGTTATTTTCTCATCCAACTAATATCGTCATTGAACATTTAGTGAAAATATTACCAATAGTCAATCTTCTACTATCAATATCTCCTCCCCGATTTGAATCCTAGAATCACTATGGTAACAAATATAGTACTAAAAAATACCTTATAAATATCTGAAGACCCTTTTAACTACATCTCAATGATCTTATCCAAGATTAGCCTAAAATGGCTAAGGACTTTCATTGCTTGGATAATGCCTAGTCTAGTGTAAATCATAACATGCATCAAAATCCTAATAACACTAGCATTAAGTACTCAAGCCATGTCTTCCATGTCACTAGGTGAAGTTAACAACTTATCTAAAAATAATTTAGATCCCATCAAAATAGGACATGCAATGGTCTATAAGTTATCATGTTAAATCTCTCCAAAAGCAGTTTGCATACTTGCTTTGGCTCGACCAAAGTTTTCTATTCACTCTATCTCTTCTAATCTCAATACCCGAGATATATCTAGCAATCCCCAAATCCTTCATCTCAAATTATTTTAAAAGTTGAGACTTCAAATCATAAATCACATCCTCGCTACTATAAAAAATAACATACCATCAATGTACAATGTGATAACAAGGAATTTATCACTATCCATCTTATAATAAATGCAATGATCTATTGAATCTAAAAAAATTCAAACCCAATGCAAAGGAGCCATTTTTTTGGTACCAAATCTTATGATAAAAACTAATGTTTCTTTACTTTTCTTCACACATCTATCTATTCTATCTCTAAATTAAAAACTACCACTCTATATAACATGAACCTAATAGATGTCAACTTAAAAATAGGGAAAATCTCACGAATGTTTATCCCCTCAATCTAAGAGTGTCCTTTTGCAACCAACCTTGTCTTGCACTTCTCAATTCTACCATCTAAATCACTCTTTATTTTGAACATCCATTTACAACCATTGAGTTATCATCTATTAGGTAAGGGTACTAAGTCCCAGTGTGTCATTTTTATTAATATAATTGTTTCATCCAAAACCACTTTCTAGTACTCTAAATCACCCATATTCATAGCCTCCTTCATAGTCATGGGCCCATTAGTGTTAGTAATCAAAGTAAAATACATATCTATTAGGACTGTACTTGTTTGATTGTTGTCTCTATTGAATAGGCCTTCTCAAGAGTTGAGGTGGATGTTCTACCTCTTCTTTGGAACTATTTTAACTATTTGAGATCTACTTCTCTTTGAATCCATCATGATTTTTCCATTCACTATTCTTCGTCTTTAGAGGTAATTGAACCACTTTTTTTTTTCTATCCTCATGTGGATACAAAAGCTCTCCCAACCATAAGATCCAAAAGCTTGTACCTCTCATGCAAACACCATAACTAATGAATATACACTTCATTTCCTTTTTCTCTAATTTATGTTGGTACTCCCTAGGCCAATATGCACATGGGATGTGGGAGTTTTTACATGTTATGATGGTTTGTGGCATATTGTTTTGGAAAACCATTTTTAGTGTTCCTCTCCCATTTATGTATGAATTGGAGGCATGAGATAGTAATTTTATAAGATTGTTATACGAGTACGCAAGTGTTGTTGGAGTGCTATCGGAGTTTAAAGTGTTGGTGTGTGGTTGTATTTGTTCTTTGAAGATTAATATTTTTTCCCTCTTTCTTGTATGGAATTCTTTCTTGAAAGGGTTTCTCCATGTAAATCTTATGTCATCTATGGTTTGTTGACTTATCTCCATAGACATTGAAAAATGCCCTGCACCTACAAACATCATTTTTCTACATCATTCTCTCTTCTTTGCTCGCATAATTAAGTAATTTTAATTGTTTAGTTAGTTTAATCACATTCCCCTATTAATTAAATAATTTTAATTATTTAATTAATTCACCTTCCTTTCCTTAATTCCTCTTTTGGTTAATTGAATAAATTATATTTGTTTAATTACGTCACTAATCAACCCAATGTCTTTCTTTTGATTAATTAAATAAATCACATTTATTTAATTACATCATTAATTGATTCCTCCATCTTTATAATTAAATAAATTTATATTTGATTAATTATTCATATCGCTTTTGATTGTAATTAAATAATTAGTCCAAATTATTTAACCATAAATCCTCTTCCACTATATTAAATAATTAATTTGAATTAATTATTTAATCCATCCACTTTCTAAATTTAATTAATTAATTAAATCAAATGCCTATCCTCTTCAAAATTCCTTATTCTGACTACCGCTTTTCCTCAGTTAACTAAGTGGATCCACCACTTCATCTCACTCTGTTTGAGGAAGTTTCTGAGTGGATCCACCACTTTACCTCACTCTTTTTGAGGTAATTTCCAAATCAACTCAACTATTCGAACAATTAACTCATCAGTTAATTCCTCTCATCAAACCTCGACCGTTGATCTTCAATCAATCCTAGTCGTCCATTCAAATAGCCTCTCTATAAAAGAGACTTTTCTTGGCCATTTCAATCATCTGGAGAATCTCTGAAAGAATTCTTGTGCACATGATTTTGATATTTTGCTATCATTGTCACAGGCTTTAGTTGCATCTTCAACACTGAGGGCTCTTGGAGCTTCAAAGCAAAATGGAGAAAGGTTTAATGGAGGTAATTCGATAATGGCATAGGTATGTGTTTGCGTCGCTTCATTAGTTTATGATCTTTTATGCCAATCCTTTCTTTATTAATTGATCTTTGGTTTGAATTTGATCTCTTGATCTAGCCATGCACAAAAACCTTGATCACATCTACCGAACCACAACTAACAATTGATTGAATGTAGGGAGTGCATTCATTAAATCATATTTAGTTTGATTTTAGATTTTTAATTAAATTTTAGATGTTTAATTTAGATTTTTAATTAGATTTTAGATTTTTAAGATTTTAGATTAATTAGATTTTAGATTTTATTTTTATTATTTTTAATCTAGATTTTTAATTAGATTTTCAATTTTTTTAGATTTTAGATTAATTAGATTTAAATTTTTTAATTTAGTTTAGCTTTATATTTTTTAATTTAGATTTAGATTTATATTTTAGATTAATTAGATTTAAATTTTTTAATTTAGTTTAGCTTTATATTTTTTAATTAAGATTTAGATTTTAGATTTTTTTTTTTAACTTAGATTAATTAGATTTTTTTAGATTAGATTAATTTTGTTTATTATTTTTTATTAGCTAGATTAATGTTAGTTCTATTTTTTAGTTTAATTTTGATTTTGTAGCTAATCTTTGTTAATTTGGCTTTTTGCAAGTTTGCATGTCAAAGACTTAGAGCGAAAACTTGAATATACATTTGTTGAAGAATGAAGGCTTGAAACTACTAATGACATTTGGTGCAGGACGTTTCTTGAAGATTTGATTTTTAAAACCGATTATCTTTTAGTATAGCAAACACTTTGATTGGTGCTTAAAAAGAACATCTATTTTTTGTGTTTGGCATGCTTATGCATGTGTTGAGTGGACCTATTGCTAACACAAACTATCCTCTCTCTTGGATTTCGTGGTCCTAGGTGCAAGAGAAAAGTGTTAGCGATGCTCGATATTTCTTTTCTTAGAGGGCCTACCTCAAAAGAGGGAACAACCCAAGCGGTAACTAGGCTAAGGCCACACTACTTTCGAACCGCTATATAAAAAATGTATTTGTGACGAAATTCATGAGCAACGGGTGCGAATGTGTCATACCAACGAATGTCTCCCTTAGTACCCTTGTGGTGCGTAAAAACCTATAGAGCATAACCTCTATAGTCTGGGAGGCCTCCTAACCGAAGTGAATCACCGCGTGTATGGCCACTTGTACGAAGAACCAACTGTTGTAGTAGCTAAAATCCTTCTATTTGCTAGTGTAGGAGGTCAAACCTCTGAAGTCATCCCATGTTCTTGCAGTTCAAAGTCGAGATAGCAAGTTCCTTGAGATCTTCGGGTCTTTGGGAATTCGAAGCTTGGTGTGCCCAATAAGTGTGTGTCATGTAAGGGGGAGCTAGTGCCACTAAACTTCTAAGCTATTTGCTTTGAATAAGTGCGGCTCAAATTTATCCATAGTGGGAATCCAATAAATATTGTCTCTTCCAGCCTAGGATTTGTACTTGAATGTTCTTTTATTGCAATAGTCAAACAACATTTCACATCAAAATCAAACTCAAGACATTGTGTTTTATGTGTGTGTATTCAAAGCAAATAAGCAAACAAAGACCACACCCAAAACCAACAACCTTTCAACCACGAAACAAACTAGGTCTACATACCCAAAACAAGATTAACATTCAAATTTGTTTAGACCAAGGACTTGCTTACCTCATTTCTACCATTATCCATTCATCCATCACCTCATCTTTTTGTATTAGACATTTCCCATAGGTCAAAACTTTAGGTCATCCTTTTAGCTTGCATAAACCTCTTGTATAAACCTCTTGATTAGGAAGTCCATCAAACTTAGACTAGACTATAGCATCAAATCTGTATTCTCTTGACCTTATCTTTTAGATAACAGTCATCCTAGTCCTTCATCATTTAGGTTGGTTCCTCAACTCATTAGTCCCATTTGAGACCACCTTGTCAACATATCCTATCAATCTTTACTATACCCAAGGTCATTGATAATCATATTAGTTGTTATACCTATCTTAGTTTGATTAGAAACCATATACTAGCGCTTGCACCCTAGTGAGGTGCAATGGTTACACCGATAACAGGATATACTCTGGCAATATATCGAAGGGTCGAGGGGTAAAAATCACAAGAAAAAGGTAAATTTATTTTCATAAGGCCAACTATTTTTAGCAAAATTCAATTGGTGATGTGGTGCGAGAAGATTTGAATATGAACAAATGGAACTGTATTTAAATCAGTATGCTATGCTAAATGGTTTTACAACATAATATATTTTGTACAATGAAAGAAGGGCTATAACTTAAAAGGTCGATTGGACCAAGTAGAGGTGTTGCTAGTTAATGATACACCTTGTGATTGAATGTAACATAATCAAGAACTGTATGTTGTCTGGATATTTTTATAATACAAAAACTATTTTATAACACATCAAAATTAGAAACTCAAGATACTGGTTATGTATAATACAAGTGTTGTTGGTTGACAATGAGGTTCTATGATATATGCCAGTTGTCTTCAATACCTATAGAACAAAAGCAATGAAATGGTTAGATGTGGTGATTTTATTTTGACTTGTATAATGATTTCTACATATTCAATTTATAGTACTACTATTATTAGAAAATATTTTTTGCCAATGCATGAACAAAATTACCATAAGAAGTTGAATATGTTGAAGCCGTTGAAGATGTCGATGCTTGTGATTGATATGTACGCTTGAGTCGTGATCTCTCATCCTTGTAGCTGATTACTCTTTGAATTTAAAAATATCTCCATCAAAACACTTCGAGCTCAACTTCCAGCTAAGAATGTACACAAAAATAGCAAAGCTAGAGATACGACTATCAATATAAGGTGACATATAATATTACAAAAAAATGTCGAGATTAAATTTCTACTAGAAAAATAAAAGGGTTTAGCCAACCAACTTCAATAACTCCTCCAATTATATTCTTATTGCGGTATATCTGTAAAGGATTTCATAGCTTTAGTTGTCAATGATAGATTTATTCAGATTTAACTTTTCCCCCACAAAATTTATAGAGAAATTTATGCCACTACAATGCCACCAATGTGAGGTCTTACTCGCCTCTCGAAGTCTTGTGGAACCACCTTGTTTCTCTTCCTTTTACAAGCATTGACAATGGCAGCACTGGCACTAGAATTACTAGTAACAAATTGTTCTAACTTGATGTGGCTTATCAGCTTCTGAATGTCCTGTAACTGTACAGGCTTTATGATAAAATCCTTGGCTCCTTCCTCCATGCATCTACATTTATTTCATCTGTCATTTTCTTCCCTAAAGATATCAAGGTAGGGGACACCATATAATAGTGCAAAGATTCCTCTTACCTCTAAATTCGGTGAGGTACATTCTCAGATGACATCATCACAACCAATATACCCTTCAATCCTTTACTTTCCTACAGGTACACAAAATAAAGGCATGTTGTTAAATTAAAACCTAAAAATCCCTAGAGATGGTGAGAAAATGGAGGAAGAAATTAGCAATAAATTTATAATTGTGAAGAATTCATTGAACCTTGAGCTTCTTGAGAAGGTCATAGCCTGTCATCCCTAGCATACAATAGTCTGTAATGATCATGCTTTATTTATATGCCTCCTGCATTGTAAGACATTTGAACAATATCAAGGTTTCGATTTGAATTTGGACTGGTTTTCTGTATCGAAAGTCAATCCTCTGACCATCGGCACACTAAAAGGAAATTTTAACCGAAGCTTTTGCTTTATTCGCTAAATCTTCTAACAAATAATTTTCACCTTTACAAAATTCTTTGAGCTGACATTAGAACGAAAAATGGGAAAATATTAAGCTACGCTCATTACAGTAGTTTCAATTTAAAATTTTAATTAACATAAATCTTGACTATAAAAGATAATGTTTGACAACCATTTTCCCTAGATATTTGACTATTATTTTCCTTGGTTGTTGCATCTCTTGAATCCTAAAACCTTGAATCAAAATAATTTCGCTAAACTTTGCAAAGTCGCCAAAAACACACAAGTAGAGTAAACCTAAAATATTCAAACGTCACTGTAAAACTATATAGTTCAAGCTCAAACTTAGGCTAAATATTAACATCTATTGCACTGTCAAAAGGAAGAATAAATGTTAATGTATGCTACACTGTCAAAAGGAAGACTAAATATTAACATCTGTTTTACTGTAAAAAAGAAGACTAAATGTTAACGTATGTTGCACTGTCAAAAGGAAGACTAAATATTAACGTCTGTTGCACTGTCAAAAGGAAGTACTTGTTCTAAAGTTTGGCCTTGTACCAGTCCCTCATAGGACTCAATCGTCAGATCTTGAAAACGCAAGAAACCTAGTTGACGATTTACACCACTAAAGAAAACGCTGCTTAAATGCAAATTCTTTCACATAAGCTCGAAATGGATCCAAATCATTCTATTCTACATAAATACTAAAGGATAGAGTCAATATTTAAACTCATGTTATTAGAGACCCCAGGGGTTTGCATTTTGTTTACTCCAAGCACTTCTAGAGCTCTCGCAACACTTTCCACTACAGTAACTGAAAGCAAAACAAACCATTGTAAGCACAAAGACAAAGTGAACATAAGGCAAGCCATCAAAAACATACTGGAGCCAAAACAAGGCATTATTCTACAACACTATAGATAAAAATTGCATAAATTTATAAGCCTTGGGACCAAAAACACACACCTTTAACAGAATCTGTCTGGAGCAGGCGTTCAATAACCATCTGATCAATCACACAGTCATCAACGACCAACACATGATGAGCTTCACAACACTCCACCTCAGCAGAAGTCATAGAAGCGCCATAACCAATCTCCTCGTTCTCATAATTTCCATCTCCTCTCATTTTGGCAGCCATTCCAGACTTCAAAGCATGCTCCTGTAAGTTCTCCACTTTCAAAACTCTCTTATAAGCTCCCCTGCTACATGGAAAATCTATCAGCCTATAAATTTAGATCTGCTTGCAGGAGATGAAACAATAAATGCCCCTTCGATTCCAGAAACCGCCATCGAAGAGACTTGAACTCTCTTATAAGAATGTGTAGAACGACGTAGCCGGACTCGTAGCCATACTTTTTGACGTTAATTTATGGGGAAAGGTAGTTACATATCCCCAATATAGGTGAGTTGCAATTACACAGTGGGTGGCAGACTGTACTTGGAATGCCTTTATCTCCCCTCATTATCCACTGATAGTCATTCCCCTGCTCAACACAACTACTCTCCTTCAATGCTCTTACCTAAATGTTCTCTCCCCCTACTGCTGAGCGATGAAGAATTAAATTGTACCATTCACTGCTGGTTGTTGGTACTACCGAGGCCAAGTACATCTCTTCCAGGCACCGCTTCGACACCATCCTCATTATCGCCTAACCCATACCTATGCAGTAATGAATGGACTGTTTATCGTTCGCTAGTTATTGGAATGCGCAGGGAAGACATCCATGCAAATTGGAAAACCCACAATCCGGCGTTAGACAACAGATGATTCTGATGGGATTTCCCACCTACAATAGCCTATTGGCTAATTAGGTTTTCCATAGGTTTTATTCTTCATACTAGATCATAGTACTCCATCCCTTTGTCTCAAATCTTGTATACCCTAGTCATAGACATACTTCTGATTTTGATCATTGTGACATTACCTTATTCATACCTTGACTATTTTCACCTTGACCCTTAATAGTGGTATCGTTATTATGCATCTTTATACCCAACAAAATCCAAAAAACATAGCTTAGGTTGCATACCTTAGGCTTAGGTCATACCTTTGCATTGTCATACCCTAGACATCATATCACACACCTTAGTCATACTCCACCTTTCGCCATAACATCACATTTGCATCTTAGTGACATTACCTCACCACCATGTCTTCCATTCACCTTGATATGCTTGCTAGTCTAGTTGAATACCATTTAATCCGTAATGGTCAATACCAACAAGCCATAGAATTCAAGAGAAAATGGATCAAATCTATATCCCAATCACCCACAACCCATAGTCAACCACCCATATGTCCCTCTTACCAACAACCCATGAAATCTAGTTCTCCATCCATCTACCCTCACTACCAAGAGTCCCTTAGCACAATCCATGTCATTAATCCACAACAAACATCCATTAATCACCCTTATCCTAACCATGACAAGGGAAACCAACCTTCCACTAGTCCATTCCAAGCCGCTACATCCTATCCTAGTCTATCATCCCTCAACCCATTCCAAGCCTCCACATTCTATCCTAGTCCATCATCCACTAATGCATTCCTATTCACTCCATTCCAACCTACATTTAGTCACGAAAATACATTTGGTCATGGTCTACAAAATCACATCCCATTGCCTACACTTGAGAGTATATGTCAAACAAAAAAACCAAGGAATGATAGCATAGCTTCACCTTCATGTCAAGATCAAAGTAGTCCATCCCATGACCCCATCCTTAAGTCCATCCAAGAAATCATTTCAAACAATCAGGTAACCCAAGACAAACCTATCTTTGATCACAACACTACCATTGATCAAGAAATCCAAAATGATTCGCTCATCGACCTTTATGCCATTCATGATCAAAAATTTGAAGTCGATCCTATCCAAACTCCAAACAAATCCATTTCCCAAAATGAGACACTTTCCTCCATGTGACACATCGATGATCTTCCTCTATAATAAGAGTTTTCTACTCTAGACATATTTGTAAATGATCAAGCTATAGCTGAATTCATTGGGCTCTATGATAATGACCATAAGGAAGGTTTCTACATCGACTTGGAAGCATCGATATCATTTGAAGAACCATTAGAATCCAATGTTTCATAAAATCAAACCAAAGATATCAATCATAAATATATCCAACATGTCAATGAAGTTATGACATCTTATCAACTAGGATCATCTATCTTTGTCAAATCAAGCTTTCTCACAGAGGAGAAGATTCCAAGTAACAGTGTCTACATACACAATGATGGGTTAGCATCTTGTTTTCAAAACAAAAAATACCCCATCGCAAACAATTTTTTTTAGAGCATGCAATATCAAGGAAAAGGAATAGGCCTACACGAGCAAGGAATTAGAGAACTAGTATATTTTTAGGCAAATTCTAGACATCAAGGTCTTGGCTATTCTTCAATCAACAAATCTAATGATGTCAGTGGTACCTTTGATATTGGGGGAAACTTTATATGATACAAACATCAAAATGGGGGCCATGAGTAGTTCTTATCATAAGGTGGTTGCCAACACTCCTTCCATCCACACCATAAACTGTCATTCCAACATGAATAAACCTTCCATTTGGAACCAACAAAAAATAAAATTATTACAAGTCCAAAGTTCAAAATCAAATGTCAAAGGCCATTGAATCAATCAAAAATCCGAGTGGACAAATGAAGTTAAAATGGATCCCAAAGAAAAATGGATCAAGCAAAGAAAATATTCCAAATCCAAAAGTCAATCAAAACGTGGAGCCACAAGAAAAGAGGATCAAAATGGTCATCAAGCAAGGCATATAAAAGTGTTGGTTCCAAACACTTTCCCAATCAAAATTTCAAACTTTTCCATCCAACACCCAAATTTTGGAAAATAAAAAGTGATTCATCCAAACATCCAAGCAATCCTTCCACATCTACCATTATCCATCATTCCAAAAATCCTACTAGACAAATTTGCCGCATCTTGGCAACAACTCTTTATCATAAGGACTCCCATGGTACTCTATCGCGATGTGCATATTTTGATAAGGCCAACTCTAGTATTAGAAAGGATCACAACGACATCGATCAGTTGTATGCAAGCGCTATGATCCTAACAAGGCAACTACTTCATAAAGGTCATTATTGGTATATCATGGCCTCGGTCTCTACATCTATACCATTAATGGATTCAAAACATTCAATGATAAACTAAAATAGCAAGGCCATCCAGACATATCAAAAATACCAAAAAAATAAATTGAAAAATAAAAAAAATTGTCACCTTGATGAAAACCTGGAAAACAGCTTTCTTGGTGACACCAAAAAAATCAAAAAATAAAGAAAAATAGTAAAGAGAAAAATTTCGTCCAATAGTGAAAACCATTCTTATGACGCTTTGGATAAGTACCATGATGAAAACCTGGTAAACAGGTGTCATGTGTAAGAGCAATTATCTATGTGACCATTACACTTGGGGGCAAGTTGTCTCATCTCCCATGCCTTTCTCATGATAATTCCATCTATCCATCTAATCCTTATCATTCCCATCCATTTTCCCACATACTTTGATTTTGATAAGGACAAGGGTACAAACATAAATCATCCTTTGGGAAAAATCTTGACATGTCTATCCTTTGGTCATACACTATCCATGCAATATCATGTCATTGCTTACATAACATTATCCAAACCCATACCTCAGAGAAAAGAAAAAAATATTCCTATGTGACGTATCATATGCTAATTCTACCATCTAATAATCCTCATGTCTCCTATATTTTACCAAAATCAACCCATCATCCTTTCATACCTATCGCATGTCTTGGTTTTCCCTTGTTAATGGTATAGGGATTCTAATCCGCTTATCCAACATCCCTCCATCATCCCATCTAGTCCTAAACAAGTCATTCCCAATGCAACCTGCCCAACCAATACAATCTTGCTATGCAACCTAGCGGACCATCCAAAACATTCCTTCGCCTTATTTATTGCCTTGTTGCAAGCCTTGATCCTTTAGTCACATTATCGTCATCCTCATGTTGTTTTGGGATGTGTCCTTCCCATGTCAAACAACGTCTTCATCATCATCATCACTTGTCAATTGGTTTTTAGCTTGACTAGGAGTAAGATCAGGGTTTTCCTTGGATTCTCATGCATCATTCACATGCATTCATCACAATCCTCATAGTCACCCTTCATTCATAATAATTCCTTTACCTTCCATCATCTCACATTTGACATCCATCATCAGGCTTTGTCATCTCTATCATGACTTCCAAGTGGTTGACGTCCTCTACTCTTTCTCCTTCATCTTTTGTCTATAATAGACCCCTATCCCATCCCTATTGGTTAGTCTTATACCTGACTGGGGCAATTTCCTAACATCTAGCTTCATTGGATTCTACACTTGTCATTGGAGGTCAAAACATTCAACAAACACAAAAAAATCATAAAACTTCAAAATCCAAAAAAATCAAATATTCACTAAAAGAAAAAAATCACAAAACTTCAAAATCCAAAAAAAATCAAAACATGTCAAAACCCAAAAACATTCAGATAACTTTCAAAAATACCAAAAATAGAGTCAAATTCAGTCATGTTAGTCTTTGTCATTATCGAACTTCATTGCCTCTGCGATTGGACATAGGCAAGGTCATTTGTCAATATGCCCTCGAGGCATTAGGTCAGTCCTTTAGGTGTTGTCAAATAAAATCATGATTTGGTCCTTTGTCACTGAAACAAAGTCAAGGGTCATGTTGAACTACGAGGTCTCTACACATTGCTACGTAGGCAAGGTCATTTGTCGATGAGCCCCCGAGGCCCCCTAGGTCAATCTTTTAGGATTCGTCAAGTTAGTCAAAATAAATCGAACACTATCAACTTAGGCGCGACATCATCATCTGAACTTCAAACACAAATCCTAAATCAACAAGACAAGCAAGCCAACAAGTCTCCAAGTCAAAACACTCATTTGTCACATCAATCAAACCAGTCAAATTGATCAAAACCAATGGTCTTATACAAGATGTGTCCTTCCTGAAACCAGACCTTGTCATTCATCAACCATTGTCATTTGCCTTATATAAGTAGTTACATGATCAAAACCAGACTTGACGTCTTATACGACATGTTTCTTCTCATAAAACCAGGCCTTGTCAAAACAGTCAACCCATCACTCACTTAGTCACTTAACACACTAGCAAACACTTATTGGTTCTTGACCTTGCTGGTCTATTTTGTCTTATCTTTTGGATTTGCTTCGATCATGTTACTAGCTACCTTGAGGATGTCCCATGAAGGATTTAGAGGAGAGATGATGTCTTGTGACTCATATTTTATTTGATTGTTGTTCATGTTTGTCTTGACAAAAAGACTAGGGCAACTTTTCCCTTAGTATGCGTTAGGACATTCCTTGTTTGTGACTGTCTGTTTTACAGATGGATGACTTTGCACACCTTGGTCTATGTTATACCATGGTGTTTGTTGTCCATTTGTCATATTTCACCACCTAATGATGATTAAATGAAAAATCCTTGCATAGAAAAATATATATCTACAAATTATCTCAACTAGCACTATATCAACATCCATGTCTTCTATGCTAACATCCATCTTTTTTGTGCTAACATTCATTTTTTCCGCTCTAACATTTCTTCTAGTCTACATCTTTATCATCCATATATATTCTCCTCTATCCTTTTTTCCTTCATCTTCAAGTCCTCTCATCCATTTTGAGAGCACACTCGTGTTCTTTGAACCCGCCTGTCCTCTCGAGGGGGCATACCACAATCTCCTCGTCATCCTTCCACATCCTACTTTCACTAGGGCATATTTTTGATTAATTTTCTTTGACATTGTGTGCAGTGTTAATCTCCTAGTCTAAAATGAAAAATGAAATGAAATACAAGCAAGGGAAAACACAAACAACACATCAATGATTAGCTTAGTTGAACTTGAACAAAAATTAAACAAAAACAATGAGTTACCTTGTTCAAATTGATTGGTTGGTTGTCCTTGTTAATTTGTTCAAGTTTGTGCTTCTAGAATGATTTCAACAATATAACAACTTGATTTTACTTGATTTGGATGCAAGGATGGTGGATTTGGCTATGGATGCAAGATGTTAGTGTGAGCTTGAGAGGATGAATGCTTGAGAGAATGCTTAGGGTTCTACTTGAGAATGTGGTTAGAGAGAGAAAAAATGGCTAAGTGTTATTCATTTAACCAAGGGAGATGGAATGGACGGTGGAGATTGAAAAGAGGAAGTGAGATCATGGGTTGAGATCAAGAATTGACTAAAGGAATTAAAAATTCCTTTTTAATGTGCATGGAAAGAATAAAAGGAATTTAATATTCCTTGGGAAAGAGAAAAGGAATTTAATATTCCTTGGGAGATGGGAGAGGAATTAAAAATTCCTCAAAAGGACCTTGGGAAAAGAAAAAGGAATTAAAAATTCCTTGGGGAATGGGGAGAGTTGACTAAGGGGTTGATTGAGATAGCTAATCAATGATTAGAGGAAAATTAGGTGGCTAATGAGGATTAGGAGCCAACTTGCAAAAGTTGGAGGATATGACACATCCTAATCATGGATTAGGAATGTGCACATCCCTAATGATGGGATTAGGATTAAGTGTAGATTATGGGGGATGGGAGACAAAGAGAATTAAATAAATGGATTATTTATTTAATTCCTTGGAGGAAAGGAATAAAGGGTAAGGTATTTAATTATTTAACTAAATACCTTAGGGATTTAGAGGGCTTTAGGGGTATTAATTAAATAATAGTAATATTACTTAATTAATATAGATAAAAAGATATTTAGATGAAAAAGGATAAATTTGGCCAAACGTAAGTGGCCAAATTTAGGTGTCTACATTTTTCCCCTCTTTGAGATGGTGTTACTAAGTATCATCATTTCAAAGAAGAATAAAATATAACAATAGGAAGAAGATGATTAGATTGGGAAAGATGACCTAGTCATCAAAGGAGTGACTAGGAAGAAGGATGATAGGAGTGAAGATGAAGATTAGGGATTAAGGATGCCCCCTTGAGAGGACATGCGGGTTCAAGAGAACACAGGTGTTCTCTCAAAATGGATGAGATGATGAAAGGGTAGATGGGGAAGATGATGCAAAATGATGGATAAGAGAGGATGATAAGCCATAGGAGATTGGGAAGAGAAGATGAGAATAAAAGAAGCACAAATGGATTTAAAGACAAAAGTGATGCTGCCCTAGTCAAGCTCAAGCCAAAATGGGTTGATGATGGATGGAATGTTGTTGATGAGGGAATGATATATCCCAAAACAACACAAAAGGATAAGGAAGGATACAACCCAATGTTGATGATGAAAGTGTTGTTGATGAGGGAAGGATACATCCCAAAACAACAAAAAATGATAGGGAAGGATACATCCCGATGATGATAATGAAAGTGTTATTGATGAGGCAAAGATACATACCAAAACAACAACAAAAAGATAGGGAAGGATACATCAAAATGTGTGCAGTGTTAATCTCCTAGTCTAAAATGCAAAACGAAACAAAATGAAAGCAAGGAAAACACAAACAACACCTCAATGATTAGCCTAGTTGAATTTGAACAAAAATGAAACAAAGACAATGAGCTACCTTGTTCAAGTTGATTAGTTGGTTGGCCTTGTTGATTTGTTCGATTGTGTGCTTCTAGAATGATTTCCACAACATAACAACTTGATTTTGCTTGATTTGGATGCAAGGATGGTGGATTTGGCAATGGATGCAAGATGTTAGTGTGAGCTTGAGAGATTGAGAGGATGAATGCTTGAGAGAATGGTTAGGGTTTTGCTTGAGAATGTGGTAAGAGAGAGAAAAAATGGCTAAGTGTTAGTCATTTAACCAAGGGAGATGGAATGGACGGTGGATATTGAAAAGAGGAAGTGAGATCATGGGTTGAGATCAAGAGTTGACTAAAGGAATTAATAATTCCTTTTTAATGTGCATGGAAAGAATAAAAGGAATTTAATATTCCTTGGGAGATGGGAGAGGAATTAAAAATTCCTCAAAAGGACCTTGGGACTTGAGAAAAAGGAATTAAAAATTCCTTGGGGAATAGGGAGAGTTGACTAAGGGGTTGACTGAGATAGCTAATCAATGATTAGAGGAAAATTAGGTGGCTAATGAGGATTAGGAGTCAACTTGAAAAAGTTGGAGGATGTGACACAACCTAATCATGGATTAGGAATGTGCGCATTCCTAATGATAAGATTAGGAGGTGGATTAGGATTAAGTGTAGATTATGTGGGATGGGAGATAAAGGGAATTAAATAAATGGATTATTTATTTAATTCCTTGGAGGAAAGGAATAAAGGGTAAGGTATTTAATTATTTAACAAATACCTTAAGGATTTAGAGGGCTTTAGGGGTATTAATTAAATAATAGCAATATAAATTAATTAATGTAGATAAGAGGATATTTAGATGAAAAAGGATAAATTTGACCAAACGTAAGTTGGAAAATTTAGGTGTCTACATTTTGCCCCTCTTTGAGATGGTGTTACTAAGTAGCATCATTTCAGAGAAGATTAAAAGATAGCACTAGAAAGAAGAAGATTATATTGAGAAAGATGCCTAGTCATTAAAGGAGTGACTAGGAAGAAGGATGATAGGAGTGAAGATGAAGATTAGGGATTAAGGATGCCCCCTCGAGAGGACATGTGGGTTCAAGAGAACACGGGTGTGCTCTCGAAATGGAGGAGATGATGAAGGGGTAGATGGGGAAGATGATGCAAAATGGTGAATAAGAGATGATGATAAGCGATAGGAGATTGGGAAGAGAAGATGAGAAGAAAGGAAGCACAAATGGATTCAAGGACAAATATGATGTTGCCCCAGTCAAGCTACAAGCCAAAATGGGTTGATGATGGATGGAGTGTTATTCATGAGGGAATGATATAACCTAAAACAACACAAGGATGGGGAAGGATACATCTCGATGATGATGATGAGAGTGGTATTGATGAGGGAAGGATACATCCCAAAACAACACAAAAGGATAGGAAATAATACATCCCAATGGTGATGATGAAAGTGTTGATGAGGGGAGAATACGTCCCAAAAAAACACAAAAGGATAGGGAAGGATACATCCCGGTGATGATGACGATGATGATGATTGGATCAAGGCTTGTAGCAAGGCTGGGAACAAGACCAAGGATGTGATTAGATGATTTTTGCTAGATTGAATGGATTAGGATTGGATTGAGATGTGAGATGGTTGAAATGAATGAAAATGATGAAGGAAAAGATGCTTAGAATAACCAATCTATATTATCCTAAGAATATTGAAGAGATGATGATATGATGAGGATAGATAGATGAGGAGAGTGATGAAGGATAAAGCGATAGTAACCCAAATCAAATAGGTTAATTGTTATGTGTTATGATGCCATGTAATAAGCACTAAATTTGATATAGCATGAGATACTATGCACCAGGGTATGAGGAACCAAGGTTACTTTGTATCACATGCATGGGACTGACACAACAAACAAAAGGTTAATCCAACATCCCAAAGTCACAAGGGCCTTGGGTAGGGCCAATGTTGGAAAACCAAAAACACAAAGGATGCCCCAACGTAATACAAGATCACGAGGATCTTGGTGGGTACTACGTGTGACAACCAAGAAGACAAAAACAAACAAAAGATCAAGATATGCCCCTATGTTTACCAGTCGAAACACACCATGATATGATGGATCAAGCCGACCCCGATGAGGTATGATAGGAAGCTTAAATGATAAACAAAAGCCAAAAGCATCAAAAGATTACAATAAATCTCAAATGTCCTTTGCCACAGGATCAAAAGGTGGATGGGATTGATGCAGTCTGATGTAGGAAGGATGCATCTTGTTAAGACCAAAGATGGAGACTAAACTAAGTGATCAACATGACTCAGGATATTTGAAACCAATTGGATCTTCTTATATGAGTGGATCTCGTTTGTGACAAACCAGCTAGATGGGGACACACTTGATGACACGACACGAGACATGAGACACAAGACACAAGACATAATATAGACACACCCTAAATACCTAGGGGCTTGGGGGCCGATCAAAGATTAGCCTTGCCTATGTGAAAGCGCAGAGCCCTCGTAGTTCGATAAAAGACTATGGATAAAAGCGGAAAGAGGACAATGGAGACCTCGATGGATGACAAAGACCGGATAGACAAAAGCCCCAGGGGCGGATCAAATGATCGACTTGCCTATGTGAAAGCACAGGGGCAACGTAGTTCGAACAAAGGCCAAAGACAAACAATGGATAAGGAATGATGAGATGACCATGATAAAGTGGATAAAATGATGGAACCGATACGATGAGATAAGACAAACCTGGTGGATAAGATGGTGGTGATCATGTGTAGCTCAGGAATGGGATAGGTATCCAAGTCATTAAAAGATGAATTGGGAGGATGACATGTTGGATAGATGAGTGATGAGAAGTGATAGGAGATTGGAAATATGTGTGAAAGAAGTAGGAGTGATGATGATGAGATAGATGGAATTGGATTGCATGAGGGGGTAGGCTATAGCCAAATACCAATGACAAGGGATTATGAGATGGGATGAGGATAAAGATGAATGGATAGGGAGATAAGGATGGGGGATGGAAGGGATACTATGGTGGATGGATAGGAAGATAAGGATGGGGAGATGAAAAGAATTTTCTCTTGGATGGGTAAGGAGATAAGGATGGGGAGATGGAAGGGATTGTTTGGATGGATAGGAAGATAAGGATGGGGAGATGAAAAGGATTTTCTCTTGGATGGGTAAGGAGATAAGGATGGGGAGATTGAAGGGATTGTTTGGATGGATGAATGGGGAGATAGTAATAGTGGTATGGAAGGGATGATAGGATTGATGAATGATGCCTCCAAGGACTATGTCACAAAGAAGGACATGCCCCACTCTAGATATGTCATGTATGATGAGACAGGAGGGATGGAAGAGAGAAGGATGGGAAAATAAGGGAGTGAGATGAATATGGATAGGATGTATGGATAAGGAAGGGAGATTTATGGTAGCATGATGGGTGGACAGGGAAGGTATATGGATGTGGATAAGTATTAGAATAGTGTATAGGTGAGGGGAATGTATGCCAAGAGGTGTCCAAAGCATGTATATATGTTTACCCCTATTTAGATCAAGATCACAAGGAGGATGGAGGGATTGGGATAAATGGGATATGACAAGCAAGATGTGTAAGATAGGTGGGATGGAGGAGATGGGTGAAGGGGATGCAGTTGCCCCCAAGTGTGGAAGTAAAATGGATGGGGGATTTACACACGACACCTATTTTCTATGTTTTCATCATGGTACTTATCCAAGACGCTTATTTTCCAAGTTTTCACCATTGGACAAATTATTTCTCTTTACTTTATTTTTTTTGTTTTTTCTTGACTTTTTTTTACTTTTTTGACTTTTTAGATTTTTGGATGTTTGAATAGTATGCGGATGGAGATGGATAAGGATACATATGTGGATAAGTGGATTTAGAAGATATGTGATAAGGAGGTGGATGAAGGACTCAAGCATCAAGTTCCATACGAGGTATTAAGAGCCAATGTGTAAAGTGACTATTGGATGTTGGTACAACCTTATTAGGATAAATGGATTATGCAAGAGAATGGATTAAAGGGATTTGATGTGGGAGATATGTGGGATAATGGATGGGATGTTGGAAAGTGTATGGATGGAATGATGGGGTAATGTTTTTAGTACCAACATTGGCAAATATGGTGGTGGATGTGAAAGGATAGGAGGATTAATGGACGAAGAATGTGGGGATAATGGAGGAAATGAGATAGTGATTTGTGGGGCATAAGGACCCAAAATAGATTTAGGAGATGGAGGGTGTGTATGATTAGCTTTTGGATTAACAACTTTGGATGTTGTTACAAATTTTTCATTTCAAGGCATTGCATTTTTTTTCTTTGGGATCCATATGGTTTTGGTTTTTGCTTTGGTGGGCCTTTGTGGCCTGTGGGTTTGATTTGGATTTTTGATTTTTGATTTTTCTTTTCTTCAACATGTATTTTTAAGGGGACGTGAGGAGCTTTAGATTCATGTGGATGTTTAGATTTATGCATTTTTACTTTTGCATCCAAAGTGCTTTTAATAGCAATGGGATGGGTGCAGGGAGGTGGATGATGTGGAGGAAACATGAATGGAGTGATGGAGGTAGGATTTTTGGGGTGATATATGGGTGGAGGATATGTAGGTACGTGTCTTTGTTGATCCTGATTAGGGAATACGAGAGTGGGATGTTTATGATGGGTGACATGAATAGGTGATGGATGGATAAAAGGATGAATAGGATGAGATGGAGGAGGTGATTTTGGGATATAAGGGCCCAAAATGGACTTAGTACCTGGAGGATGTGTGATGGTAGATGGAGGGACATAAGGACCCAAGATAAATGGATTAGATGAAGGAGGAATATGGATGGTTGTTTTGAGGTGATGCAATGGAGGGGGGATGGCGGTAAATGGTTTAGTGGAGTGATAGGAAGAGCCCATTATTCTTTTGGAGGAGGCTCGTCGAGGACATATAGAGGTTGTGCCAACATTTTTGGATTGCGAATCTTGAGAGATATATCCAAGATCTTGTGTATATAGATTTTCTTTCACATGGATGGGCTATAAAATACCTTGCTCATGAAGGCCTAAACCTTTTCCTTGATAGTTCATGATCTTGAGCATTCGATCTATAGTAGGATGCTTGTTACTTTGGAAACATGATGCAAGTGCATTATTAGGTGGGGGAGGATGGGTGGCGTATATGCCTAGTTCCTCTTCTGCAAAGAAACCACCATGGATGAATGTAAGAGTACCAAGGGGATATAAAAGTGTTGTGGGGATAGTAGGGTTAGGTAGCGATAGAGGATCATGAGATGGAATGGATGGGGGACTATGATCTTGAATTGGGGTAGATAGGATGACAAGATCTTGATCGGGAGGAGTGAGTGGTAAGGGATCAGGGGAGGGATTAGGTGACATGATAGGTTTGGATTTGTGGTATTGGGTGATAAGGGCTCATGAGATGGAGTGGTTGGATCTTGAGTGTCAAGGGGGTCATGGGATGGAATGGATGGGGGACTACAATCTTGAGATGGACTATTGGAAAGATCTTGATGTGGAGAAAGGGATATGTTGGTATGCTTTGGATCAAGCTCTTGGCATGACTCATCTTGTGTGGATGACATGATGATAGATTGTTGTAGGGACTCCTCAAGTGGGGGAGATGGAAGGATGGGGGTTTCATGAAGTTCATGGGAATGGATTTCGGTGATACAAGGAGTGGAAGATGGTGATTGGGTTTGGTTATCTTTGATGGGTTCGGCGGCTCTTGGGGTAGGAGATGGGGGTTTAATTGATTCAGTGGGTTTGATGGTTTCAATAGTTTGATTGGTGCTTGGGGTGGTAGTAGTAATGATAGGTGTGGGATGGAGAAGGGTATCATCGCTACTGACCATGGATGATGGATTGGGATGGCATGGTTCCACAACTTCAAGATGTGGAGTTGGGGATGTCTTCTTTGTCATGAGTCCTTGGAGGACTTCTGGAGTGAGAAACTTGCATATTGTAGGCTTAGATGGCAGGGTAGGAGTGGATGAAGGATTATGGATTGGTGGACTAGGATTAGATGGAGGAATGGGATTGGATGGAGGACTAAGAGTAGGTGGAGGATTAGGATTGGTGGGGGGATCAAGATTAGATGGAGGATTAAGGTAGGAATATTGGGATAATGGATTAGAATAGGAAGATGTGGATGATGGATTAGGATAAGAGGACATGGATGGTGGATTAGAGCAAGAGGATGTAGGTGGCGGATTGTAGTAGGAGTATTGGGATGGTGGATTAGGGTAGGAAGATGTGGATGTTGGATTAGGATAGGTGGATGTGGATGTTGGATTGGAACAAGAGGATGTGGGTGGTGGATTGTAGTAGGAGTATTGGGATATTAGAAATTAGGATGGGAAGATTGGGATGGTGGATTAGGATAGGAGGATGTGGATGTTGGATTGGAACAAGAGGATGCAGGTGGTAGATTGTAGTAGGAGTATTGGGATATTAGATTAGGATGGGAAGATTGGGATGGTGGATTAGGATAGGACATGGATGTTGGATAAGAGAAAGATGGAGATGAAGGATATGATGAATATGCAGATGGGGAAGATACTGGATATCCCTTGTCAAAGGTAGCATAAGGATTGTTGGGGGATGTGGATGAAGGGGTGATAGGACAGCTCAAAGAAGTGAGTGGATTTTGGAAAACAGTTGGGGAAAGCTTACTAGAAATGATAGCATCAAGGGGATCTATATCATACTCATCTTGATCAACAATACTTTCGTTATCATCATCAATGTAATTGAATTTCCTTTGACTACTATTTTTGGTTGCATTGATGGAGGACAAGGATTCATGATGTTGGATTAGATGGATACAAATTAAAAAGATGGGAATAGATGATTAGAAGGAAGGAAGAGATGATGAGAAGATAAATAGGATGGATTAGAAGAAGATGGAAGAAGGGATATTAAGATTTGTTTCAATATCAAAAGATCTTGGATACAAATGGACTAAAGCTCAAATTGAGATTTAGGTTAAGCTCAAATTGGGATTGGATTAAAGCTTAGATTCAGATTGGACTGAAGCTCAGATTAGGATTGGATTAAAGCTCAGATTAGGATTGGATTGGAGGATGTGATGGGATTCGATAAAATTGATTGATGAGATAGGATTGGATGATTGATCAAATAGGATGATGAAACGGATTCTAAACCCAATTCAGAGATTTGACTTAGATGACGTAAGGTGCTGACGATCAAATTAGATTGTGAAAAGGATGGTTACAACACCAAATCTACCTCAAGATGGAAGCAGATTGATTGGGTCGTAATGATTACTGACTTAGGACGAATAGTAATCTTAAGTAAGTGTGATTGATGAAGATTAGGATCAGACACCTAATTCAACTTGGATAAAAACCCCTAAAATGAAGTCTCGGTGATTGGGATCGATGAACTGATGATGGATATGTACTCTAGAGATGTCCCGCGATGAACCTATATAATTTGATTGTGGAAACAATGAATTTTGATGGACGAAAATGATGATTACACGAAGATGGATGATGGGTTGTTTTGAGAAAACTCGCCTATGCTTGGAAGAAAATTTGCCTAAACTTCAAATGGTACAAGAAACAGGCGAATTTGATGAGCAAATTTTCCCAAACTTTAGATGGCTCAGGAAATAGGCGAATTTGTGAGGCAAATTCACCTATCTAGGGGGGAAATTCACCTAAAATTGGGTTGGCACAAGAACAGGCGAATTTGATGAGCAAATTCGCCTATCTGGGGGAGAAAATTCTCCCAAACTTTAGGTGACACAAGAAATGGGCGAATTTGCTAAGCAAATTAGCAAATTCGCCTATTTAATAGCAAGTTTTCCCAAACAGTTAGCAGGATCGCCTAAACTCAGGGGAATGGGCAAATTTGACTTTCAAGATCACCTAACGGGGTGATAAACTTGCATGTTTCATGAACAATATGGATGGGGAATAGAATCGCCTAAGAACAGGATATCCTATTCGACAAAAAAATGCGCTTAAATCTTGATTCAGATGAACATAAGACTCAAATGGAAGCAATATTGCCCTTGTAGAGAGAAAATTCGCCCAAGGATGCGGTAAATTTGCCTGTCCTGAGAGAACAGGCGAATTTGATAGGAAAAAGGACAGACGGATAGCCTAACTTGGACTGACAATAGGTTCACCCCTAAAGGGGGCAAATTTTCCTATTCAGTGAAAACGGGCGAATTTGAAGGAGGATGACTGATAAGATGAGACAGACTGAAAATGGGATCACCCCTGTAGGGAGCAAATTTTCCCAAGGGGATGGCAAGTTCACCCATTCTAGGAGAATGGGTAAATTTGACAAATGAGGATTGACATACTCACCTAAGGGATGGATAGACTTGCCTATTCCAAGGAATGGGTGAAAATGAGGTCGCTTAAGAAAGTGACCCATAGGCGAATTCGCCTCTAACAAAGACAAATTCTCCTAAACGGATGACCTGGATTGGACTAGGATGCAAAATAGCTAACTGTGGCAAAGGATGACAAGCATGACAAACAACAGATAGAAGGCTCGGTTGACTCAACTGAAAATGAAAAGAACTAGTATAGGACAAAGAAGACATACTAGGCAACACAATCCTAGAATTAGTGATAAAGGTTTGCAAACTTGATGTAGGCCCACCACCTTGAGTGGACAACCCAAGGTTAATACTTCGTGATACCGGGGTGGTTCTCTAGATCACCCTTTCTCATGAAGGTGGATAACTAGCGTTTCAGTGGCACAGGGTCGTCAACAGACACCACAGGCTCACCTTCACACTCTCACTCGAGGACTATCATAGTCCACCACAAAAATTTCTATCTCAACCCAAGGGAGTACATGGTGAGTAACTTCGGGGTACGGTGCACATCCCTTGCACTACACCAAGCCGTGACTAAAACATAGGTCTCTATCTAAGCTGAACAAGGCTATCTCATGAGTCCTCAATATATGCACAATACATGGGGCACAACTATGAACACCAGTCCATCACAAGCATGAGTTGGGAGCCCCAACGAGGTACTAGAAACTCAGACCAACTCTTCATGTTTTATCTAGGTATCACCCTAGCTTCGACACTTCACCAGACATGACGTGACTAGATTGAGGTACAACTTTCACTCTCCCCCCTTTATATACCCTGTTGGTAACACGTGGTTGGGATCCTCCCTTGGGTGATGAAATCCCAGACAGGTCCCGTTAGGGGAAGAAGATACTAGACATTTTTGGCTGGTCCCCAAGCTCACACGTAGCGCAAGGGGAGAGCTTAGACTCACTAGCACCTCCTAAGTGGATTGGACTGGACTAGAGTGAACTGTGATTTCTCGTCACCCAGGATCGCCAAATGGTGCAAGGGGATTGGATACGTCAACAGTCCACTCACAAGCATGACAAGCAAGTTAATTGACTCTTTAATTAATCTGTGTGTCTAGCTAGTATGGAAAAATGATAGACGGACTAACTAAAAGGTCTTGGACCGATCATTCTATAGAAAATGCATTAGTAGTTTGCAACCGTTGGTCTTGGACGAACGAGAAACAACTACACAAAATGTTAGCAAAAACTAGGCACACTCACAAATAGACAAGTTAGTGGGTTAGTACCTGAAACCGAAATTGAACAAAAGCTAAAAACTAGAAATTAAGGTCTCAAATTTACCTCAAATTCGCCTCTGTGTGAGGCAAAATCACCCTTTTTGATGAGCAAGTTTGGCTATTCTGTGAGGATGGACGAATTTGGCTATTATTTGAGGATGGGCGAATTTGGCTGTTCTGTAGAGCGAATTTGGTTGTTCTACAGAGCAAATTTGGTTGTTCTGCAGAGTGAATTTGGTTGTTCTGTGAGGATGGGAAAATTTGGTTGTTCTATGGAGGATGGGCGAATTTGGCTGTTCTACAGAGTGAATTTGGTTGTTCTGAAGAGCGAATTTGGCTGTTTTGTAGAGTGAATTTGGCTGTTTTGTGAGGATGGGCGAATTTGGTTGTTTTGCAGAGCGAATTTGGCTATCGCCTATTCAGTGAGGATGAGTGAATTTGCTTGCTCCAACAACTTCACCCTAAAAGTTGGATTCACCTCTGTAACCCAAATAGTCTTTCCTCAAGTGGCAGTTTCACCCCTTTTCACAAAAAAAGAGTGAATTTGCTTGTCTGCAACTTTGCCTCTGTATAAGGAAAATTCACCTCTACTAGCAAGTTCGCCTATATTCTGGTGCAAATTCACCCCTGTAAGGTGCAAATTTTCCCCTGCGTGTAAACCTAAACCTGCAAAACTTAAATAACAACAAACGTAAAATGTTGGACCTGTGACGTGGGTCCCACCGGGCATGCTAGAAATGTGTGCAATGTTAATCTCCTAATCTAAAATGCAAAACGAAACAAAATGCAAGCAAGGGAAAACACAAATAACACCTCAACGATTAGCCTAGTTGAACTTGAACAAAAACGAAACAAAGAGAATGACTTACCTTGTTCAAGTTGATTGGTTGGTTGGCCTTGTTGATTCGTTTGATTGTGTGCTTCTAGAATGGTTTCAACAACATAACGACTTGATTTTGCTTGATTTGGATGCAAGGATGGTGGATTTGGCTATGGATGCAAGATGTTAGTGTGAGATTGAGAGATTGAGAGGATGAATGCTTAAGAGAATGGTTAGGGTTTTGCTTGAGAATGTGGTTAGAGAGAGAAAATTTGGCTAAGTGTTAGTCATTTAACCAAGGGAGATGGAATGGACGGTGGTGATTGAAATGAGGAAGTGAGATTAAGGGTTGAGATCAAGAGTTGACTAAAGGAATTAAAAATTACTTTCTAATGTGCATGGAAAAAATAAAAGAATTTAATATTCCTTGGGAAATAGAAAAGGAATTTAATATTCCTTGGGAGATGGGAGAGGAATTAAAAATTTCTCAAAAGGACCTTGGTAAGAGAAAAAAGAATTTAAAATTCCTTGGGGGATGGGGAGAGTTGACTAAGGGATTGATTGAGATAGCTAATCAATGATTAGAGGAAAATTAGGCGGCTAATAAGGATTAGGATCCAACTTGCAAAAGTTGGAGGATGTGACACATTCTAATCATGGATTAGGAATGTGCACATCCCTAATGATGGGATTAGGAGGTGGATTAGGATTAAGTGTAGATTATGTGGGATGGGAGATAAAGGGAATTAAATAAATGGATTATTTATTTAATTCCTTGGAGGAAATGAATAAAGGGTAAGGTATTTAATTATTTAACAAATACCTTAAGGATTTAGAGGGCTTTAGGGGTATTAATTAAATAATAGTAATATTACTTAATTAATGCAAATAAGAGGATATTTAGATGAAAAATGATAAATTTGACCAAACGTAAGTGGCCAAATTTAGGTGTCTACAGACACAACGCGATAAACTATATTGTATCAAAGAGGGGAAAATGTAGACACCTAAAATTATCATTAGGCCTGTGAATTAATTAAATCCCCTTTTTCATCTTCAATAATTAAATAATTAACATAATTATTTAATTATCATCTAATATCACAAAGTCTTCTATTAATTAAATAATCTAAATTATTTAATTGATTCATTTTATCCTTCTGTCTCTTCTTTTGATTAATTAAATAAGCTGTTATTTATTTAATTACGTCATTAATATCTTTGACCTCTATAATTAAATAAATTTATATTTATTTAATCATTTATCATTTTCCACTATAATTAAATAATTATGACAATTATTTAATTATTCACTTTTGGCATCTTCCTCACAAATTAATTAAATTTTTATTTAATTAAATGACTTATCTTTTCTCTCACTTTTGAATTAAATTTCTATTTAATCAAAAAATTTACTCGCATTTTCCTCTTCTAATTAAATAATGTTTCTATTATTTAATTATGCATTTTCCTTTTCAAACTAATTGATTTTGTTGAAAAATTAGTTAATTTCCTCTTGCTCTTCCACTTTCAATCTCATCTCGTCTTGTCTCATTTAATTTTGGACATTGATCGAAATAAAAATCAGTTAATACCATTCGTCCATTTTGCATTCACCTCTCTATAAATAGCGCTGTCATTTATCATTTTGAGACATCTAGAGTTTATAACTACACATTGTTGAGATAATAATTATTCTTCAATATTTTGTTGGCATAGTCATAGGATTTCATTGTAGGTTACAAATCTGAGGGCTTTCAATGGATGTGGATCTTGATACTTGAGATAATGTTTTGAATGCTTGAACTTGATCTTGAAACCTAAATCACAATGTTAGCACCAAAAACATGCATGATACAAGAAGACTTTGACATGATGATTGGATCTTGAATGTTCTTGATCATCAACTTTGCTCTTGTAAACTTGCACTTGAAATCTCATAAAAGTTCTCTTGTAAATCTCTAGGTGAAACTTAGAAAATAACCTTGTATTTCTAGGTATGTATCCTTAATTCTCGAAATTCAAATATTACAAATCGACATTGAAATATGGATTTGGGGACCTTAAAATACTGCAAAAAACATTTTTTAAATTTAGGTTCAAAGGCCTATGGAGGATCCATTCACCATGGGTGAATGGGTCCCAGGTCCCTCATCCTGGAACACACATTGCTCAATATAAAGTGTTATGTATTGGCATTAATTATTGTTGGGTTTCCCCTTCAGAAAATGTAATTTATTATGATTTTAAATGAATAATACGGCTTATTAAGGCATATTTAAGTCCAATTTAATTAGGAGGGCCCAAACATAATATGAAAAAGTAAAGGGATACATTTTCCTACACTACAGATATATAATACAAAAAAAATGAAATAGAAAGAACATTTACAAGACTAAATACATTAAAATGAATTGAATCCAAAACCCTAGAAAATTTGTGAATAATCAAATAAAATTGAACATGGTTTTATTTTCCATATATGCAATGTTCATAGAAATCAAACTTAAGAGCACAATTAGTCAACCTTTCTACAATATTTTTATTTCCAGGGTCTTAAGACTCCTCTCACATATGTGGCACATTCATTAGTGCCATGATATTGCCTTCTCCATTAGTAACTTGATCTCTAAAGAAAGTGCACCCTTAGATACCCAAAAAGTATGACCATTAGAAGTAGATGCAACACTCCTTTTTATTGTTATTATTGATGGCGAGAGTGTATAATTTGTAAATCTCTTTCATATAAGAATAAAAGAACTATTGTACTACACTATGTATGCATATAACTAAAATAAAGTGCCCACACAAACACCCTTAGCGAGCATCAGAGCTCCTTACACCACCTTACACCCTCCATTAGAGAAAACAACCTACACACCCATGTCATTCAATTTAATCACCAATAAAAGGTTTTGTGTCAAACTAAGGATGTTTAGAGCACCATTGATCTCATGCACACATTTATCTAAGAATATAATAAGAAATCTCCCATAACTAACAATATTTGAGTGAGATTCATCTCTAAGATACACCTTCCCATCGACATATTCTTCATACTTTGAAAACCAATCCTAATATGGTCATATGGAATGAAGCACTCAATTCAATCAACCACACACCCTTCAATGTATGTGTTTCCAAAGCCACAATAAAATAATTAACATCATCCTAATACTTTTTAATCCTATCATCTGAATTCTTCTTCTTTTTCTTCTTCTCCTCTTTGTAATTGCTAGAAAAGTGCTTGATCTTGTCATAATTCTAATGCTTAGCCTTGGAATTTTTATAGGATTTGGATATTAAATATTCTCTCTTCTTGCCTTTATTTTTTGGTCTCATACAAATTGATGGGTCTTTCTTAGCTAATTAAAAATCTTTTCTCTATAGCTCCTAAGAAAGTAATGATACCACTACCTCATTCATCTTGAGCCTAGAAGTAGTGGCCCTAATAGCCATCACAAGGTCATCCCACAAGTATTGCAAAGAAAAAAGGTGTGTCATGCTATTTTCCTCCTCCTATATACTCGATCCAATAGGTTGCAAGTGAGTCACAATCATATTGAATGTACTCACATGTTTGACTACAAAACCACCATCCTCCATCCTAATGGTACACAATCTATTTCTCGAGAAAATATTATTTACCAAGGATTTGGCCTAATAAATATCTCCAAATTCTTCTAAAGAGAATTTGTGGTGACCTATTCATGTATATTAAGCAACATTCTATCTTCCAAATAGAGTCTAATGAGACCCTTCACCTTTCTGTTCAATATGTTCCAGTCTTCTTATTCCATTATAGTGGATTTAGATCCAAATATAATAGCTCATAGATATTTATCCATGAGAATATTATCCATATTATTCTTCCATAGCTCAAAGGTAATGTCTAGGAACTTCTATAACTCTATCCTTGACATGATTGATGTTTTTCATTGAACAAGATTTCCTTCTACACATACTCCCACTCAATCCAAGATTAGTACCAAAAATCATATCCCTTACACCTAGAATTGGTGTAGAAGGGAAAACAACTCAAACCCATTTTACATGTACAAATCCTCATCCATATCCAAATCCACATTGACAATTTCATTTGTCAATTCAAATTTGTTTCAACTCTTCACAAAATCTATTACATTCATATTTAAAATGATGTCACAATTTAAAAACAATTCAACTTATTGATTTCTCTTCCTCAAATAATAATGTTTACACACAATAATCGACACTCTTCCCAAAAGAATTCAAATAATCACTATTGCTTATTCAAATTCACGATTTTATTATTTGATTACATAATTACAAATGTACCCAGATTGGTCTTGTTCAATTTCTCTTTTGGAGTTCTCAAACTCTTTTTTAAAATTCTGCATTATCTTAAAAACACTCCTCTGGTTCTGTATTTTATTGTTTACATTTAATTTGAATATGTCATATTAAAATGGCATGGTCCTTCTTCCCACTTTCCCAATCTTCTATGCTACCTCCCTTTTGGCCTAGCGTGCCTCTCCTTCTTTCCTCTTTAATATTCAATCTATAATCTACAAATTTCAATCTCTAACATCTACGCGACCTCTCTTTACTCTATGTTGCGCCTATTTTCTTTCTCTCTGCGTGACCTCATTCTAAATGGTGATTCAACCTACAATTGTTTGTTTGTATAACCTTCAATGTTGCACCCACCCCCTACTCAATTCTCTATTATTCTACAAGCAGCAACCCCCTTCACTTCCATGACCCCTACGCAGCCTCCCTCCTCTTCCACGCACCTCTACCGTACCATCTCCTCCATCTGCATATATATTTTTCCCTTTATATTATTCAAAATACCAGGTAACATTTGAATGGTCTTCCTATAATGTGTGGAAAATGATCACTTAGTTTGGTTGTGTGGTCTCCCTATGTTGTTGTTGTTTAAAGTGCACCTCTTCAAATGAGTTGACACCTTTGTAGGAACATTCAACGCTGGAAGAAATTATCATTGAATTTTTTTAAAATCAAAACAATGAACATAACAACCCAACAATTCAACCCCTCAAAACAAGAAATATTGAACGCTGCATCTTTGATTTTCCCCATCGTGGGTTTTATTCAACAAAATTTCATCTCATGAAATAATATATTGACTCTTCTAGTCACCCCTTATCTGCAATTCATATTTTAACATTCTTTATCTCTCCCCTGCGAAGATGAGAATCATGATTTTATTGCAAGAAATATCAAATTGTAAATATGATTTAAATAGACATTTTGTCAATTAAAATGACAATAATTTCATTTTGATCTGCCACCAAAACCATGAACTCAAAATTAAATCAAACTCCAAAACTAGAACAACTAAACTAAAAATGTTTTTAGGGATGTTGAATGCTCTTCGCCTAGGATGCTCCTGCATCAAGAATCTAAGGTGATTATCCTCTAATACCAAATGAAAGAAAACAAAAGGTATGGAAATTATTCCTAAACTAATATTTGAAATGAAGCATATTCAAAAACATTAATCTTATAGTTACAAGAAAGAGTACACAAATAAGAATATACCATGACACAAGTTTATGTGGGGAAAACCTTGTAAGAAGAAAAAATTTGTGCTCTAGAGTGCAAACCAATTGTATTATCCTAAAAAGAGGTTAGAATACAATTTCAAGGACTTTCCCTTACAAGAGTATAACTAATGTATGAAATAAAAGTGATTCCATAAGCATAACAATACCTCTAAATATTCAAACAACTTATCTTCAAGCACCAATAAATAGGAAAATGTTTTTGATAAAAGAAAAAACAAATTTTGAAGGGACCTAAAACCCTTTACAAATAGATTTTGGATGGATCTGGAACCCTCAACCAGAAGGTTGTCTAAAAATAAAGACAAGAAAGCACAGACAACCAAGGATAAAAAGGCAACCAAGGCCAAAGAACCACAACCAACTACAAAGCCACAAGAGCCAGCAACTAGCCAAAAACTAGCCCCTAAACAAGAACCATCAAGATTTACATTTAGAGTTATTCTTGTGGAAGCGGAGAGTCATGTCAAAAGGAGGCTTAGAGGAATTCTCTTTCTTTCCCTTTATAGTGATCCAAAAACCAAAAGTGGTTTTCCAAAATGTTGAGAAAAATAAATGACATAAAATGGGAACCATTTTCAAACCAAATTGTAATGCCCAAGTTGGTCATGGTATTCTTGACAATTTTTAGAGTATCTTCTTATAACTATCATAACCTGTCACTGAATTTATCATATGTAACTCCCCAATCTAGGCATCCCATTTTTTCCTATTCAGTCCATCCAATGGTTTCTCTTGACTTGTCAGAATGTTAGGAAAAATTTCAATGTAACCCCTTCTTACATGCTCTTTTGCATCATAAGTAGTTACTTTCAAAATCAGAGTAGGATTCAAAGTTTTTATATCTTGATATTTCTTCAAAATTATGGATGATGGAGTTTGATGGGAGTTGCTCAAATTCTAGTTTTGGGGCTATGGTGGTTCTAATTTCTCCTAAAGGTAATAAATTCCCTTTTTGTATAAGTTGGAATTCAAAAATACTAATAACACTATAGAATTTGAAGCCTTGCTATTAGGGCTAGCCATGGAAAAAGAGAAAGGAATTAAGAAACTAAGAGCTTTTGGAGATTTTGAGCTTATTGTGAAGCAAGTATGTAAGAATTTCTTTATTAAAAGTGAAATATTGAGACATTACTGAAACAGGGTGTGGGATAATATAGAGTTTTTAGATGCCTTTTCTATTCAGGAAATACCCAAGGAACAAAATTCTAGAGCTAATTCTTTAGTGGTATATGCTTCTCTTTTGTTGCCTCATCGAAACTTTAAAGAGGACTCATACAGAGTGGAAATGGTGTATGACCCTAGTGTTCCAGATAATGTGGAACATTGGAAATTATTCAAAAATGATAAAAAAAATTCACTTTTCTAGAAAGCAAAGAAATGTTTGCAAATTCTTTCTTTGAAGGAAGTGTGGTTGATTGTTGAGAGTTTTATCCCACTAACACTGGAGAGATAGAAGAAGATATTATTCAACTAAAAGATAATAAAATTCATAAAGGATTGGTTTATCTTGAATATTTTTTTGATGGACATGATAGAGCCATAAAGAAAAATATCAATGAAGTTGTGAATAGCTTTAGAGAATATGAGACAGTTAGCATCGAGAATCCTGATAATCCAAAGTTGGTATGCCTTAAAAAATGTTATACACCCGAAGAGAGGGATAAGTTGATCACTCTATTAATTAAACATAAATATGTTTTTTCTTGGTGTTATGACAATTTAAAAAATCTTCAACACCTATTCCTCTGAAACAAGGGATTTCCCTTTCAAGAAAAAACAACACATATACAACCTAAAAGTAGCAGATATAATTTTTAGAGAGATAGACAAAATACTGAAAGCAAGGATTATATATGCTATACATCATTCAACCTAGGTTGCAAATATGGTACCAGTTAGAAAAAATAATGGTGCGATTGAGATCTATGTTGATTTTAGGAACTCAAATCAAGCTTTGTTAAAAGATAATTACCCTTTTCCCATAATGGACCATGTGTTATAGACAATTTGTAGATAAAAAATGATGTCAATGCTAGAGGAATTCTTTGGTTATAATCAAATCAGTGTTGTTGAAGAAGACCAATGTAAAACAGTGTTCATTACCTCTTGGGGAATATTTTCTTACAATCACATGCCATTTGGTTTGATTAACACAATCATGACATTTTATTGGGCTATGAAGATCTTGTTTGGGGATTTAAATAATAAGATTATTGTCATATACCTAGACGATCTCATTGTATTCTTTAAAAAATGAGAAGATCATTTCAGAGATGTGGAAAGGGTGTTACAAATATGTGAAGATCATGACATACCATTGAATCCAAAAAATCCAACTTTTGAGGTGACAAAAGGTAAGCTTTTAAAGAGGGAATCAAAATTGATCCTGAAATAATCAAAGCTATTCAACAATTAAGCTTACCTTCTAATAGAACATGTGTGAAGTCTTTCTTTGGACAAGTCAACTTCTTGAGAAAATTTGCACCTAAATTTTTAGAAATCACTAGACATATTGTAGAAATGATGAAGAAGAAATAGCATTTCAGATGGAATGATTTAGGTAGATAGGAATTTGAAGATGTTAAAAAAACTATTACTCATGCACCGATTTTGGTTCACCCTAATTTTGAAATGAATTTAATCATTTATTGCTATGCATCTGAACATACTATGTCTACCATTTTATTGCAAGCTAATGAGCAAGGGGTAGAAGCACGCATTTCTTTTATGAGTGTTCTCCTTAGGAAACATGAATTAAATTATTCCCAAAATTGAAAAACATGTCTTTTCTTTGGTGAAATTTGTCAAGCAATTCAGGTTCTATATTTTGCACTCACATACGATTATCTATGTTCTTGATCTTGCAATAAAGAGAATAATCACACAATAAGAAATTAGATGTAATAAAAGAGGCACATGGGTAGCTAAAGTACAAGAGTATGATCCATAAATCAAACCCACCAAATTGGTTAAGGGTAAAGGACTTTGCAAATTAATGGTAGAAAATGAAATGGAAGCAAAATACTTTGTTCATCTAGTACTTTTGGTAAGACTTCAAGGTGAGTGGTTCTTGAATGTTGCATATTTCCTCACATATGGCGAGTTACCAACTCACTTTCCCCCCAAACAAAGGATAAATCTCAAGATTAAAGCATCTAAATATGTGATTTGGGGTGACATTGTATAAGAAAGATTTAGACAGGATGTTCTTGAGATGTGTGGACAAAGACCAATAGATCAAATCATTGGAACTTCTCCACAACAAAGCATGTGGAGGACATTTTTATTCATCAATAATTGCCTTCAAAATACTTGAACAATGTAATAATTGGCTAGTGGCACCCACCACAGAAGGGGTGGTTTAAATTAAACTTTGATAGTGCGTCCCATGGAAATATGGGCATTATCAAAGCAACACCAGAGGTTAACATCAACAACTTAACTGATGACAACATAATGAAACTAATCAAAGCAACAATCTCTCTCAACCACTACACAACTATCACCAATGACAACACAAGCTTGTTGACATCAATGACAACACCTTCATACTTGCAACAAAAAATCCCTACAGGGGTCGTATGGGCCCCTGTACAAAAAAAATCCCTCAAAAGATATCAACATTGAAATAAGGAAAATTTAGAGTCAAATTTTATGGAATCATCCTCCCAAACGCAACAAGGTTCTTTTCAGCTCAAAATGCTCCAAAATTGCAGCTACCCTTCGGATCCGAAAAAAAGCAACCGCTTCAAACCCTTGTAGATCTAACCTTAGGAGTCCAAATTAGGCCAAACAAAAGGAAAATCTAATTTTCTTGACAACTTTGAATCTAATGGTGAGGTCCTTTTCATGCCAAAATGCACCTAAAATCACCCACCTCTAATAAATACAAAAAAGTAATGGAGTATCCATATCTGACACTTGTAACCCTTGTTGAAGAAAAAAACTCGTAAATCAAGAAGGGGTTCACTGAATCGAGGCTCTGATACCATGTTAGAATTGTGAAAAACATGAGCCATAGGAACAAACAATGAACAAAGACACCTTCCACGCAAGAGATTTGCAAACAAAGAATTGTTATATTCCTCCACAAGAAAAAGCTATAGAAGAACCTCAAGAAACTTCAAGGAAAACAAAAGTCCTCAAAGGTTGAGAGTTCAAGTGATAATACAATGAGGGTTGAGTGCTATATAGGAGAAACCCTAAATGGTAAAGGGATTATATCAAGACAAGTATCAACATCACATGCGTGGAGACAAAATGTGTAGGCAGATGGTCAACGCTCCCCTCGGGATTCGTGACAAGAGACTAACCGCCTCCTGTGTGATTCATGTCTCTACCGTTTGTATCAGGCATTGATAGATCGATCTTTTGACTCAATAGAAAATGTGGGCCAACAATTAGTATCAGAGCATTGGATCATGGGTTTGAATCCCCTTGAGTAACACTGGGGTAGATTGTTGGCAGATGTCAATGCTCCCCTCAAGATTTGTGACAAGGGACTAACCACCTCTCATGCAATCCATGTCTCTATCGTTAGTATTGGATGGTGGCACTGGTAGTTGTTCCAAACTCGTCCATGTCGTGCCCAAGTAAGGGACTTCGTGGGATACACTGCGTAGGAATTCGTTGTCCTGCATGAGGTCGGCAAGTATGTCGATTTTCTCTTAACGAGCATCTTACTCGGTTGCCCCATTCTCGGAGTTGGATGTCCCGTAACGGACTTAGGAACAGTCCGTGCAGGTCCCCACCCAGGACACTTTATTTCTATTCGAGGGCTCTCTGGCATTCTCCCAACGGTCTCAGTAGCGGATGCAGCTCGGAATAGGGAGGGGCATTGGTAGCCTCTCTCGAAATTTGCTGGGACCAAGTAAGGGATGACTCGAGAGCCGTCGTGTAGCAGTTGGGTGGTTGGGGCGGGACCAAATTTCAATTGCCCACGACTTGGGAGAAAAAGTCATAAATCGGGGGGCTTGGACGTTTCTCGGTGTCATCCTACCGATGCCTGGGATTCGAACAAATAGCTTATATAGATTGATCTTTTGACACAACAACAAACGTGGGCCAATAGAATAGTATAATAATAGCTCACTTCACTTAACATAGAAAAGCACTTAGTTAACTAAATAAAGAACTCCTAAGTTTAGCTTAAGTCCATGAGAATAAATTATACTAATAATCAATTAAATAGTAATTAATTATTAGCTAATGCATGATTACTTTGACAATATTATCACAAAGGAGACACACCATATTTATTAAGAAGGCCACACTTTGGTTGACAAGGTCACACTTCTTAGGAGGTGTATGCCATCATCACTAAGGTGGGACCATTTCTTATGCTAACAATGAGAATAATTTGATGCTACAACTATCACATGGAAAGTAGTAAAAAAAATGAATGTTAATTTGTCACATGCTCAGACTGATCTACATTGGGATCAAATTGTTTTGATACCTTCTTTAAAGTACGAAATTCATTGGTAAGATGTCCAAGTGTTCTATGGTATGCATAATAAGACATGTTTGTGTTGGAAATTGGATTGCATCAAATGGTTGTCATTGATATCAACACAGTACTGAATGTATGAGACGTTTACCGGATGATATTCCCTATCAAAGATGTTCTTTATCAGTGTACTGATGCAATGGTTTTTGGGTCTAGATTCTACCGCAAGACAAGCTATAACTCTAATATCTTAACTATTTCATTATGATTCACTCAGAAAACTATATTCAAGATCTTGAGAAGTTTTGTGTTGGGAGTAGTAAGTTACCAATGACACTACAATTGTTTCTCTGTTCGATATAGTTGTTTTTTGTTTAGGTCCCAGTTTTGGCCAACCTAACACATGTTATGTATTAAGAAGATTGAATCTATTGGGATGTTTTGTATAGATATTATTCGACTTAATATGATGTACTACTTATATATATAAGATCTTTTGAGGAATGAGATGAAGTGTGTGTGTAAAGGGTGTGGAGTGCAAAGTGTGAAGAGCGAGCGAGAAGTGGGTGTGCGAGTGTTGAAGAAAGGTGAAAGAGGATTTGAGCTTAAATTTTTTATCAATTGAAGACCGGGATAGAGTTGTTTAGCGACTATTGTGTGAGGCAGTACTTCATAGTCTGAGCTTCATTTGGAATTGAATTTTGCACAAGGAAGGTGTATTCCACCAGTTCATACTTTCGGTTGTGAGCCATAACTTTTGTATTCTGGTTGTAATCCATCTTTTGTATCTTCGGGTTGTAGACCTGTGGAGAGTGAGTCTGGACAGTGAGTCCTTCTATTGGTAGTGAACCTTAAGGTAGTGGGCCTTTTTGTAATCGGTTTTGATATTCTCTATAGTGTGAGTTAATCCTCACCATGGTTTTTCCCTCATTGGGCTTTCCACGTAAATCTGGTGTTATTGTGTTTATGTGATGGTTTTCAGTTTATGTTCTTGCACTTAATGTTTAATCATCTAAGAAGTGTTAAGGTTATGTTCTAGTAAATTATTTAAGGGTTTAATTTGGTGACAACTAATTCACCCCCCCTCTTAGTTGTCTAGTTCAACAATTGGTATTAGAGCTTGGTCCTTTGGAATGAGTTTAACAGCTCGAAGGATATCATGGCAGGTTGAAAAAAATGATGAAGGGATCTGACTTGGATGAAGAATTAAGAATAGAGACTACACATTCTGAAAGTGAATATTTGAAAGAAAATGTCAAGCAAGTAGATGAATGCATTCAGAAACTAAGGAATTAGATCCAGAAGTTCAAGTTGAAACATAAAGAAGTTAGCTAGAAACTAAAGGAAACAAAGGAGACTATTGAGAATCTAAGAATGAAACTTGAAGAAAGCAGTAGGATAGAAGAGAATCTGAAATTGGCAATTGAGCAAAGCAAGATAGAGGAAGGATGCTCGAAAGATATTATCAATCAGAAGACAGAAAGATGTGATAAGCTTGAACATGAAGTAGTAACCCTAAGAGTTGATCTGGAAAAAGTGAAAGCTCATGAAGAAAGGTTCAAGACAAGTTCTACAATGCTTGATGAGTTGATTTCATCTCAGAAACTTGCAAAGGATAAAGGTGGTCTAGGAATTGAAGAAGGGAAAAGATCAAAGACTAAACTAGTTTTCAACGAAGTGGACAATCAAAGGAAATTTCAAGGCAACACTTATCAAAACAAGAACTGAAGGAACAAACATCGAAAGGTTTTCCATCCAACAACCTAATGCTCAAAGGTACCCATCTTTTAATGGCTTTTGTTTCTCATGCAGTAAATTCAGACATAGAGCAACAAAATGTAGAAGTAAGATGAACCGAAATAGAATGAGTTTGAATGTTGGATTCTTTGATGATGAATAGGTTTAATGATAACAGAAGGATTCAATCTTTTCAAGGCTACTGTTATACATGCAATGTCTTTGGACACAAGGCTAATCAGTGCAGGTCAAGGATGAACACAAATTCGTTTGATCAAGGATATGTTGCGTGCTACACTTGCAACAAACTAGGACATATCTAAAAATTTTCTAGGAGCAAAGTTGGGAAGAAAACTAATCTGGAATAGAAGATCAAGCATGTGAACAAGGTAGATCTTGAAGAAATAAGGAGATAAATGGAAAAAAATTGTGAATTGGAAAGAAAATGGGGTGAGGGAGTGCCCACCTTATTCTCCTTCGGTCATTCAATAATGTCCTAGGAATCCAAGTTGGATTGACTATCAACCTCAAAGGTGAGTCAATTATCAACAAGGAAGACCTAGGAGGGGGTTCTTTAAGCTTTGAGGGGTTTACCACCAAGAAAAATCTTAGAAAAGACAACTTAACATTCAACTCACAAAACCTAGTAATGCAAGCTAAATAAAGGATGCAAATGATGAAATTAAGCAATAGGGAGTTATGATGTATTTACCTGGGAAGTCTAGAAATGTGATGAGGGTTTCAAAAATGCAAAAATGTTGTCAAAATGTGTTATGTAGGACTAAGATTCCCTTACTGTTGTCTTAGTCCCATTGCTATTTTTCGGCGGAGATACAAAATCTTTGGATGTTGGAAATAGATCTGAAAGAATCTCTAAAAAATACCTTCAAGAGGACTAAGATGCCCTAGGTGGAAACTTAGTTCCCTCTAGAATTTTTGGAATCTCTGAATGTGGTCCTAAGGCTCAAGGTCTGCACTTCCTTCTTCTCAGATTGTTGGTCTTGAAACTCCCAGATCTAGCCTGTAGGTGAGTTTCCGTGAAGATCAAAACTTTGCAACTTTGCACTTCAAATGATATTCAAGTCTTCAACCTAAATCTACAATTACAAACACACCAGAGAGGAAAAATTTGTTGATTGTTAGTAAATGGGGGTTCGCCTTGGTCAAAACCCTTGTTGGTAATTAAACCTTGGAATGAAATAGGATAATGAAGGGAAATGATGAATGAACAAAGTGCTATGTTGCAACTCACCAAATCCTTGTTGTGAAATCTACAAACTTGTGTGAGATGGCTAGCTTGAATGTAGATCTTGAATCAAAGAATGCTTGATGGATATTGACTTGAATTGCTTGCTTGAATCAAAACCCTACATCACAAATGTTAGCTCAAAAACACACATGATGCAAGAAGAGCTTTGATATGATGCTTGAATCTTGATGATGGCTCCAAATGCTTGATGAACTGATCTTGAATGCTCTTGTGAACTCAATTATGCTATTAGGAATTCTCTCACAAAAGTCTTGATATGAAAATGAGTGAAAGAACCTTGTATTTATACTTAAATCTATGCTTAATATCCCAAAATTACACCACAACAAGCCAACATATGAAATCATTAATTAAAGGAGGCTAAATTCTGCCAAGATTTGAAATTAAATCCCAAAAATACCTTAAGGGGGACTAAGACGCCCTAGGTGGCATCTTAGTCCCTAGGCATGAAACTTGAGGCATAGACTCCAAAAAGGGGCCACTTTAAGGCACATTTGAATCAAGGTCCCAAGACCTTTAGGGGACAAAGACGCCCTAGGTGGTGTCTTATTCCCGACCCAAAAATTAGGGACACACATCCATAATCATTAAATTATCATTTATCCATTGATGTTTGTTGGGATTAGCCATAAAAAGATATAGTTTATTAGGCTTGTGGATGCAAAATAGGACTAATTAAGACATAAATAGGGATAAATAAAGCAAGTTGGGGCTAAACAAGTGTGAAAATACAAGGGTATGCATTTTCCTACACTACATTTAGCCCCCACTTTAGTGAGAGGAGGAACTTGCTTCAATCTCACACTAAAGTCACCAACCACACAATCAAGAGGGGTTCCCATGTACAAATGCTAGTAACATAGGATGACAATAATCAAGAGGGTGGCCAAGCCCCCATGATCAAGATCCTATGGAAAACTAACATAAGCACAAAGGAACACACATGTGGATGATATATGAAGCCATAACCAAATCACAAACATACACCATCAAAGATAGAACAAGAAAAAAGGAAAAAGAAAAATGTTGTGGATCAAGCTTCGACTAGCCGTCCAACGCGTTGTGGACTGGGTCTAGGTTGTTTGTCCAAGAGAGGTTTACAAGTGGAACGCGTTGTCCACTATGCAAACAAAATGCATGCTCACAAGGGCTAGTGAAGCTAGTTGTCCACTAGGTGAGCCCCAAGAGGTCCATATCAAATTCATGCCCCCATGACTATGATAAGGACAAAAGAAAGAAAAATGCACGCTCACAAGGGCTAGTGAAGTTAGTTGTTCACTAGGTGAGCCCTAGAGGACCATATCAAAGCCATACCTCCATGACTTTAATAAGGAACGAAAAGGGAAAAAAATGCACACTCACAAGGGCTAGTGAAGCTAGTTGTTCACTAGGTGAGCCCTAGGGGACCATATCAAAACCATACCTCCATGACTTTAATAAGGTAAAAAAGGAAAAAATGCAACAAGAGAGAGGGATTTTCGAAGGGATTTTACTTATTTCATGCGAGGTCTCTTCTTAGGGAAAATTGTGCTTAATGTCTCCAAGAGAGGGTAAATACAAGGTCTCATCCTAGGGAACATTTTACTTAATGTTCCCAAGAGAGGAAAAGTGCAAGGTCTCATCTTGGGGAAAATTGTACTTAATGTTTCCAAGAGAGGAAAAGGAAATATCATGCTCTCGAAGGAAATCAAACTCGGTGACACCACCAAGAAAAGGATGCATCACAAGAAGGAATAAAATCACACAAGGAATATGAAAACAAATGCAAATGAAATCAATGCCAATGTATGCCCCCACTTTAAAGAAATTGCTAACACCATGTTGTGAGAAATTACTTTAAAGTAGCCAAAAGATAAAAAGGAAAAGAGAGTTGCCCCCCAGAAACACATAAGGGATCTATGGATTTGGGGTCAACATCTATCTTTTTTGCAATGATATTATAGAGCTCAGAACTGTCATCATTCCCCAAATATGCATAGAACTAGAAGAATGACACAAAGAGAGAAAAAAAATGAAAAACCTTTCAAGTCAACATGGAAGAGACATAGGATGTCTCGACGCCTTGCATCATCCCCACAAGGAAAACACAAGACAAAAATGAAACGAAAAGAAAAGATAATGAAAATATTTTGGGTCAACATGGAAGATACATAGGGTGTCTTGACGCCTTGCGTCATCCCCAAAAGGAAAACACAAGACAAAAATGAAAGGAAAGAAAAGATAAAGACCAATAAAAAGGAAAAAATCTTACGACATATAGAAGAATGAAGGTATAAATAGAGGAATTCACATAGAGAGGAAACATCAAACAATGCATCATGGGGGATCACAATACGCACATGCAATCACACTAAAAAAAAGTTAAAAAAAGAAAGCTAAAGGACTAGTAAAGCACAGGCGAGTTAGCCTTCTAGTAGGCCATCCACCTCCCAATCTCAATCTATATAAGCGGAAGGTAGATAACGAACCTAAGGGACAACGACAAATGCATTACTAGGACAAGGCTATCTACCTCTTGCCCTCACTGAGTGCAAGATAAGAATGAGCCGAGGTAGGTGATGGGATAGTGAGAATAGAGTATTCTACAACTATTACATGACAAGAAGGCCAAAGGAGATGCTATTTGATCACTGGATAACAATTATCTTTATCAAAGTGATATTTACTCAATATGATCTTGAATGCATGAAACTCATTATTACTATGTCCAAGAATTTTGTGGTATCTACAATGTGGAACTTTTGCTTTTTAGGATATAGTATGAGCCTATATTTCGCTAGTGGCAATAGTATAAATCCTTGGTTGAGAAGGATTTGTAATTTTCTTTCACTTTCAGGTGGTGGATGAGGAGTTTGTAGCTTTTGTAATTTGTAAGGTCTTTTGCATTTACTAGATTCACCAACTTCTCAAATTGAACATGGAGGGTGAGGATCTAAGGTGATCCTATTATCCTTGTCATTGTTATGAGTTATTGGTTGTTCTTTCAGAGGAAGGACATTCATAACGGGAGGAGAATCTAAGATTATCGTACCATCGTTACGAAGCCTTAGGTATTCCTTAGGAAGTCTTATGTTGCGAGGGTGATCTTGATATCCTAATCCCTTTGTGTTTTCATTAATTGGTATTTGCTCTAAGACTTGATGAATGCTATGTTCACTTGTTGTATCACATCCTTGTTTACTCAAGATTGTGAATCCTTTTCCATATGTTTCTTCTAGATTGATTGGAGTGTTTGTGACTTTGTTATCATAAAATGGGTGGGTGTTTGCTTGTTTAGAGGAGCTAGGTTCACCTATTGTAGGGAACTTATGTTCATCTTTTGTCTCGGTTTTCAGGTGTAACCAAACATCTCAAGAGGTGGTATTGTAGGGGGGTTTGGTTGTTTCATGGATGGATAAAAGGATGCATGATTTTCAAGGTTGTTAAGACAATCATTTAGGAACTTATTCATGTTGTCATCATCTTCTCCAATGATGTCAACATCACGAAGAGGACATGGATTAGGAGTTGAAGGAGCATAAGTGAGTTCAATGTCATTAGGGTCATTTCTGAAAGCATAGCTTGACACATCTACCAAATATTTCAAGGACATCCAAAGCTTTTTGAAGCACATATCCATGATGCAAGATTGAAAAATTACACTTGAAATGAAAGAAATTGGAGTAACAACAATTCTGCAAACTGTAACCAAAAATTGAAAGCAGTAGACAAAAGTAGAGAAAAGCAATTTTAAACCTTGAAAGCTGGAAAGTCAAAGTCAACGAGGACTAAGATGCCAGTAAGGGCGTCTTGGTCCTACTAATGAGATTTTGAAGTTCCAGAAAGTGAAATAGAAAGAAAACAATAGAGACATGATTTTGAGCTAGAAACCCTAAGAGGAACTAAGACGCCAAGAAGGGAATTTTTCTCCTAATAGATGTTTTTGTCAAAAAAATAGAAAATTATGAGTTGTTAATAGTATTCCTAGGTTGCCTACCCAGGGACCTAATGTTTAGAAATAGAAAGCTATACAAATGAATGCAAGAAAAAGTAACTAATGACAAGTAATTGGATGCAATTTTTCCAATTTTGAATGTAATAACAATGTTCCTAAATGCAAATAGGATGATTAACAATGCATTTATTAGTTTTTCAATGAGATGAAATGATGCAAGAAAGTAAAAATGTAACCTATATGTACTTTCACTAATGCAAATGTGAGAAACCCTAGATACAGTTTCACTAATGCAAGATGCAATACAATAATGAATGCTACCTAGATTTAGGACTTTAATGGGCTCCAAATCAGAAAATGAATGCTCTAAAATGTTAGGTTCACGAAAATGAATTGGAAAGAAAATGGGGTGAGGGAGTGCCCTCCTTATTCTCCTTCAGTCATTCAATAATTTCCTAGGAATCCAAGTTGGATTGACTGTCAACGTCAAAGGTGATTCAATTCTCAACAAGGAAGACCTAGGAGGGGGTTCTTTAAGCTTTGATGGGTTTACCACCAAAAAAAAGCTTGGAAAAGATAACTTAACATTCAACTCACAAAACCTAGTAATGCAAGCTAAATGAAGGATGAAAATGATGAAATTAAGTAACAGGAAGTTATGATGTATGTACCTGGGAAGTCTGAAAATGTGATGAGGGTTCTAGAAATGCAAAAATGTTGTCAAAATGTGCTATGGAGGAGTACGATTCCCTTATTGTTGTCTTAGTCCTGCTGCTGCTTTCTAGGGGAGATACAAAATCTTTGGATGCCAAAACCGGATCTGAAAGAATCTCTAAAAAATACCTCCAGGAAGACTAAGACACCCTAGGTGGCGACTTAGTCTCATATGGAATTTATGGAATCTTTGAATGTTGTCCTGAGGCTCAAGGTTTGCACTTCCTTCTTCTTAGATCCCTACTCCTGAAACTCCTAGATCTGGCCTATAGGTGAGTTTCTGTGAAGATAACAACTTTGCAATGCAACTTTGCAACTTTTCACTTCAAATGATCTTCAATTCTTCAACCAAAATTTGTAATCACAAACACACAAGAGAGGAAAAACTTGTTGATTGTTAGTAAATGCGG
>VDFB02000015.1:93089751-93114575 GCA_007258455.2 Sequoia sempervirens
ATGTAAAATGTAGTCCAATTAATCTCCATGACCATCTTATAATTACCTCTCACTTTCCTCAATCTACCTTTCCCCATCAGGTACTCCCCTTCAAATTTGTTAATGGAGTTGGGATCCCAAATGCGATCTACATTGATCTTTGTTGTAAACTTAGGAATATATTCACTAATGTACACCATAGTCTGGTATACCATATATCCCTCCACCATAGAACCCTCAGGATGTGCTATTTATCTAACCAAAGCCTTGAAAAATTTCAAGTGCCTCTTAACCATCCACATTGACCTTGTGTGTACAGGTCCACACAATTCAATCTCCTCAACTTGGTGTATGAGGTAGTGTTCTTGTGCATTGAAAAATGTTGAATGTAGACACTTTTGCATTTCACACATTAGACGAGGAATTTTTCTCTTCCCATGATTTATATCTTCTTTATGGATTTCTTTAGATGAAAACCATCTACAAGTGATTCAAGGCACAAATATATTAACGAGATTTAACAAAAATATATAGTATATTACATAACAAGTAAAACAAATGGCAATTATAAGATGTATACAATGAATTGAAGAAATCTCGCTACTTACGTCATGTATTTTCCAAAATCATATATAACTTGCTTGACATTGTTGTCAAAGTTATCTGGGAGAGATAGAGGTAGAACGACGCAACAATTATAAAAATGATCTTTTCTAATATTTTCCAAAAGTAGTAAACACAATACATTGAAAAGTACATGCATTATACAAGTGTATATAATATATCAGAATAATTACCTTAATGAAGGTATGTCAATCATGCGTTTTCATCGCTGACCCAAATTCACCTTTCTTTGTTATTATATTGTTTATGTTCGCAGCAAATCTTGTGGAAAATCAAAATTTTCGTATGACTTCTTTTATAGCATTGCTTTACTGCTCTGTTAATAACCAAGCAAGGGCACTTATATTAATTTGGTCTCCATTGCTATTTAATTGAATGACATTTTTCATTGCATGATTGGCTTCCTGAATGTCACTACAAATTTTGACAATTTTTTCTTTGTCATGCCTTCCATCCAATATTTTCCATAACATTTTTGTTACATTCTTTCTGATATGCATTGTATCAAACAAATGCACAATTTGTAGCTGCTCATAGTAGGGAAACCTACTAAATTGTCTGGGATAACTTTTTAGTCCCTATGGAAGCCGACCATTAATGCCTTGACGACCTTCATGAAGCATATAAATTAAACAAATTAACAACGACAATCATTTTCAATTACAACATGAGTAAACACAACACAATATAAAAATATAAATTCAAAACATATCATGTATGATAGATAAACAATTTGATCCGATGTATAACTTTGACGATTAATTCTATTATATTCCAACTTCTATAGGCGAGGTGTCATTCTTTGTGGTTTTGATGTAGTCTCGTATTTCCCATTGAAAGATGTTTTTCAGTAGTTCGATACTTATGATTTCTATGGAGGAAGTGCCTATACTTATCAAACACCTGCTTTCCTAAACTTGTTGAACGACGAGATTTCATCTTTGGATCACAAATTGGACATGCAAATTTTCCCTTTATTTGAAGACTTGCAAGATCATATATAATTGGATTAAATATGTCAATTTTTATAATTATATATAATGAATAGATTATTTTAAAAACATGCATGATATCTACTTCATCAAATTAAATATTGTTAAAGTGTAGTCGAACGTTATAACATACCAGAAAAATGTGTTAGTCCTGGAGCATCATGAATTGTCCATACAAGCATTGCATGGAATTGAAATTGTCTTTGTCATATTGGTCTAGAGACGTCATACATAGTGACGCCATTCCATAATTTTAGTAACTAGTCGATAAGAGGTTCGATATATACATTCATATCTTTAACTTGGTACTTACCTAGTTGAATGAACATAAACATTACATAATTATTATAACCATTTTACTGCAATATATATAAATTAATGTACATGACTATTGAATGAAAAAAATATAAGTCATTATGCAACAAATAAGAAAAATGAGATGCTACTACGTTAAAGAAAATTGATGTAAACAAATACCTGGAACAATCATTGACAATATTATGTGCTCCCTCTTTATTGACATTCATGGAGGAATGTTATTGTTGATAACAAAAACAGGCCACACTGAGTAAATAGATCTCAACTCTCCAAATGGATTGACACCGTCCGCTCCCAATGAAAGCCTGAGATTACGAGGTTCTTTTTTAAAGTGTGGCCATTTTTCCTCCATGTCCCTAAATTCAGAACCATCCACAGGCATTAGAAGAATGTCATCTCCACTTCTATTCCATGCATGGTAATCCATAAATTGCACTAAGATTTCACACCTAAATAATCGTTACATACGTGGAATAATAGGAATATAATGAAGAACCTTGCGAGACACATTTTTTGTTAGTTGATCTGTTTGATATCTACTGATATGACATTCTGGGCATTCTGTTGCAAATTCCTGTTGTTTATGATATATAATATGATCATTTGGACATGCATCTATTGCTTGATACTCCATTCCGATATCTTTCATAATGGTAGATAAATCTCGATACGAGCGAGGTAAAATATTTGATGGTGGTAACAAAAATTCACCAATCAATCCACAACAAAAAATAATTTGTTAATATAAAGAATATTAATGGTACATATTTCATCATTTATTTACTAGTGATGAACTAACAACAATTAAAATAGATGAAAAAAGATGACATATATGGCATACCTTAACATCTGTGAGATTGCTATGTTTGATAAACCATTCATAACCTTTAAGTTCAATAGCAACAATGCAGCAAAGAGAAGAGTTGTTTGGGAGCCTTCATAAAGGGGCTCGTATGCCTTCTTAAGTACAGGTAAATCATAAACATCATCAAAGTCATCCTGATCATCATGATCAGCTCTGCCACTAAATGTGTCATGGAGCAATGTATTCGTACCATCATCTTCAACTGTGTTTTCTGGCGCATGATCATCTTCTTCCATAGGATTATTAACTTCATCTTCGATATTCACAGCTCCATGTTCGTTCGCTTGCAAAACCACATTCTCCAGGCCTTGATAATCCATATCATCTGCCCTAGGGCACCCCACCTTTATAATAATGATAGACACAAATAAACCACGATCATGATCAAGTGATTATATATATATATATATATAGGCATATATATATATATATATATATATATATATATATATATATATATATATATATATATATATATATATATATATATATATATATATAATGTTAAACGTATATAAAAATTTACAAATACAATCAATATAAACACATATAATGAACAACTTACCAATATCATAATCATGCCCCCCTTCAACGTGACCATGTTGCCTACAATGTTTCTCAGCTGTTTTGATTAAAAGTCATCTCATCTTTAAGCCCTTGCAATTATTGCAAGGACAATAACATTTCCCATCACCCTTTCTTTTCAATCTAGCCCACAATCTATCAAGTGTCTCTTCATTTTGTTCTAGACTAATATTATCCGACATGATTTTTCTTTATGAAGCTTGACTATTTAGATCTTCAAAAAATATCAAACTCACACTCCAATAATTTTTATTCATAGACAGGTAACATAACATAATAATTCTGATATTTTACACCAAAAATTTTTGGCATGCAACCAACCCTGTAAAAGAGAAGATAGTCTGAAGTTAATGACCCCAAAAAACACTTTAAAATGCTAATTCCAAAACTTATTAAATTCTTATTTTACTATGATTTCCAATCGTTAAGACTCCTAAAATTAGAATATTGAACTTGATTGCAAACTTCCTACAATGATGAAGGTAGCGGCTAGTAAGAGCAAGTGACCCATTCCTAAGGAGCAACAAGTCAATCATCATTGCTAATGTTAATACAGATTTATCCTTTTAATTAAAGATGCAATGTCTCACTTCTTATGACGAGCTTATCCTTAGGACCCTCAACATTGAGAGAGCCCTAATCGCATAAGGAAGCACACACTAGTAGAATTTGGAAAATAAATGACTAGGTGACTAAAAATTTTAGTCACAACAACTAAAAATGACTAAATTCTGCTCATTTTTTGCAACTCAGCTATAAATGAGTAAATAAATTGCTAGTTTGGTCGTTGATTAAAAATTATTTAGTTACACAAATAAAAATGACTAAATAGTTAGTCAATTATTTAGTCACAATCCATTTGAATAAATCATTTAAGGAATCAAGAATATAGCCCACCAAAATACTCTAAAACTTTAATAAACATACCCTAAAATTTTTGTCAAAATCTTATTTTCAGGCATAGCCCACCAGAATGGAGTTTTCATTTTAATAAACATACTCTAAAACCTTCGTCAAAACATTATTTTCAAGCATAGACTGCCAAAATGGAGAAGTGTTTCCATAAAGAATGATAGAGAACGACGAGGAGATGTGCATGAAAGGAGGCATAGGATTCATTGCTGCTTATCTCATTCCTGCTCTGCTCAACAAATCTTACAGTGTTCCCCCTACTATTTGTAATCTAGGTATTTACTTGACATATATTTGCATAATCTCAAATTCCTTGAGAAGCTTTTGAAGTATCAATGTATCCTATATAGGGTTTAGAATGATTTATTTTAATTAAAAATAAATAAAATGATGTATTTCCCTATAATTAGATAAATGTGGAGATCTCCTAAATCTTCCTAACACACTATCGCTTCAAAATCAGATTCATTACTCCAACTACTAGGGCTTTGCATGCGACATCTTTAATATATTTATGATCGTGGCTTTAAATAGATCTCATCTTTGCTTTAACTTTTCATGGTAACCCTTGAGTTCCATAATCCACCTTCAATCTCTTCTAAGAACGGTGTCTTAAGCTAGACTGCATAGTATGCATATAAAGCAAGTCTTTCATACCTGCCATTGTTCCAAACCACCACTCACTGCTTTGCTTAAAATGTTGCCTCCATAAGCACAATAGCATGTTTTAAAATCATGGTTGTCAATGATTGACCATTAAGATCACCACTTTCATCATGAAGATACAATGAGATTTTTATCTTCAAACTCAAAGCATTATGCAAGATAACATTGTGAATTGTTTGTTGTGTACGATTTGATTTTCTTGCATATTTACTGCTTTGCTAACTTCTTTTAAGACTGGGTATTGCACCCTCAGCTGCAATCTCAAACAACTCACTCACTATCATTTGAAGATTCCTTTTATGAGCATCCTTCTATAAAATCAAACTATGCCCTATAGACTGCCTACTTACTACATGGGACTCATTGTTTCATGGTATTGTAGTTCTTAAGATCTTTCAACCTTATTGACACTACTTCACAGTCCACAAGGTATTATTCACTATTCTCTCATCTTTGATGAGTCTCATAACACTGCTCAAACATGCAATCCACTACCTCCATTATACATTAATGGCTAAGAAGAAACATTGAACCTATGATTACCACTGTTACTTCATTTGGATAGTCATTCCCTGATTGCATTTGCCTTGTCTAACACTACCAAAAGCATTTGAAAAACCCTTAAAGTCAACAAGGGGGTAAGGAAACTCGCTGTTAAAATCTTCACTTTACTATGCAAGGTTTGAATTTTATTATCTTGTCACTAATCAGCCTCTTTTTGACTGTCACATCTCAAGTGACTGTCATTCTTCTTACCATAGATTGCATCTACAAATGTCACTAACCTACATAGTGTGTTTGTTATTGGCTACAAGATTTTGTTATTACCTACAATGTCTCAATCTTTCTGGTATTGCAACCTCACTAATCCGCTATAGTTATTGTTTATGTTTCTACGGAGGCCTAGGGTTTGTACCCTAATCATGCTCTTACCAATGTGTCTGTTGGTATTAAAAAACAACCTTAAATCTTGGGTCAGAAAATTAGTTGTCTTGACAAAGTTGTGGTATGATTTTGGATTGTATCCTAGAGTGTGTGGGAAGCTTGTGTTTGATCATTAAGGTATGTAAACCTGATCAGGGAAATGTATCCTATATATCATGGGTCTTGCTTTAATACTTTCCATATTGGTTATTAGCAGATCACATTATTATAGTTTGCGGTAACCCAAGATTGCATTCAAGTATGTAACAAACTTGGTTTGTAGTTTAAGCTATACACTTTTAAGTAACATTCATAAGGTTTAGAAAATCTTGATCACTCTCTAGAATAGCCCATTAAACATGGTTTGTGCTTGAATGCACTACATAATTGATATAACACAACCACTCTGCATATCAACCATAGTTATAGGCTCTTTATTGCAGCAAGAGGTAATCACTCTTCGATCATGCTATAATTACATCCTAACTTCTTAAACTTGAGACAACCTGAATGCACCCAATGATGATTAACACCTACATTATACAACCTGAATTAACTAAATTATATGCGTGCCTCCATTTCTATCACAACATAGCCACATTAAACTTGGGTCACACATGAATGCATCCTATATTTGTTATAGCAAAATTGTGCCACATGACCAATAGAGTTATGGATCACATAATTACAGTCACAAGAATCTTGTTCCTTGGTTGTGATCTTATGGTGATTCCACACAACAAAATCTGGACATGAAATTCTCAAAACCCTAAACCTCTAAAAATGAAATATGATGAGATGTTGCTTTAAAATATGATTTTCAAACCTGGAACTAAAATCTAACTTCACAACTAAATTCTACAAAAAGAAAATGACTACCCTCAATGTGGCGATATCTTCTTGAATTTTTTCTGATTTTTCCCAAGAAAATCGTCCTTAGTTCTCCACAAACTGTCTCAAGTAGAGCAAAACACTATCGCAATAAATCAGGTGCGAACTCACTTTTCTTTATGTCGGCCACAATTTGATTTTTTTCAATTTTTCATGTTTGTCGAAATTTTGATGAAACTGATAGTCGACATTTCGATGAAACCCATGTTCATCGAAATTTCGATGAACATCAGGGATAAAATTTCAAAAAATTGAAAATTACACATCAAATTTTACAAGCACCCTACGATACATCAAATTATACATATTTCGTCGAACATTTTAGTCAAATTTTGCAGTCAAATGAGTTAGTGAGATCTGGAAGGAATACCCCTACAAAATCCTCCATAGTCCCTACAATGAATAATGAAACTAGTATTGTTGATAAGGGTATAAAAGGTCCTATTTCCTCTGAACCTACCACTAGATCTAGGAAGAGGAAAGAGACTCCTCTAGTAGCCCCTGTAAAGAGAGGAAAGAAAGAGAAAGCAACAAGAGAGAAGAATCTTAGTGTTACTGATGACCAGGATGAAGAAGAAGATACTGAAGCAAAGCTAGTAAGAAGAAGAAGAGGATTATCCTCCGGTGAAGGTGCATCTGCAGAAGTTGTTGGTTCTAAAAGAATACATATTTTATCATCGTCTAAAGATGAAGAAGAGCATGATTTCGGTATACATGTGCACACCAAGCCCGAATCTAATGGGCAAGTTCATTGATTTCACAACTTGCATCATTTAGTCAATTAATTATTGAATCGGGTGTGTCTCAGAGCTATATGCGATAAGGATGGTTGTCATGGATTTTTGGGGGATTTTTCATTGTAAACAATGACTTTTGGTTTTGGTTTGACTCCTTCAGGAGCTTTCAGGAGTTGAACTGTAGCGACTAATTCCTAAGGATTAATTCTATCTTATTTCCTAGTTTAAAGTTTAGTCGACTTATTTCTAACTTTATTTGACTTGATTGAGATCGATTCATGGAAAAGACTAACATTTAATTCAATTCTTAATCTAGAATACGAAATCCAAATTTAATTCTATTTTTCTTCAAAAGAAATATATCTTAAGATTTGCTGGATAATAAATGCTATTTTAAAGAACATAAATAAATTGCAAGGAAATAACAATTAATCTAGAAAACATAAATACTAATTTTTATGAATAGATTCCAAACAAATTTCAGTTCCATCTTTCCATAAGTTCCCATCATTGCTTCTAATTAAACTCAACAAATAATTACCAAACTTAAATCCTACAAACATCATCTAAATCTGATTAACTCAATAAACCTTTCAACGAATCTAATAAACCATTCTAATCATGATGAACTAAACTTAAAAGTGACTCAAACAGAATTAACTATCTAGATTTAACATCCAATGAACTAAAAAATATTTAAAAAAACTTAACATTCCTGATTTAATACTAATGAACAAAAATAGAATAAACTTAGTAAAAATACCAAACACAAGATCAATTCCTTTGGTTGAGCGGGCCCTGCTCTTCCTCTGGTAAGATCTTTAACATAGTGATTCGAGTTAAATTCTTATCTTCATTCAAATTGATCAAAGTAGGACGCAGAACAAAGTATTTACATCATTACAAGATTCTAGTCAAAAATTATCTAACTCCTTTCTAAAAACTATATATGGATATTTATAACTATATCCTTATTGAATTCAAAACATGGCATTAACTACCATGATTCAAGGCGTCTAAACTAAAGATTTAAATAAAACTAAAGCATAACTAAAACAGGAATGAGAATAAACAAAAATAGAAATGCCAAATCAACACTGGGAGTGAAAGTTCCTAAACCGGCTAAAATAAGCTAATTTGAAACTTCAGTGACTCATCATCCAGCTGGGTCGATCAATGGCGTGATTGTCTTCACTTGATTAAACATGGAGTTAAACTTTATCATTAGTCATCAGTATTTTAAATACCCTAAATATAATCCTTAAGAATAGGATGCTAATTATGACAGTAAAAGATTAAAACTACATAATTAACTCATCAAAATCATCACACAAGTAACACATTTAATATAAAGCATTATCTCTAATATATCTACCAAATCAGCCAAACATAAAGCAAAACAAGTAAATATATTAGTCTATAGTCTACCGCTAGTCATGTTAATTAACAAAAAAAACAAGTCTTTTAAAACATAAAGTGACAATATGAAAGTATCTTTGAGCCTCTCATCAGAATCAAAGAAGGCTAAGGTAGTTGGTGAGACCTCTGCAGACCAGAAAGATGAACAAGATATTCTAGTAAGTTCTAGCCCCCGATATAAACTCGAGCCAACTCTTAATTACCTGCTACATTTTGAGAATATGCTTCAACCCATAACTGAATATTATGATAAGGTTGGAGAAGAAGACAAGAAAACATTGCTTTAGCTATTATTGAATATGTTATCATTCTAGAAGTCAAATGGGATGATATAAAGAAAGATTTTCCTAAAAGCATGTAGGATGATCTAATGAAAAGGAGATCAAAGGTCGTTGTATTTGAAGAGAAAATTAGAAATGTTGCATATAAAAGGATTGGGTCTTCCCTGACCCCGGATAACCTGAAATCTTTGAAGAAGATATGTGCTAAAAAAATTTAGATGAAGAGTAGGGTAAACATGTTAATGACAAGAAATAAAAGGATGATAAAGAATGTAAGAAATGAAACAGTAAAAGTAATCCGGGAGACAACAAAAAAAATTGCATGCTAAAGGTCGATGAAGATGTTGTAGCTGAAAATGTTGAGGAGATTACTCCTCATGATGCAGGTAATGAAGGTATTTCTAGAAATTTTGATGTTGAAATTAATATTGGTGATGTAAATAATGAGCATAATGAAGGAGAAGGTGAGCCTGAGATGCATAATGGTGCTCCTTTGGAGCACACTAAAGCAAAAGAATGCAATAATGAGCAAGAAAATGCTGAAGAAGATAAAGGTAACAAAGAAAAAGACAATCCTAAGGAAGAACATAATGAAAATGAGAAGGATGGAAATGAGGAAGAGGACAATAATGATAAAGATGAAGATAAAGAGGAAGAGAAGAAAGAAGAGGAAGAAGATGAAATAAAAGAAGAGAAGGAGGAAGAAGAAAAAGAAAAGGGAGAGGAAGAAAAGCCAAATGAAGAATCTCCTGAGAAAAATGAAGAAGGAGAGAAGCAGATTGTAAAATATTTGAAGAACCTCGGAGAATCCTCCTCCAATAATGATGTTCTGAAAGGTTTGCTTTCCAAGCAAATCATATTTCAACCGATTATTCCCTAGGAAATTTTGAAACTCCCTATGATTGAAGGATATGTTGATGTGGAAAAGATGTCTCCAGTACATAAATTTGTGTTGGGTGATGTTATGCAAGCATCTGAAAGAAAGGAAATTCTTGAAATGAATCAAATGGGAACGAAACTGATAGAAGATGCTCTGAAAGATTTACAGGAAGCTATGCCCGGTGCATCCATTGATTCATCCCTCACCCTTATTGAAAATATGAGATTATTGTTAGACTCTTTCAAGGAGTATTCCTCAGGGCTTAATGAAAAGACAAGACAAGAGATAGAAGAAAACCTGGCAGAGAAGATATTGTTGGCTTTACATGAAAAATGTGCTCTTGCACATTCTTGTGTCAAAAAGGGTCTAGAAGTGATGAAAGTTTGTGAGTCTGAGGCAGATGTTGTTCTCGCTTATTGCTTGAAGTGGTCGGATGCCACTCAGAATATCAAGATTTTCATGGACTCAATTGAGTCTCAACTATCTGCCATTTCCGGTACATAGTGTATCTAAAGATAAAGATAGAACAATCTAGAAGGCATCACTGCACACAAAGAAATTTTCTTTTCCTTGCAGAAAAAAAAGGAAGAAATCATTAGAAAATTCAGTCAATTAAGTGACATTGTAAGAGTGGAATACACTCTAGTTGGAGAAGCAATGGCATGCACTAAAAGTCTTGAGAAGATAAACCTGATTCTTGATACTCCAGATGGTGCTGAAGAAACTCTGATAGAGCTGGAATCTCTGAACAAGATGTTGACTGCAACAAAGGATGGTTGGGAAAAAGGAAAAACAGTCTGGGAAGGTATTTTGTAGGAGCTTCAAGTCTCATCATCTTCTAGTTGATATATATTTCTTTGTTTTCTTTGCTTTAATGTTTTTCAGTTGTTCTTGGCACACCCTTTATACTTGATGTCAAAGGGGGAGTGAAGTGGTGAAATGTTGGTGTTAGGGGGATAAGTACTATAAATAGAGAACTTTGTAAATATTTCTTTTGGTTTTGGCACGTGTTGTCATCAATGAAAAAGGGGGATATTTTTTGAAAAATGAAGAACATCTCATTTTGTTACTCTTTATTGTCATTGATATCACCATGATATATGTGTGGCAACTGCAAGATCAAGACTAAAGTTACTCTAGTAGTCTGGTATCTAAACCAATATTTTGCTTACATCCTTCTATATTTTGGTCCGCATTCATTTTTCGGTGATCATTGTTGCTTGTGGTTTTGGGAAATGGTTTGTAGGTGTCAGAAGCATGTACATACAAGATCTCACATATCCATTTGTTCATATGGTGTCATGTTGGTGTTTTGCAATTATGTTTTTTGGTTCATCTCTGGCTAACTTGATGGATGTATTGTGTAAACTAACTTTTGTTATGCAGACTTATGTGCGACCTATTTTAGGTCTATGTCAACTTGTTGAGGTGTGTGGGTTATCTTTTTTAGAGCTTGAGGTCGACAATTGGTATTTTTGGTAAATGAGAAAGTGCATCTAATTAGGCCAACCTAATTGATGCTTGTGAAGAGATTGGATATATATATATAACAGGTAGTTTTTGAAGAAGTAATGCGATGATGTGAAGAAATGCGAACATGATGAAGTGTGTCAAGTTCATTTATTGAGCTTTATTTGGAACTGAATCTGCACTCATTAGGTGTACTATGTCAATTCATTTTTTGGCTAAAAGCCATTCAATCGTTGTAATTTTGTAGGTAGTGAGTCTTTGTTTCTAGATAGTGAGCCACCCATTTTGTAATCTTTTATAACCGGTTATACTATATTGTGAGCTAACACTCACCATGGTTTTTCCCATTTTGGGTTTTCCACATAAAAATTATGGTGTTCATGTGTCTTGTGTTTCCATGCTCTATTAATGCTCTTGTTTATCTTTGTTATTATATGCATTAGAATAGTTGGATTGTATCTGTTTAGAAAATTTAAGAAGATACTAATTCACCCCCCCTCTCAGTATCTTGGACTTTCAACAATTCATCACTATTGAATCAATTGTTTCCAGAAGAGTATCTGGGATGGTGATAGTTCATTTTTCTTAGCTTCCACCAGGAGAACGAAAAGTTGTTCCAATCTCAATTCAATTATCTCTTTGACTTTCTAAAATTTCTTCACAATACTATCCATCTGTACTAGAATATCAGCAAGTTCAAACTGTAAGGAATTGATCCTTTTCTTTTGTGCTCCATCCCTGTCATTAAGGATATCATAATTTTTTCCAATAGAATCCAGCTCAGTCTCAATAGCATCAATTTTTGCTCTGTAGTTTCTAGTAGTAGTAGGCCATCAGAGACAATAACTATACACACTATTTATGCTTTTGATGCATGTCTTTAGTTCATTTATACTCTCATTCAATCTCTTTTGTGCATTTTCACATCTTTCTTCCATAGCCAATTGAATCTCATCTTTTTTCCTTTGTTTCCCTGGGTGACAGTACCTTTAGTATTCCTTCAATCTATTCAATCAATACTTTCGATAAGACATTTTTCAATTTGCTCAAATAAATATCATTATGAATTATATAAACAACCAAGGCGCCTATGATCTCATCCTTTTCATATGTTGGTCGGGACAACCAAACATCTCCAATCTTCTTTAGTCCATCAGATCACACAAGAATCTTCTTCATCATCATCCGTTGATACTAGATCAATTTCCTTTGTAATATTTACTTCCCTATCTTCTTTATTCTCCTATATTTTCAACTTCTTTATTTCTGAAGGGGAACTTGAAATGACTCTTTGCTTTCCACTTTCTGGAGGAGGATCCTACCTTAGATGTCCCAACTGGACTGGAAACCATACCAGAGCTCCATCCATTTATTTTGTTTGCAAAGTATTCTTTACAAATCTTTTCCTTCTCTACAAGACATTCCAAGTACCGGTAGACCTACTTCCCAACTGGTACAACTGACTTCCATACAACATTCTCTTTCAATGGTAACAACTTCATAAAATACATCATCAAACATATAATCAAAGGTCCAAAATGAAAAGGGTAATTGTCATTATTTGTCATAGTAATATTCTACATTAATTGATTCCTCAATAACTCACACAAGTCGAAATCCTCATTCTTTTCAACCATTTGATGCACAATGTAAACAACAATCGCCGAAGTAGAGCCTTCCCTATTTCTAAAATAAATCTTATATGAAATGCCATATGCCACATACCTTATCACAGGCTCAACTATAGTATGAATTTTAAATGCCCTTTGGTTTCCTATCACTCTAGTTAGGGCTTTGACCTCTTTGTTCTTCACTGACTTCTTTACAAGAATGGGTCCATCATTACATAATCCTTTAATTGTTGCAATTGCTTCCTTTGTAATCCCATAGGGTTTGTCGAAGATCATCTGATCACCTTGAATTCTTCTTAGGACAAACCAAACAATGTCTACATCCAAAAAGTATGGAAATTCGCTCCAAATGTCTAAACCCTTGTGCCCTAGGCTCTTGACCTTTTGTATTTGCTCAACTGAGAGTGAACCTTCAAAATTTTGAATCATTTCATGGTTAAATTCATCGATCTGTAACTTACTTAATTTCTTCAATTCATCGTTGCACGAATCAAATACCACCATTGCCTTTGACTCCATTGTTTCAACTTTGTTCTTCGTAGTTTTGCTTTCCAACCACCCTAACTCCTTGTCTCTCTTCTACACTTTACTCCTTAGCTCGTTAGATTTGCAATGTGAAAAAAGAATGACCACTCATCTTCCTTATTTAACTTGTCATTTTTAGGGTTTCATCACAAAAGGTAATTTATCGCTTATGACATCATCATCAGTACTTTACTCTGTGAGTACATTCCCTACTGCTAGATCAAATTTTCGGATGGCGAAGCCTCTGTACAGACTCATTTACCCAATATTTCTTTTCCTCCAAGTCATGGTGTTTTTCTTGAATTCATCTAACTTTTCCCTAATTTTGCATTTATTGCCTTTTCAACTTTTAAGTTACCAACTACTTTATGAGATACACTATAAACCAAGAAGAGCTCCACAGTTTTCCTAATTTTCTTCTTTTTTGTCAAAATTTTCTCCAATGCCTTCAAAATAAATATTCTCATCACTTATCCTTGTGTCATCCCATGACACCTCATATATCGGGGGCTTGTTAGGTTTTTCTATGACTGATCCCCCTGAAACCACTACTGGGTTCAATTATTAGAAGAAGTATCTACACCAAATGCAGATACATGTTTATTTGATTCATCCTTGTTCTCAGGTTCTTCCTTCTTCCTCCAAATTGTAGTGTAGGAAAATGCATACCCTTTCATTTTCACACTTGTTTGGGCCCACCTTGCTTTATTTATCCCTATTTATGTCTTCATTGTTCCTATTTTGCATCTGCAAGCCGAATAAACTATATCTTTTTCTAGTTAATCCCAACAAAAATCAATGGATAAATGATAATTTAATGATTTTGGTTGTGTCCCTGATTTTTGGGTTGAGACTAAGACGCCACCTAGGGCGTCTTTTTCCCCCAAAGGTCTTTGGACCCTGATTTCAAATGTGCCTTAAAGTGGCCCCTTTTTGGAGTCTATGGTCCGAGTTTCATGCCTAGGGACTAAGACGCCACTTAGGGCATCTTAGTCCCCCTTAGGGTATTTTTTCAGGATTTAATTTCAAATCTTGGTGGGATTTAACCTCCTTTAATTAATGATTTCATATGTTGGCTTGTTGTGGTGTAATTTTGGGATATTAAGCATAGATAAGTATAAATACAAGGTTCTTTCACTCATTTTCATATCAAGACTTTTGTGAGAGCATAATAGCATAATTGAGTTCACAAGAGCATTCAAGAGAAGTTCATCAAGCATTTGGAGCCATCATCAAGATTCAAGCATCATTCAAAGATCTTCTTGCATCATGTGTGTTTTTGAGCTAACATTTGTGATGTAGGGTTTTGATTCAAGCAAGCAATTCAAGTCAATATCCATCAAGCATTCCTTTGATTCAAGATCTACATTCAAGCTAGCCATCTCACACAAATTTTTAGATTTCACAACAAGGGTTTGGTGAGTTGCAACATAGCACTTTGTTCATTCATCATTTCCCTTCATTGTCTTATTTCATTCCAAGGTTTAATTATCAACAAGGGGTTTGACCAAGGAAAACCCGCATTTACTAACAATCAACAAGTTTTTCCTCTCTTGTGTGTTTGTGATTACAAATTTTGGTTGAAGAATTGAAGATCATTTGAAGTGAAAAGTTGCAAAGTTGCATTGCAAAGTTGTTATCTTCACAGAAACTCACCTATAGGCCAGATCTAGGAGTTTCAGGAGTAGGGATCTAAGAAGAAGGAAGTGCAAACCTTGAGCCTCAGGACAACATTCAAAGATTCCATAAATTCCATATGAGACTAAGTCGCCACCTAGGGTGTCTTAGTCTTCCTGGAGGTATTTTTTAGAGATTCTTTCAGATCCGGTTTTGGCATCCAAAGATTTTGTATCTCCCCTAGAAAGCAGCAGCAGGACTAAGACAACAATAAGGGAATCGTACTCCTCCATAGCACATTTTGACAACATTTTTGCATTTCTAGAACCCTCATCACATTTTCAGACTTCCCAGGTACATACATCATAACTTCCTGTTACTTAATTTCATCATTTTCATCCTTCATTTAGCTTGCATTACTAGGTTTTGTGAGTTGAATGTTAAGTTATCTTTTCCAAGCTTTTTTTTGGTGGTAAACCCATCAAAGCTTAAAGAACCCCCTCCTAGGTCTTCCTTGTTGAGAATTGAATCACCTTTGACGTTGACAGTCAATCCAACTTGGATTCCTAGGAAATTATTGAATGACTGAAGGAGAATAAGGAGGGCACTCCCTCACCCCATTTTCTTTCCAATTCATTTTCGTGAACCTAACATTTTAGAGCATTCATTTTCTGATTTGGAGCCCATTAAAGTCCTAAATCTAGGTAGCATTCATTATTGTATTGCATCTTGCATTAGTGAAACTGTATCTAGGGTTTCTCACATTTGCATTAGTGAAAGTACATATAGGTTACATTTTTACTTTCTTGCATCATTTCATCTCATTGAAAAACTAATAAATGCATTGTTAATCATCCTATTTGCATTTAGGAACATTGTTATTACATTCAAAATTGGAAAAATTGCATCCAATTACTTGTCATTAGTTACTTTTTCTTGCATTCATTTGTATAGCTTTCTATTTCTAAACATTAGGTCCCTGGGTAGGCAACCTAGGAATACTATTAACAACTCATAATTTTCTATTTTTTTGACAAAAACATCTATTAGGAGAAAAATTCCCTTCTTGGCGTCTTAGTTCCTCTTAGGGTTTCTAGCTCAAAATCATGTCTCTATTGTTTTCTTTCTATTTCACTTTCTGGAACTTCAAAATCTCATTAGTAGGACCAAGACGCCCTTACTGGCATCTTAGTCCTCGTTGACTTTGACTTTCCAGCTTTCAAGGTTTAAAATTGCTTTTCTCTACTTTTGTCTACTGCTTTCAATTTTTGGTTACAGTTTGCAGAATTGTTGTTACTCCAATTTCTTTCATTTCAAGTGTAATTTTTCAATCTTGCATCATGGATATGTGCTTCAAAAAGCTTTGGATGTCCTTGAAATATTTGGTAGATGTGTCAAGCTATGCTTTCAGAAATGACCCTAATGACATTGAACTCACTTATGCTCCTTCAACTCCTAATCCATGTCCTCTTCGTGATGTTGACATCATTGGAGAAGATGATGACAACATGAATAAGTTCCTAAATGATTGTCTTAACAACCTTGAAAATCATGCATCCTTTTATCCATCCATGAAACAACCAAACCCCCCTACAATACCACCTCTTGAGATGTTTGGTTACACCTGAAAACCGAGACAAAAGATGAACATAAGTTCCCTACAATAGGTGAACCTAGCTCCTCTAAACAAGCAAACACCCACCCATTTTATGATAACAAAGTCACAAACACTCCAATCAATCTAGAAGAAACATATGGAAAAGGATTCACAATCTTGAGTAAACAAGGATGTGATACAACAAGTGAACATAGCATTCATCAAGTCTTAGAGCAAATACCAATTAATGAAAACACAAAGGGATTAGGATATCAAGATCACCCTCGCAACATAAGACTTCCTAAGGAATACCTAAGGCTTCGTAACGATGGTACGATAATCTTAGATTCTCCTCCCGTTATGAATGTCCTTCCTCTGAAAGAACAACCAATAACTCATAACAATGACAAGGATAATAGGATCACCTTAGATCCTCACCCTCCATGTTCAATTTGAGAAGTTGGTGAATCTAGTAAATGCAAAAGACCTTACAAATTACAAAAGCTACAAACTCCTCATCCACCACCTGAAAGTGAAAGAAAATTACAAATCCTTCTCAACCAAGGATTTATACTATTGCCACTAGCGAAATATAGGCTCATACTATATCCTAAAAAGCAAAAGTTCCACATTGTAGATACCACAAAATTCTTGGACATAGTAATAATGAGTTTCATGCATTCAAGATCATATTGAGTAAATATCACTTTGATAAAGATAATTGTTATCCAGTGATCAAATAGCATCTCCTTTGGCCTTCTTGTCATGTAATAGTTGTAGAATACTCTATTCTCACTATCCCATCACCTACCTCGGCTCATTCTTATCTTGCACTCAGTGAGGGCAAGAGGTAGATAGCCTTGTCCTAGTAATGCATTTGTCGTTGTCCCTTAGGTTCGTTATCTACCTTCCGCTTATATAGATTGAGATTGGGAGGTGGATGGCCTACTAGAAGGCTAACTCGCCTGTGCTTTACTAGTCCTTTAGCTTTCTTTTTTTAACTTTTTTTTAGTGTGATTGCATGTGCGTATTGTGATCCCCCATGATGCATTGTTTGATGTTTCCTCTCTATGTGAATTCCTCTATTTATACCTTCATTCTTCTATATGTCGTAAGATTTTTTCCTTTTTATTGGTCTTTATCTTTTCTTTCCTTTCATTTTTGTCTTGTGTTTTCCTTTTGGGGATGACGCAAGGCGTCAAGACACCCTATGTATCTTCCATGTTGACCCAAAATATTTTCATTATCTTTTCTTTTCGTTTCATTTTTGTCTTGTGTTTTCCTTGTGGGGATGATGCAAGGCGTCGAGACATCCTATGTCTCTTCCATGTTGACTTGAAAGGTTTTTCATTTTTTTTCTCTCTTTGTGTCATTCTTCTAGTTCTATGCATATTTGGGGAATGATGACAGTTCTGAGCTCTATAATATCATTGCAAAAAAGATAGATGTTGACCCCAAATCCATAGATCCCTTATGTGTTTCTGGGGGGCAACTCTCTTTTCCTTTTTATCTTTTGGCTACTTTAAAGTAATTTCTCACAACATGGTGTTAGCAATTTCTTTAAAGTGGGGGCATACATTGGCATTGATTTCATTTGCATTTGTTTTCATATTCCTTGTGTGATTTTATTCCTTCTTGTGATGCATCCTTTTCTTGGTGGTGTCACCGAGTTTGATTTCCTTCGAGAGCATGATATTTCCTTTTCCTCTCTTGGAAACATTAAGTACAATTTTCCCCAAGATGAGACCTTGCACTTTTCCTCTCTTGGGAACATTAAGTAAAATGTTCCCTAGGATGAGACCTTGTATTTACCCTCTCTTGGAGACATTAAGCACAATTTTCCCTAAGAAGAGACCTCGCATGAAATAAGTAAAATCCCTTCGAAAATCCCTCTCTCTTGTTGCATTTTTTCCTTTTTTACCTTATTAAAGTCATGGAGGTATGGTTTTGATATGGTCCCCTAGGGCTCACCTAGTGAACAACTAGCTTCACTAGCCCTTGTGAGTGTGCATTTTTTTCCCTTTTCGTTCCTTATTAAAGTCATGGAGGTATGGCTTTGATATGGTCCTCTAGGGCTCACCTAGTGAACAACTAACTTCACTAGCCCTTGTGAGCGTGCATTTTTCTTTCTTTTGTCCTTATCATAGTCATGGGGGCATGAATTTGATATGGACCTCTTGGGGCTCACCTAGTGGACAACTAGCTTCACTAGCCCTTGTGAGCATGCATTTTGTTTGCATAGTGGACAACGCGTTCCACTTGTAAACCTCTCTTGGACAAACAACCTAGACCCAGTCCACAACGCGTTGGACGGCTAGTCGAAGCTTGATCCACAACATTTTTCTTTTTCCTTTTTTCTTGTTCTATCTTTGATGGTGTATGTTTGTGATTTGGTTATGGCTTCATATATCATCCACATGTGTGTTCCTTTGTGCTTATGTTAGTTTTCCATAGGATCTTGATCATGGGGGCTTGGCCACCCTCTTGATTATTGTCATCCTATGTTACTAGCATTTGTACATGGGAACCCCTCTTGATTGTGTGGTTGGTGACTTTAGTGTGAGATTGAAGCAAGTTCCTCCTCTCACTAAAGTGGGGGCTAAATGTAGTGTAGGAAAATGCATACCCTTGTATTTTCACACTTGTTTAGCCCCAACTTGCTTTATTTATCCCTATTTATGTCTTAATTAGTCCTATTTTGCATCCACAAGCCTAATAAACTATATCTTTTTATGGCTAATCCCAACAAACATCAATGGATAAATGATAATTTAATGATTATGGATGTGTGTCCCTAATTTTTGGGTCGGGAATAAGACACCACCTAGGGCGTCTTTGTCCCCTAAAGGTCTTGGGACCTTGATTCAAATGTGCCTTAAAGTGGCCCCTTTTTGGAGTCTATGCCTCAAGTTTCATGCCTAGGGACTAAGATGCCACCTAGGGCGTCTTAGTCCCCCTTAAGGTATTTTTGGGATTTAATTTCAAATCTTGGCAGAATTTAGCCTCCTTTAATTAATGATTTCATATGTTGGCTTGTTGTGGTGTAATTTTGGGATATTAAGCATAGATTTAAGTATAAATACAAGGTTCTTTCACTCATTTTCATATCAAGACTTTTGTGAGAGAATTCCTAATAGCATAATTGAGTTCACAAGAGCATTCAAGATCAGTTCATCAAGCATTTGGAGCCATCATCAAGATTCAAGCATCATATCAAAGCTCTTCTTGCATCATGTGTGTTTTTGAGCTAACATTTGTGATGTAGGGTTTTGATTCAAGCAAGCAATTCAAGTCAATATCCATCAAGCATTCTTTGATTCAAGATCTACATTCAAGCTAGCCATCTCACACAAGTTTGTAGATTTCACAACAAGGATTTGGTGAGTTGCAACATAGCACTTTGTTCATTCATCATTTCCCTTCATTATCCTATTTCATTCCAAGGTTTAATTACCAACAAGGGTTTTGACCAAGGCGAACCCCCATTTACTAACAATCAACAAATTTTTCCTCTCTGGTGTGTTTGTAATTGTAGATTTAGGTTGAAGACTTGAATATCATTTGAAGTGCAAAGTTGCAAAGTTTTGATCTTCACGGAAACTCACCTACAGGCTAGATCTGGGAGTTTCAAGACCAACAATCTGAGAAGAAGGAAGTGCAGACCTTGAGCCTTAGGACCACATTCAGAGATTCCAAAAATTCTAGAGGGAACTAAGTTTCCACCTAGGGCATCTTAGTCCTCTTGAAGGTATTTTTTAGAGATTCTTTCAGATCTATTTCCAACATCCAAAGATTTTGTATCTCCGCCGAAAAATAGCAATGGGACTAAGACAACAGTAAGGGAATCTTAGTCCTACATAACACATTTTGACAACATTTTTGCATTTTTGAAACCCTCATCACATTTCTAGACTTCCCAGGTAAATACATCATAACTCCCTATTGCTTAATTTCATCATTTGCATCCTTTATTTAGCTTGCATTACTAGGTTTTGTGAGTTGAATGTTAAGTTGTCTTTTCTAAGATTTTTCTTGGTGGTAAACCCCTCAAAGCTTAAAGAACCCCCTCCTAGGTCTTCCTTGTTGATAATTGACTCACCTTTGAGGTTGATAGTCAATCCAACTTGGATTCCTAGGACATTATTGAATGACCGAAGGAGAATAAGGTGGGCACTCCCTCACCCCATTTTCTTTCCAATTCACAATTTTTTTCCATTTATCTCCTTATTTCTTCAAGATCTACCTTGTTCACATGCTTGATCTTCTATTCCAGATTAGTTTTCTTCCCAACTTTGCTCCTAGAAAATTTTTAGATATGTCCTAGTTTGTTGCAAGTGTAGCACGCAACATATCCTTGATCAAACGAATTTGTGTTCATCCTTGACCTGCACTGATTAGCCTTGTGTCCAAAGACATTGCATGTATAACAGTAGCCTTGAAAAGATTGAATCCTTCTGTTATCATTAAACCTATTCATCATCAAAGAATCCAACATTCAAACTCATTCTATTTCGGTTCATCTTACTTCTACATTTTGTTGCTCTATGTCTGAATTTACTGCATGAGAAACAAAAGCCATTAAAAGATGGGTACCTTTGAGCATTAGGTTGTTGGATGGAAAACCTTTCGATGTTTGTTCCTTCAGTTCTTGTTTTGATAAGTGTTGCCTTGAAATTTCCTTTGATTGTCCACTTCGTTGAAAACTAGTTTAGTCTTTGATCTTTTCCCTTCTTCAATTCCTAGACCACCTTTATCCTTTGCAAGTTTCTGAGATGAAATCAACTCATCAAGCATTGTAGAACTTGTCTTGAACCTTTCTTCATGAGCTTTCACTTTTTCCAGATCAACTCTTAGGGTTACTACTTCATGTTCAAGCTTATCACATCTTTCTGTCTTCTGATTGATAATATCTTTCGAGCATCCTTCCTCTATCTTGCTTTGCTCAATTGCCAATTTCAGATTCTCTTCTATCCTACTGCTTTCTTCAAGTTTCATTCTTAGATTCTCAATAGTCTCCTTTGTTTCCTTTAGTTTCTAGCTAACTTCTTTATGTTTCAACTTGAACTTCTGGATCTAATTCCTTAGTTTCTGAATGCATTCATCTACTTGCTTGACATTTTCTTTCAAATATTCACTTTCAGAATGTGTAGTCTCTATTCTTAATTCTTCATCCAAGTCAGATCCCTTCATCATTTTTTTCAACCTGCCATGATATCCTTCGAGCTGTTAAACTCATTCCAAAGGACCAAGCTCTAATACCAATTGTTGAACTAGACAACTAAGAGGGGGGGTGAATTAGTTGTCACCAAATTAAACCCTTAAATAATTTACTAGAACATAACCTTAACACTTCTTAGATGATTAAACATTAAGTGCAAGAACATAAACTGAAAACCATCACATAAACACAATAACACCAGATTTACGTGGAAAGCCCAATGAGGGAAAAACCATGGTGAGGATTAACTCACACTATAGAGAATATCAAAACCGATTACAAAAAGGCCCACTACCTTAAGGTTCACTACCAATAGAAGGACTCACTGTCCAGACTCACTCTCCACAGGTCTACAACCCGAAGATACAAAAGATGGATTACAACCAGAATACAAAAGTTATGGCTCACAACCGAAAGTATGAACTGGTGGAATACACCTTCCTTGTGCAAAATTCAATTCCAAATGAAGCTCAGACTATGAAGTACTGCCTCACACAATAGTCGCTAAACAACTCTATCCCGGTCTTCAATTGATAAAAAATTTAAGCTCAAATCCTCTTTCACCTTTCTTCAACACTCGCACACCCACTTCTCGCTCGCTCTTCACACTTTGCACTCCACACCCTTTACACACACACTTCATCTCATTCCTCAAAAGATCTTATATATATAAGTAGTACATCATATTAAGTCGAATAATATCTATACAAAACATCCCAATAGATTCAATCTTCTTAATACATAACATGTGTTAGGTTGGCCAAAACTGGGACCTAAACAAAAAACAACTATATCGAACAGAGAAACAATTGTAGTGTCATTGGTAACTTACTACTCCCAACACAAAACTTCTCAAGATCTTGAATATAGTTTTCTGAGTGAATCATAATGAAATAGTTAAGATATTAGAGTTATAGCTTGTCTTGCGGTAGAATCTAGACCCAAAAACCATTGCATCAGTACACTGATAAAGAACATCTTTGATAGGGAATATCATCCGGTAAACGTCTCATACATTCAGTACTGTGTTGATATCAATGACAACCATTTGATGCAATCCAATTTCCAACACAAACATGTCTTATTATGCATACCATAGAACACTTGGACATCTTACCAATGAATTTCGTACTTTAAAGAAGGTATCAAAACAATTTGATCCCAATGTAGATCAGTCTGAGCATGTGACAAATTAACATTCATTTTTTTTACTACTTTCCATGTGATAGTTGTAGCATCAAATTATTCTCATTGTTAGCATAAGAAATGGTCCCACCTTAGTGATGATGGCATACACCTCCTAAGAAGTGTGACCTTGTCAACCAAAGTGTGGCCTTCTTAATAAATATGGTGTGTCTCCTTTGTGATAATATTGTCAAAGTAATCATGCATTAGCTAATAATTAATTACTATTTAATTGATTATTAGTATAATTTATTCTCATGGACTTAAGCTAAACTTAGGAGTTCTTTATTTAGTTAACTAAGTGCTTTTCTATGTTAAGTGAAGTGAGCTATTATTATACTATTCTATTGGCCCACGTTTGTTGTTGTGTCAAAAGATCAATCTATATAAGCTATTTGTTCGAATCCCAGGCATCGGTAGGATGACACCGAGAAACGTCCAAGCCCCCCGATTTATGACTTTTTCTCCCAAGTCGTGGGCAATTGAAATTTGGTCCCGCCCCAACCACCCAACTGCTACACGACGGCTCTCGAGTCATCCCTTACTTGGTCCCAGCAAATTTCGAGAGAGGCTACCAATGCCCCTCCCTATTCCGAGCTGCATCCGCTACTGAGACCGTTGGGAGAATGCCAGAGAGCCCTCGAATAGAAATAAAGTGTCCTGGGTGGGGACCTGCACGGACTGTTCCTAAGTCCGTTACGGGACATCCAACTCCGAGAATGGGGCAACCGAGTAAGATGCTCGTTAAGAGAAAATCGACATACTTGCCGACCTCATGCAGGACAACGAATTCCTACGCAGTGTATCCCACGAAGTCCCTTACTTGGGCACGACATGGACGAGTTTGGAACAACTACCAGTGCCACCATCCAATACTAACGATAGAGACATGGATTGCATGAGAGGTGGTTAGTCCCTTGTCACAAATCTTGAGGGGAGCATTGACATCTGCCAACAATCTACCCCAGTGTTACTCAAGGGGATTCAAACCCATGATCCAATGCTCTGATACTAATTGTTGGCCCACATTTTCTATTGAGTCAAAAGATCGATCTATCAATGCCTGATACAAACGGTAGAGACATGAATCACACAGGAGGCGGTTAGTCTCTTGTCACGAATCCCGAGGGGAGCGTTGACCATCTGCCTACACATTTTGTCTCCACGCATGTGATGTTGATACTTGTCTTGATATAATCCCTTTACCATTTAGGGTTTCTCCTATATAGCACTCAACCCTCATTGTATTATCACTTGAACTCTCAACCTTTGAGGACTTTTGTTTTCCTTGAAGTTTCTTGAGGTTCTTCTATAGCTTTTTCTTGTGGAGGAATATAACAATTCTTTGTTTGCAAATCTCTTGCGTGGAAGGTGTCTTTGTTCATTGTTTGTTCCTATGGCTCATGTTTTTCACAATTCTAACATGGTATCAGAGCCTCGATTCAGTGAACCCCTTCTTGATTTACGAGTTTTTTTCTTCAACAAGGGTTACAAGTGTCAGATATGGA
>VDFB02000015.1:93114675-93155021 GCA_007258455.2 Sequoia sempervirens
CAAACATTTCAAAATCCAAAACAAGGTCGCTCTGTCGAACTACGTCAGTTTCCGAAGCTTGAACGTAGGGCAAGGTTGATCTTTGATCATCCCTCGGTGACATTTAGGGTCACCTTCTAGGAGTCCGGCCATAATAACCTGACATCTCATCATGTATATCATCATCTGTAAATCGGTCAAGTCGTCAGTCGAACTACGTGGTCTCTGCGTGTATAACGTAGGCAAGGCTAATCTATCGATAAGCCCCCGAGGCCCCTTGGATAGGTCTTTAGGTTAGTCTCTCGGTCAAAATCTCAGAAAATCCCAAAAACATTGGAAAACTAAAAAATCAAAACATTTGTAAAACCTCGAAAAATTGCCAAAAACAGCCTCAAAACATTGCAAAATTCCAAAAACATCCAAATATTTGAAAAAATCCATCCGCCTCATCTCGCTTGCACCCGCAATAAACACCATTCATAATAAACTGATCGTCATCCTCAACCTTTGGTGAAACAGTTGGAAACAAGTCTAGCAGGTTAAAAAAAAAAAAAGTAGAACTCAAAAGCATCAAGTCTTAAGTCTAGGACAGTGAGTAAACAAATTGGTCATCTCTTCATATTGGTAACACCATCATCTGAATTTGTCCCATATCAATCATCCCTCATAAACGAAATGACGTGCCGCCATCCACTAACATGTCCTAGGATGAGTCCTTCCTACAATGGGCATTATCTTTTGGCAATAAGTTTCGCTTATCATCCTTAGAAAACACATCCTTTTCCGTTAGCGGTATTGAAGAGCATTAGTCTATTTATTTACTTGGTCTTTATCTTTTGACTTATCTTATTTGCACTCATTCCAAGGACGTCTCGATGATATCCCAAAACAGAGGATTTAGAGAAATAGGAATGGGGCAACGATTATTATCTTTTGTTTGCTGTGCTTGTTGGACGCTCTTGTAAAATAACTTGGCGAATACTTGCTTTGTTAGATATGTATGGAGGAGGTTTCAGATAGCTTGTTGACTATTGCATTGATTGGTTATACCTTTCCGTGTTTTGGTCTGAGATGTTTGAGACTTCTAAAGTGCATCCTAGCAAGGTTTCCGTATGTCAAGTGTGAACAAGAATATCTTTCTATCTATTTGTCGAAATAAAGTCCATCATGACTAAGTACAACGCCATCCGTCCTTTTATATACCTTGATGCATCGGGATTCTAGGCGCAGGTTATCAAAAATAAAGTAAGTGACCCTTTGAAAATCCCAATCCTTGATAAGCAAATCATCCATCTATCATCATCTATCATCATCATCTCTAATAAAGTCTCGACCAATCATGGACTTGTTGGATCCTCTTGTCATCATCTCATTCCCACACTAACATCATGCATCCGTCATGTATCTGTCATGCATCCATCCTGCATCTGCAAAACCATCAATATACTACATACCACATATCATTCATATCATAAATCATAGGAAACATCGATCATTTCACATGCATTGCATTGCATCATCATCATAATATAGATCTGTTAGTCTAAGCATTTCATAAATCATCCGTTGCATAATCACAGCATATCACATCATCCATCTCATCCATATCACATCATATCATCATTTAAGTTGTTTAGGATAATATAGCTTTGTTATTTTAAGCATCTTAAAATCATCTCATTTGCATCGTCATCCATAACCATCCATTTTGAACCTCTTTATCGCGAGATCGACCCTCAAATCGAATCTTTTCGCTCGATCTCTCGAGGGGGCAATGTACCAGTGTACTTCTTTCCGCTGGGGCATCCGAAAAATCATGAAATTTTTTAATTTCGATTGCGGCAAGTTTATTCTTTGAACCAACGCAACAAGTACATTGCTTCAAAGAGGGGCAAAATGTAGACATGCAAATTTTACATTATGCATTCGATCAGGATCATTTATCAATTAAACTAGACATTTGCATTAGATCCATTCATCACCTTCATCCATTTAAATAATCTCATTGCCTAAGGTTATTTAAAATAAAAAAGCCATTTAAATCAAATCTTAAATCATTTTCCAAAGTCCAAAAAGTCAAATCAGTTAATCAGCATTAAATCAGCATAATCATCATTAAATTAATCTAATCCTAATCTAAGGCTAATCCCATCCCACTTGCATTATCTAGACCTAGCCACTTGCACAATAAATCAATTTTATTGATTTATTAAAACATCATTTTCTCTCAACATGACAAGTCAAACAGGGCATTTATTGCTCTTCTTTCTTGTCCCACTCTCAAAATTTATTGCAAATTTGAATTCAAAATTTCCCCCTCTTGGGCACTCTTCCCAAATCTTGCACAACCATTGATCAATCACATGATGACAAGTGTCCTCAACTCATTGGCTTGTTTTTTATCCCACATTGGTCCATATTCAACACTTGGCATTTTGAAAATCTTTAAATAGGTGCATCATCCTCAAGCAAATCCTTCACAATCTATTGCAAGGTTACTCTCTTCATTTGAGATTTGATCTTGTTCATCATCACTCCACCATCTCCATTTGCATTTGCACAATTTGAGCTTTGATCTAGTATTGGGAAAGGGTCACTAGCACATGTGACACCAATCCAACTATGGAATAGGTAACTTGTGATTGTTTTCATGATGCTTGTAGCTTGTTTTCATCTTTTTGTTGCATGTTTTAAACATTTTACAAGGTATTTCATAGAGGTATTTTGTTAAATTTGTAAAGTGCTAACCCCTATGTGAGTTTAGTTTTTGCAGATTTAAAGGGATGCCTACAGTAAAGGAATGAGAGTGGACCACTAAATTTTTTATCCAAGATCAAAAATAATATCTTGGATCTACCACATGTTTCCTTAATTAAATTTTATTCTTTGAATGAAGTGTAAACACCAGGTCGGCCAAACCTAATGAAAACACAAAAGAACATTGATGTACACAGTTCTTAACAAGAAGATGGCACACAGATGATGCAACACACTTCATTATGCTTGAGAACACATCTTAGGTTCCTTCAGATACATCCGCAACAAATGCAACAATCTTCAAACACCGAACCTCACACATTTTTTCCAGAACCAAGAAAACACCACTATAAGACTCATTCTAAATCTGCATCTCTGAAGTAGAAAAATAGAGGACTACAAAGAGAAAACATTTCTCCTAGTCACAAAAAGATCATCTCTGCTAGAATAGTTCACACACCGTTGAACGTAACTTACACATCCCATCGAATCATAAGCTACAGCTCAAGAGATATCACCACTAGATCACCATTAGCAAACCTTCAGATCTGCACAAGCATAGAATCAACACAGGAGAAATATGGAGCAAATAGCAGAGCACATTCTTAGCTCTAACTTCTTTTCTTTATTAATTTTCTCAAAAGCACCTAGAAACTCACAAATTCAGCACATTGACAACATCATAAAGATAGCTCCATGTACTATAACATCTCAATAGCGAGTTTGGGTGGGAAAATCTCCAACGCAGGGCATTCAAATTTTTTTGGAGGAGATGGTATCTCTATTGCGACGCATGATGATGGTGGTTTCCCTTCTACGGCTGGAGTTGTTGGCTTCCCCCATGGTGGTAGTAGCATTCTGGTGCTGCTAAAGGTGAATGGAAATGATGATAACCCTTCCATAGCAGACCGTGTTGGATACGGTGGTGCCGGTGTTGAATGCAAGGGCATTGGTGGTGACGCTGTCTAGTGAGGCAGTGAAGCGGCAAATTGAATGCTACAAAGAAATGTGAACATTCTAAGTGCAAAAGCCTTGTTGCGAGGGCTTCTTTGAGGGATTCAAGGTTTTGTTCAGGGATTTCATCGAATAGAGGGTTTATTCCTATTGTAAATACCATATCTATTGATCTAAAAATTGAGACGATAGAGGAAATTGATGAGATTGTTTCAGAGATCTCCGCTCATGGGGTGATTTGCTGGTTTAGGGGTTTTTGGCCTAGCCTCCCTTAGCTGCACTCCTGGATTTCCAATGAATGGGAGCTACTAATTTCTAGTAAAGTTCATATTTTCCCCGTGGCTAAGGGGTTTTTTGTTGCTAAGTTTGACAATGCTCAGGATAGAAACAAAATTTTATGTGACAATTATTTTAGCTGGGAGGACAAATTTATGTTGATGATTAAGCCCTGGCATTCTGATTTCAATCCTGCCTCTAAAACTTTTAATACGATCTCGCTTTGGGTTCGGCTGCCAAATCTTCCCCTCCACTTATGGAATGACCCTCTCTTGGAAGAAGTGGGTGATGCCCTTGGTGATTTTTTGTTGGTGGATGATGAATCCTTTGACATTTTTCATTCCACCTTTGATCGCATATTGGTTGAAATGGATGTTTCAAAAGGATTGTCTATTGAGATTTTACTTAAATCTCCTAAGGGTTCTTGGGTCCAATCTTTGGACTATGAAGGGATTCCCTTCCATTGTAGAAGATGTTTTAAAATAGGTCATGCTACTGCCCAATGCGGATTTGAGAAAAAAATACTAACAACTACATGGTGGAGAGGTGCCTCTCTACAACATTATACGGTAGTGAAGAAAACTGATCAACATACGATTTTTTTTGAAGTGGTTGCGTCGGAACCATAGGGTCTTGGGGCATCCCCTCTGGATGTCTCAAATGGTGGGGCTGCTAATGTTGTACAAAATTATCTTGTTGAAACCCCTAAAGAGCGAGAGATTGGGTATCAGGTTGCCATTTCTGGTGATAGTGCTCCAACTATCATTTCTGGTGGCTTTTCTGATATGTCTATTCCTGTATGAAAGAATAATGTTGAAATCACCGAGACAGTGGTTGCAGGCAGTCACCTTCAGGAAAATTGTGTGTTGGCTTGGCATGATAAGGCAACATAAGTGGAAGAAGGTTGGATTACTATTATGGGAAAGAAAGAAAAATTCTCTAGGCCTTCTTTCGACATGACTCTTCACTCCCATAAGAGAAATTTCAAATGTAAATCTTGATGGGTCTTCCTTGGGGGCTAGTTTTTTTGGCTGGCTGCAGGATGTCCTTTTTGTAGCTTTGTTTTGGATTGTAAAGGGTTTCGGGTCCCTTCAAAACCTATTTTTTCTTTAATAAAAAACATCTCAATAGCATCTCAACTATACATGTATAATCTGTAACATAGTGAACTGTGTTGACATCAATGAAAACATTAATGACAACACCACCAATCTTGCTCATACTTACAACAATGGGTACACTCATCTTGGTCCATAAGACTATCATATTGTAATCATGTTCAAATGGATCTGTTAGAATTGTGAAAAACATGAGCCATTGGATCAAAAAATGGACAAAGACACCTTCCACGCAAGAGATCTGCAAACAAAGAGTTGTTATTATATTCCTCAACAAGAAAAAGTTATAGAATGCAAGAGACTATCAAAATGGTATGAAAGCTCGAGATTCTGAAGAGAGATAATACAATGAGGGTTGAGTGCTATATAGGAGCATCCCTAAATGAGAAAGCAATCTGATCATGACAAGTGTCAACATCTCATGCAATGAGATAGATGATCTAATAATAGCTCTCTAGTTAACATAGTAAATCACTCCTATGTTTAGCTTAAGTGCATGAGATTAAATTAGACTAATAATTAATTAAAGATTAATTAATTGTTAGCTAATGTATGATTACTCTAATACCCCCCTTAAGATGAACTTAGGAAGTAGCTAAAACCCGTAAAAAGAGAATGCATGATGGGTCCCGAAAAACAATGCCTGGTGAGGTACTCATGTAAAAACAAAAGATCTCTCAAAACTAGAGAAAAGGAGAAAACCACATGATAAAAAATCCTCTCCAAAAGAGAGAAAGATGAATGAAGGACTGGAAAAGCCTCCAAATTAAGTTGAAGGACTAAGAAGCCTCCAACCGAAACAATGTCCCAAAAAAGAGGAACATGTAGAACATCACTAAAGCATGAAAAATTTGTAGACTATTGTCAAATGATGATTGATATAGTGTTGAAATGAAGAACCTCCAAAAATAGGAATGCAAGAGTGTCTATATGGTAAATGATCCATCTCACTGAAATGCATGTAACCAGCCATTGATGTATGTTGCATCTGAAAGTACATAGGAACAAGAACTAGATATGTAGATCACTCAAACGTGAAACCAAGGAAGCATTAGCATCAACAGTAGAACTCCCCCATAATGCTGAAAAGGAAGAGCCAACATAGGCACACTGAAAAGTTATGTGAAACCAAGAAGTGCATGTAGGAGAAACAACCTGTAAATAAAGGGTGTGCAAACTAAGGCACACACACATGAGGCAAGAATCACCATGATTCACTATTTTCATGGAAGGGACACTCACTTGACAAAGGTGTGATGGAAAACCAAAGGAAAACATCAACCTCCCCATGGAACTTTATCATAGTGTGAGTAAAAAAGGCATAATAGGACATGCAAAATGTCCAAAAAGATACACCAGAATGGCCTACTTTATCTTAGTGCATCTACAAAAGAGAATGTCTATTTAAAAAAGATGTCTGCAATGCCCAAATAGGATAAAATACTAGAAATACATTTGGAACATCCAAAATGAGTCATCCCACGCAAACAAAATTTTTCTAGGAGTTAAGGCATCCAAGTAAGTCACCAAAATGTGAAAACACAAAAAATTGAATAAAATGTACCTAGAGAGAAATCTAGAAAAAGTGCATGTATGGTTGTGAAGAGCTTTGAAAAGCCATCTCAATGCTAGAATCATAAAAATTGGAGAAACAGATCAAAAGTTATGATTTTGGGACTGAAAACAACACATCTAACTTTAACAAGTTGCAAAATCGACCAACAATAGAAAAAAGTGATGAGACCCACACCATTGAAAAGTTGATAGAACTAGCTTTGTGATGATATCATGCTTGCCAAAATTTGATGTCATATGCCCAAGTTATGGCCAAAAGAAAAAAAACCTCTTTTAGGGCTAAAGAGGGTCTTGAAGGGGCCATGCAACCATTCATATTGTTGACGTCATTCTGACGTTAGTAGAATATTCCCTATGCCTAAGAAAAAATCTGGCCCACTACATAAGATTTTGGTGATGAAATATTCTCTTGATGCACATGAATATTTTGTTTTGTACCACACCGAAAAAAATGGATTGATCGCTAGAAAACAAAAAAGCAGTCGTCAAAATCTTTTCATTGTTGGGAAAAATCTCGGGTGCCAAAAATATGACATTAGTCTCCATTTTGCAGTCAAGTGGTCTGTAAGTTGCCATTGACTATCAAGGGGAACAAAGGGGACACTACCATCGACGACCTCAAAGGTTGTGTCGGATGATGTACAGTTCTGCTGCAAACCTTAATCAAAATTAAATCTACCATGCAAAAAAATGCCTACTTTTTTAATTTTTTGGATTTTTGAAAAAAAATCAAGAAAAATAAAAAACACCTGACTTATTTTTTTCTTATTTTTTGAAATGCATTCACAAGGGTTGTACAATCCCTATCTAGAGCAAAAAAAAATTTCCTCAAAAGCTCCCGATGCCGAAATAGGGAAATTTATAGTAAAAAATTATGTTGAATTGGCCTCCTAAATCCAACGGTGGGGTCCTTTTTGTGCCAAAATGTTCCAAAATTGTAGTTACCCTCCAAATCTTAAAAAAAAAACTACTTCAAAGCAGATCTAATAGTTTAGGAGTCCAAATCAGGCCAAACAAAAGGCAAAACTAACTTTCTAGAGTAATCATCTATAAATGTCACAAAATATTATGATCCTCCAAAAGAAACTATAGCTGATGGCCCCAAAAAATCTGGATGAATATAATCTAGAATACCCTTACTTGTATGACAAAATCCTTGAAAAATTGGATCTACTTGAAGAGGCAGTTGTATAGTTTACGAATGAAAGAAGGTATAAAAATTGTAGATCATTTAAATATTTTCAATACTCTTATATGCCAATTAGCTAGCATGAGTGTAAATATCAAAGATGAAGACAAGACAGTTATGTTATTGTGTTCATTGCTCAAATCTTGGAATCACTCAAACACTTCCATTAGTCTTAGCACAACTGATACCCTTGAATTTGATTATGTTGTGGGAATTAATTTTTTGTTTGAAGAGGCATGGAGGAAATCTAAGACAAAATCTCCACACAAGAAGCAATGGTGGCTAGGGGTTGATCCATAGAAAAAGGGAAGAATTCGAGAGGTACACCTAGATCTAAGTCAAAAGGAAATAAGGGAAAGGAAAAATGTTGGTACAACAATAAATTCTAGTGCATCTCAAGAAATATTGTTGGAAGAGGAAAGAAGACAATGATGAATCCAAAAAGGAAGCAAAACTAGTTGAGACAAGTTTAGGTATGATTGATGAAGTATTATTTGTTTGTAATGCCTTAAAATATCATGAGGAATGATTATTAGATTATGGTGCTTCTAATCACATGTGTCCACATTGGAATTGATTTTCTTCTTACCAAGCTATTGATGGTGGTGTTGTTCTTATGGGAAATAATGTTTCTTGTAAGATTGTTGGGATTGGGAGAATTAATATTAAAATGTTAAATGGTATTGTGAGGACATTAACAGAGGTAAGACTTGTACTAGAAATAAAAATAATAATTTAATTTCCTTGGGAGTTTTGGATTATAGAGGCTATAAATTTACATGTCAAGGTGGATCATTGAAAGTGTCCAAGGGAATTTTGGTGTTCATGAAGGTTACAAATATTAGAAATATTTACAAGCTAGAAGGGAGTACTGTAATAAATGAAGCTGAAGTGGTATCTAAAGAAACAAGTGAATCTACTCATTTATGGCATCAATGATTGGGTCATATGAGTGAGAAAGGGTTGAAGGTACTATTAAACCATAATTTACTTCCAAATCTATAATTTATAAAATTAAATTTGTACAAGCATTGTGTTTATGGGAAGTAATATAGATGGAAGTTTAAACCAGCTAGTCATACAAGTAAGGGTATTCTAGATTATATTCATCCAGATGTTTTGGGGCCATCCCCTATAGTTTCTTTTGGAGGATCATCATATTTTGTGACATTTGTAGATGTTTTCTCTAGAAAGGTGTGGGTCTATATTCTTAAAAGTAAAGCTGATGTGTTTAGTGTATTTAAATAGTTTAGAGTTTTGATTGAAAATAGAACTGATAGATCAATCAAATTTTTAAGAACATATAATGGAGATGATTACATCTTTGGAATTTGAGAATTATTGTAAGGAAGATGGGATTGAAAGGCATAAAACAACAATTTAAATTCCTCAATAAAATGGTGTTGTTGAACGTATGAACATATCTTCTAGAGAGAGCAAGGAGCATGCCCAGTAATGCCAAGTTTTAGCAAGAGTTGTGGGAAAAAATAGACTCTATAGCTTGTTATCTAGTAAATCAGTCACCATTAGTTGTAATAGGTTGTAAGATTCCTGAAGAGGTATGGATAAGTCATTCTTGTGATTACACAAATCAAAAAAAAATTGGTTGTGATGCATACACTCTTATTTCTAAGATCAAAATTCCAAATTGGACCCCAAATCTAAGAATTATACCTTTGTTGGTTATGGTGATAGAATTAAGGGATACATATTGTGGGATCCTACTACCCTCAAAATCATCATAGCGTAGATGTAGTATTTGATGAATCTCTTATAAAATTAGACATAGTATAAGTTGTAGTAAAATAGGAACAAGTACCACAATATCAACAAATTCAGTTGGAAACTCATCCATCTACAAAAAAATAGGGAGCAAAAAGAAGCTTCTAAAGAAGATGATGAGGATACAAAAATCTACAAGAAAATATGGAAATGACACAACTTTCTATCTAAAGAGATATACATGGTCAAAAATCCACCTAAAAGGTATGAAATATTAAGTTTCATCTATTTCTTTGATTTCTGATGATGGAGAACCTAGTTGTTATCAGGAAGCAATGTTCATGGTACTTAAAATGTTAAATGGAAAATAGCAATGAAAGAAGAAATGGATGTCTTGGAGAAAAATAAAACATGGGACTTGGTAGAACTCTCAAAAGGTAGGAAAGTTGTTGGTTGCAAATGAGTCTTCAAACTAAAGAAAAGTGTTGATGATAAAGTTGAAAGGTACAAAGCAATATTGGTAGCAAAAGGGTATTCTCAAAAGGAAGGTATTGATTTTCATAAACAATTTTCACTAGTTGTCAAGCTTTTTTCTATTTGGGATGTTTTATCACTTGTTGTTTACTTGAACTTGAGTTAGAGAAATTAGATGTTCAAACAACATTTTTACATGAAGATTTGGATGAAGAGATATATATGGAACAACCAAAAGGTTTTGTTCAAGATTCGAATAGAAATTTTTTTGCAACCTCAAAAAGTCATTCTATGGCCTAAAACAATTTCCCAAGCAATGGTACAAGAAGTTTGATTCCTTCATGGTGAGCCTAAATTTTAGGAGTGACTATGACCATTCTTTTTACTTTAAAATTTTTAGAAATGGAAATTAAATTCATTATCTTGGTGTTATATGTTGACAATAAGTTTGTAGCAAGAAAAAGCATAGTTGAGATTAGCGGGTTAAAAGCTTAGATGGCTAGGAATTTTGATATGAAGGATCTAGAAGCAACAAAACAAATTTTGGGCATGGAAATACACATAGACATGGAACAAGGTATGTCTTTACTCTTGCAAGAGGACCTATTTGTTGGATGTCAAAGCTTCAAGAAACAATTGTTAAACTATCCACTATTGAGATAGAGTATATGGCTATCTCACATGCATGCAAAGAGACAATTTGGTTAAAGGGTCTTTTGGGTGAGTTTGGAAAAGTGCAAGACAAGGTGATTGTATTTTGTGATAGTCAAAATGTTATACATTTGGCTAAAAGTTTAGCTAATCATAGTAGGACTAAGCATATTGCAATTAAATACCATTTTGTAGGATAGGTTATTGATGGAGGTGGAGTAGCACTTGAGAAGGTTCATACACCAAAAAAATGTGCAAACATGTTTACAACACCAATACACTTAGAGAAGTTGAAATGGATTTGACTTCTCTTGGCTTGTAGAAAAGGTGATGAATAGGCACATGGGTAAGTATCAAGTAAATTGTTGTCAAGGTAGAGATTGTTGGATAATGACAAGAATCAAAGAATTAAAAAAAAAATCTTATCTTATGAAAAAGATAAAACAATAAAACAAAAACAAGAAAAACAATAAAGCAATAAAACAAAGTATTTTCTAAGTTGGACAGTGGTTGTTATTTTGAAAATATTATATATATCTTGTTGCCTTGAAGGAAAATCAAAGTAATGTTATTGAATAGTAACAGCTGCATGAACATTGTAATCAATTTCTTTGAACAATAAGAATCCTATATTTTGCCCCGTGGATGTTTCCTTGACATATAGTCAAGATTTTACTATATAAACTCGTGCCTTGTTTGTTATTTTGTTATTCTACTTAATCTTTCTTGTTATTTATTCCCAACTAACTTGTGTTGTAATATTATTCAAATTTATGGGTGGGTTTTACGTTTCTATTTCCACAACAATTTATTGTCACTTTTATGCATATCTTATCATCATGACATTCCATGACACCACATCAAACAATTTGCGTCCCTTATCTATGCTTCCACATTTTGTATACATGTCTACCATAGCCTTTCCAACTACAACATGTGACAAAATTTCCTCTATCCTTTATGCTTTTATAGATACTTGTGCCCTATTCCAAAGCTACCATTTTGCCCTTGCACCGACATTTCTAGTTCCGCTCGGGTTATTTATGCGCTCAATTTCCCAAGTCCTTATAGGGGAGAGGACCTAGTACCTAGCATGTTCCAATTGTTGTTATAGCATTTGTTGATTCAATGCCCAATATTTTTAAGAGTATTGAAACAATAGTTGTGACTTTAAAGTTGTTGGTGCTGATGATGACCACCCATAATTGAATAAAATGTATTCTTTAGATCCAAAAAACAACAAATCATGTGATGCAACATCAACACATCAATAAAACATGATTTAATGCACAAGTATGGGTCTCACTTTTTTTTTGGGCCTTTTTGGACACCTCGACAAAAAGTGCGCTGATATGGCATCATATTTGATGATGTGACCCTGAAACTTTAATTATAAGTAGGGGACTTGCCAAGTAAGCTGCTGTTAAAAATTGAGAGTGATTTGAGATTTCCACAAAAGATTTTGAGAAATGTGAAAGTTAGGATGCTCAATTATTGAATCCTTTCCCCTAGATGGGGACATATCTACATATTGGGAGGCGGGGGGAGGCGAAGAGCAGGGAGGGAAGAATTTTGTAGGGTCGAGCCAATACTCAGATGCAGTAAGTGGAGCGAATCAAGTACCTGTGTAGGTCGAATCCATTGATCGAAGTGCAGATCCTAAAATCATTTTCGTACTGTAAAAGTTCCCTATCATACATAAGCGCTGCTGCTATCTTTTTTCATCCCCTAGAAAAGACTATTGACGAGAATATCACACTTCAGATAAAGGGTTGGCTCGGGAACCTACGAGTTAGGAATAGTACTTTTGACTTCCGATTCTATTAGTAATACAAAGAATTTCTGATAACCTGTAAATTTTGAATACTGTAAAGCAACATGGTAAAATATTGTTATCTTGAATATTCTGTAACCAAAACAATATTCGTAAAGAGAGTTTTGAATTAAGAATGGATTTGAACATTTAAACAAAAACAAAGATAACACTCTGGATGAAAATATGAAAACACCCGTCATTCCATTTTCGAAGGCCCTTGCAACCTTCATAAATGCTAACCATGTGATGAAATTAAGGAAAAATTAATCTTTTAAACCCTAGCTTTCCATACCATGAAATTAAATTAATATTAAACATTTCAAAAGCCTTAAACGCTTGTTTACGATACCCCCAAACACTTTGCTTCGCTTGAATGTCAAGCAGGCTTTTGGGCCCGCCACACCAACTTTTCTCTTTAACTTTTTTGAACATTCCAAATGACTGAAACAAGAGACATGAATCAGCAGGATTGTACAACATTCCTCACAATGAACATCCATGAATTCATTTTCCCAGCCTCTTATTTCCATTTCCCCCAACTCAAAAGACTTATCATAACAGTTCAATATGTTTTGGATTGCTTCCTTCACATGATCTTGGGAAGCCTCTTTTACCAATATGTTTTCAAAGAATTTAAATTTACTAAAAATTACAAATTATAAAATTGGTAAGAAAATTACATATATTTCAAATCAATATTGCAGATCACATTTTACAATCGATCATCATTAAAAGTTTTTTTACCTACATAAATTTAATAAACATACAATCCATCATTATTAAAAGTTCATTCTTTCTACATGAATTCAATAAACATACCTAATGAGAGAAAAGTACATGATTGATCTAGAATAATAAACTCAAATGGATTCACATGTTATGGACTACTATGAGTAGAATGAAAGAGAGAATTCAAGCCTCATTTTGATGAGGTATGGCAGGGTTGTTGGAGTGGGGTGGGCATCTAGGATCTAGAGTTGTTCCTTGGCAGTTGGCATGCGAAGCATCACTTTGAAAGAAAGTAGGTGAAGAAGCTTCCTCTCTATACAACTTGCAGCTCGTTAAGCCATGCATCAACATAACATTCAACACAAGAAGCAGTACAACCTCTACCACCATCACCTTCACAGTATCAAACTCCACCCTACACACCATACAACACCCCATCATATCAAAATCCCATGTACAATTCATCCACCATTCCACAGTATTCAACATATGCTACTCCACCAAACCCACAAGATGATATGGCATTGCAACTCAAGGTGCTATCACAAAAAATGCAGGACATTCAAATGGGAAAAATGAAGAAGCCCCATACACAACAAAACTTGTGCCCATATCCATTCAATAGGAACATCACAATGATACCTTTCCCTCACGGTTTTGAGGTCCCTAAATTTCATAAATACAAAGGGAGGGGAAATCCTGCAGATCACATCAAAGAATTCCATGTCATGTGTACAGAGACTTCCTATAATGATTCCTACTTGATGCACCTCTTCCCACGTAGTTTGGCGGGCCCAACCATTGATCTGTTCTCACAGTTTCCTCCAAGTATTAAAACATTCCAAGAAATAATTGATAGGGTCATAGACCATTTCTCCTTTAATCTTGACATGGACGTAAGCTTAGAAGAGTTGTACACTCTCAAGCAAAACAAAGGAGAATCCTTCGCTAATTTCTTACAATGATGGAGGCAAAGAGGTAGTAAGAGAAAGTGGCCCATTCTTGAAGAACAATTTAAGTAGGAATTATCATTTCTAATATTGATGAGGATTTATCCTTCCACTTGAAGATGAAATGTATCACCACTTATGATGAGCTTTCCCATAGGGCCCTCAACATCGAAAGAGCCCTAATATCATAGGGAAATGCACAAGCGTATAAAGGCAACCACCCATCCACTAGTTCTAACGATAAGCCTCACTTTTGGGCCAAGAACAAGAACATTACTAGTGATGGTGAACATGTTGATGCAAAGGTAGTCTTAACTACTCCTAGGAAAACAAACACCCAACCCATGAACATACAACAACCATGCACACAACCACCAAACAATCAACCAACGATAAATGCTAAAAACACTAAATGTAGACCACAAAGAACAAACAATACTCCTAAGAGAAAACTCACTCTCTTAGCTTGGGAGCCTACAGAGGATGTGTTGAAGAGGTTGATACAGTCTAACATTATCACACTCCCCAATTTCTCAAACTATCAAGCACCACAAGTCAAATCTCCTAGCTATCTATGAGAAGATCATTTTTGTGAATATCACCGATACAAAGGTCATAACACACAAAATTGTTTTAGACTCAAACATCTAATAGAAGATCTTATTAAACAAGGAGACATTGATGTCGATAAAAAATTTGGGAATGAAAATCTAAAAATTTACACAAACCCTATGCCTAATCATACAAAAGAAAAAGATTCAGGAAAGGCATCAACCTCAAATAATGTAAACCATACTCATGATACCACAGTGGGATACATTTATGGTATTCATTCATCACAACATGAGGAATCTAGCATGCATCAAGATATCATTTTAAAACAAAGTCCAAATCAATTAACAATGTCTAGCAATATTTCATATTGTAATGGCATCAAGTATGTACATTAGATTATAATATCTCTCCCACATATGACTTCATGATTGGGCATGTTGAAGAAGTTCCATACGAGCCAAAAATATCCCTTGTTACACCCATACCCACAAACTATTGCAAAGAGTCGTTTACCGATGATATGCCATCTACCCAAGGATCATGTCAAGAAGAGGCTCTTGAGGATAAGAAAAGTAGATGAACTCTGAATCAAGTTAGGATCAAGAACCCCTATCTCCATAGTTTCGCGAAGAGCTAAGGGACATCTTCCAAACCATTTTAAACTCCAAAGATGTCCTCGATATCACCCATGAGATGTTTCTTTCTGATGGAAATATAGATATTCTTCTAAAACAAGAATCTCCCACTCTTGATATTCCCATACAAGAGCAAGCAATGGTCAAGATCCTTGATTCTTATAGTGATTGTGCATCATCAACATCTTTTGAATCAACACCAACATATTTTGAAGCAGTATCAACAAATAATGATGTCATAGACTTAGAGAAAATAGTTCATATTCTGGAACAACAAGAACCCATAGCAATATCATGTGTTCATGATAAGTCATATTCAATTGCTATGGATCAGATGATACATTATCATGGCAAAGGATTAGGTATTGTCCATACCTTCACAACGTTGAGGGCAATCTTTTCTACAACAACATCAACATATGGGGCATGAAGTATCCTTATGATGAAGGTACTATCAACACTACAACTAGTCATATCATGATTTATTATCCCCCCATCATCTCACACTCAAATTGGGACCAACGTAAAAGGAAATATTCTTATCAAAGCAAGGAGAATATCATCAAAGAAAATAATGTAATAAAGCATAAATGACAAAGAAAATACAAATGGATACCAAAAAAATAATCCCTCCAAAACTCCATTAGTCAAAGAAACTATGCGGAAAATTCCAAAAGGGAAATGTATCCATCAAAAGCATCCTCAAATACAATAGAAGGATTCTCGAGCAAGGAATGAAGTATATCTAATGATTGGTCCTAACTCCATGAAAACCTCTATTCCCACCCATCATTTCTCAACTTCCCAAGTTTGGAGAGTCAAAGGTTCCAAACCATCGACTAATCCATCTCATATTCCTTCATGCATGACATCATACACTCCATGAACATGATATCCAATTCTCACATTAACCATGTGTTGGCAACTACCCTTCATCATAAGGATTTTGAAGGCACTCTATTGCAATGTGCACACATAGACAAGGTTAATTCTGGTATCCAAAAGGTAGATCAAAGTTAGATCAAAAGTTGCATTCAAGTGCTCATATCCTAGCAAAGTAGCTTCTTCAAGAATATCGTTGGCACGTTATGATAGTGGCCTCTATATCAGTACCACTAGGTGGTTCAACATGAGGGTAAAAAATTTCAAAAGATATTTAAAAAATCAAGAAAGTAGTAAAAATAAAAATTGTCCTCTAATGAAAACCACTATGGTGGTGCTTTGGAAAAGTACTATGATGAAAACCTGAAAAATAGGTGTCATGAGTAGAATCGAGTGTATATGATCATTCTCATACATAAGCATCTCATCCTTGTCATGATAAATCCAACGTTCCCTCCATCCATCCAATCCAAATTTATCTAGATATTCCCATTTATCTTGATCTTGACAAAAATTTGGCATATGCTTCAACTCTACTCATGGAAATTTTTTGACAATCTCTTTATCATTTATCTCATGAAGTCCCATAGACCATATCTAGTATGATAAAACTCTCTTGAACTCTTCACATCTACATTACCTATCTTGGTTTTTCCATTAAACTATGAAGCATTGCTAGACACTGGGGGTGGGTTATTGCACTCTTGTTTTCAAATAACTTTTAATCCATGTCTTATATCTCATAATGTGACATCCACATCATGATCTAGGTATCGTTTATCTCAAAATCTCATCAAAAATCCCAAAAACATTCATAAAGCTTCATCAAAAAATTCAAAAACACTTGCAAAATTAGAAAATCCAAAAATATCAAAATCCTATACAACTAAAATCCAAAAACATTCAAAAAATTATAAAGTCAAAATCCAAAACATCAAAAACGCATCAAAATCCCTAAATATGTCAAAACATCGAAAATCCAAAAACATTACCATGTTGAAATACGAGTCTTTGAGCTTGAACGTAGGTAAGGCCATCACTGATGTGCCCTTGAGACACCCTAGGTCAATCCTTTAGGAGTTTGTCATAATAAATTGGCATTCCATCAAGTGTTCATTTCTCAAATTCAAAGTTAGTCAAACTACATGGTCTTTGTGTTTATAACGTAGGCAAGGCTCATCTTTGATAAGCCCTCAAGGCCCCTAGGATGGTCTTTTAGGTTAGGTTTTTGGTCAAAAGTCAAAAAATCCCAAAACATTTGAAAATTTCAGAAACCTCAAAATATTGGAAAACTTAGAAAACCCTAAACAACCTCAAATAATCAAAAACCAAAACATTCACGTAAACACTTGAAAAGACCACAAATAGCCTCAAAACATTTTCAAAACACAAATTACATTGAAATATTCTAGAAAATATCAAAACCATCCATCCCATTTTACTTTTACCCATGATAAACCTTCATCGATAATAAATCAATCATCATCTTCAAACTTTGATAAAACAAGTAGAAAACGGGAATAGCAAGTTGTGAAGTGTGAACCTAAATATCAAAATCAAACTCTTGATCATTATCAAAAATGTCAATCAAACTTTATATCAAAGGATTTTCAAAGGACCTATCAACCCACCAACATTTGATAACACGTCTTAGGATGCATCCTTCCTACAATGAGCATTATCATTGGTAATCAATTTGGATATTTATCATCAAAACACATTAGAACTTTTGGAAAGAGATATAGATCTAACATTGACTGTTTGTTTTGATCTTGTCTTATGATTTATCTTGTTGATCCATTCTGAGGACCTCTTGATGATTTCTAAATGATTTAGAGAGAAAGGAATAGTGCATCAATCATTATATTTTGTTTGTTGTGCTTGTGGGATATTCTTGTAAAATAATACATGCACATACTTGCTTAGTTGTGTGTAGGGAGGTCATTTGGAGTAGATTGTTGACTATTGTGTATGCATTGGTCCAAAATATTCTAAACTTCTAAACTACATTCCAATGAGGTTTTTGTATGTCAAAGTGTGAGCAAGGATACTCCTATCTGTTTGCAAAGTCAAAGTCCATCGCACTAGATACAACGCCATCTTGGTTATCAATACCTTGATGCATCGTATCTATGTGTTATATGAAAAATAAGAAATGACAGAGACTCCCAATCCAAAAAATGAGTAAATCATAAATCTCATCACCATATCTAATAAAGTCTTGAATGATCATGGACTTGTTGGACTTTTGAATCAATCTTAAATCTATGGTCAATCCATCTCATTCTTCTACTTCTTATTCTTCTACCCTTACTAACAGTTCTATCCAGGTATCAAATCTATGTGTGATATATCAAAATATACATTCAAGGCTACCCATGGTCTATGATTGTCTATACATCATCAAATCTATCTATATCAGAAATTTGAGCTTTCTAAGAAGTATCTTTCATCCTCTCTGAGATACACTGATCTTAAATCCTTATCGCGAGATCAACCCAAAATTTAAAATTTCCACCTGATCTCTTGAGGGGTAGGGTACTAGCTTAATTCCTTCCACTGGGGAAATAGTGGGGCATCCAAAAAAATATTAGGAATTTTTTTATTTTTTAATTTGAGTAGCAGTTTTAATTCGAAAAGCGTCAGTCTTTGAACCAACATAACAATTGCCTCACTTCAAAGAGGGGAAAATTATGTAGACACTTAAAAATGTCCTAAATGGTATTACACATTTGAATCCGATATACTAACATCATTTCATCTTAAAATCCATCCTCTTTTCCCCTATTTGATTAAATTAATCCAGTTATTTAATTGAATGCATCATTTTCATCTATTAACCTAATTGATCTAATTGGGTTAATTCACCCCCTCTCACACTAACATTTCACCAGGTGTTTAAATTGAATAAACTGAATTAGTTAATTTAAACCCTAAGTCCTCTTATTTAATTAAATAACCCTAAAATATTTGATTAAATATCATATTGCATCCCCTTTTCATTAAATAAATCAATTATTTAATGGATATCCTCACATTCCTCATCTTGCACATTCAAATTTAGTTTTAATTACTAAATTGCTAATTTCCCCTCCCATCCACTTGCATAGGAATATTTCAAAGGAATATTCTCCTATTTGGCTCCAAAAAGGGAATGAGTGTTTTCAAACAAACTTTAAAAGTTGTTACAAAGTGTGTTTGTTTGAATCATTCTCAACCCTTTATTCTTTCATTGATCCATGTGATTTTTGATTCTCATCCATTGATGAGAATCCTTGATCCATGTTTCCCCCTTCATTCATTATTGACCATTGATTGATCAAATCGATCTAAGCCCTTGATTCTTCATTTTCTCTCCTATAAATGCATCACTATTTGCTGAGAAATTGATCAATCTTTTGATAGCAAAGTTATGTTGTTGAAATTCATACTCTCTTGCATCCACATTGAGCACTTTTTAGCATTTTAGTTTAATCTCCATACATATTAGCTTAAGCATTGGCTTCCATATTAGCTTAGTTTGCATACATTTTAGCATAAATTTGTATCTATGGCTTGCATCTTTGAACTTTGTTTACATTTAGCATAGATTGTATTCATCTTTATCAAGTATCTTAGCATTTAACACTCATTTTCATCATGTTAAACTAGTTTTGCATCCGTGTTTCGCTCATATCTCATCAATTTCATCGATTTTAATAAATAAGATCAATTGGAACAAGCTCATATTATTCTTGAGGGATTGGGAAAGGGTCTCCATTCCACATCAATGCGAGACCACTCCCCTAATGGGATAAGATTTGAGGTCTTAGAATAGGGTTTTGTTAAGTTTTCATGTTTATATCATGATTGTTTAATGGCTTCCTAGTTTTGATGATTTTGAATATCGCATTGGGATCATTTCTTAGGGGATTAAATCGGGTTTAAATTTGTTTGGATATATCGTATTTAGTTCACATTGACATGTATTGGTCATAGTTTGTTAGTGCAACAAGGACTGCACAAGGTGTTGGTAGGAAAGTCAAAGAAACTTGCAAATATGACTAATGAGGGCTAAGAGAATATAGATACAAGAGCTCTTAAAACAATTGGGTTTTGTTTAGAAAATGATTTTATTTTCAATATTGTTGGAGAGGAAATAACAAAAAGATTATAGAGTAGAATGGAGAGTCTTCACATGATAAAATTCTTGACAAATTGGATCTACTTGAAGAGACAGTTATATAGTTTACGAATGAAAGAAGGTATAAAAATTAAATCATTTAAATATTTTCAATCCTCTTATATGCCAATTAGCTAGCATGGGTGTAAAAATTAAAGATGAAGACAAGACCATTATGTTATCGTATTCATTGCTCGAATCTTGGAATCACTCAGTCACTTCCATTACTCTTAGCACAACCGATACCCTTGAATTTGACTATTGTGGGAGTTAAATTTTTGTTTGAAGAGGCATGGAGGAAATCTAACACATAAACCTCCACACAAGAAGCAATGGTGGCTATGGGTTGATCCATAGAAAAAATGAAAGATTCGAGAGGTACATCTAGATCTAAGTCAAAAGGAAAAAAGGGTAAGGGAAAATGTTGGTGTGACAATAAATTAGTGCATCCCAAGAAATATTGTTGGAAGAGGAAAGAAGGCAATGATGAAACCAAAAGGGAAGCAAATCTAGTTGAGACAAGTTTAGGTATGGTTGATTAAGCATTATTTGTTTGTAATGCCTTACAATATCATGAGGAATGATTATTAGATTATGGTGCATCTAATCACATATGTCCACATAAGAATTGGTTTTCTTCTTACCAAGCTATTAATTGTAGTGTTGTTCTTATGGGAAATAATGTTTCTTGTAAGACTATTGGGATTGAGAGAATTAATATTAAAATATTCAATGGTATTGTGAGGAAATTAACAAAGGTAATACTTGTACCAAAAAAAATTTAAAAAGAGAATTTAATTTCCTTGGGAGTTTTGGATTATAGAGGCTATAAATTTACATGTCAAGGTGGATCATTGAAAGTGTCCAAGGGAATTTTGGTGGTCATGAAGGCTAAAAATATTAGAAATCTTTACAAGATAAAATGGAATACTCCAATAATTGAAGTAGCGGTGGTATCTAAAGAAACAAATGAATCTACTCGTTTATGGAATCAACGATTGGGTCATATGAGTGAGAAAGGGTTGAAGGTATTGTTAAACCATAATTTACTTCTAAATTTAAAATCTAACTTTGAATTTTTGCAAGCATTGTGTTTATGGGAAGTAGTCTAGATAGAAGTTTTAAGCAGGTAGTCATACAAGTAAGGTTATTCTAGATTATATTCATCTAGATGTTTTGGGGTCATCCCCTACAGTTTCTTTTGGGGGATCATCATATTTTGTAACATTTATAGATGATTACTCTAGAAAGGTGTGGGTCTATATTCTTAAAAGTAAAGTTGATGCACGTTTAGTGTATTTAAACAATTTAGAGTTTTGGTTGAAAATAGAACTGACAGATCAATCAAATGTTTAAGAATGTTCAAATAATGGAGATGAGTTTGTGCATCTTTGGAATTTGAGAATTATGGGATTGAAATGCATAAAAAAACAATTTAAACTCATCAACAAAATGGTGTCATTGAATGCATGAACATGAATCTTCTAGAGAGAGAAAGGAGTGTGCTTGGCAATGAAAAGTTGTAGGAAGATTTGCGGGTAGATGAAGTCTCTACAACTTGTTATCTAGTAAATTGGTCACCATTAGTTACAATAGGTTGTAAGATTCCTGAAGAGGTATGGACAAGTCGCTATTGTGATTAAAAAAATGTAAAAAAAAGTGGTTGTGAGATCCATATGCTCTTATTTCTAAAGATTAACATTCTAAATTTTCCCCCAAATCTAAGAAATGTATCTTTGTTGGTTATGGTGATGGAATTAAGGGATATAGATTGTGGGATCCTACTACCCAAAAAATCATCATTGGCAGAGATGTAGTATTTGATGAATCTGCTCTTATAAAATCAAACATAGTAGAAGTTGAAGTAAAATAGGAACAAGTACCACAACATCAACAAATTCAGTTAGAAACTCATCCATCTACAAAAAGTAGGGAGCCAAAAGAAGCTTCTGAAGAAGAAGACGAGGTGCAAAACATCCACCTATTGCTTTAATTTCTAATGATGGAGAACCTCGTTGTTATTAGGAAGCAATGGATGGTACTATAAATGATAAATGGAAAATAACAATGAAATAAGAAATGGATTCCTTGGAGAAGAATAAAACATGGGACCTAGTAGAACTCCCCAAAAGGTAGGAAAGTTGTTGGTTGCAAATGGGTCTTCAAACTGAAGAAGGGTGTTAATGATAAAAGTTGAAAGGTACAAAGCAATACTGGTATCAAAAGGGTATTCTCAAAAGGAAAGTATTGATTTTCATGAAACTTTTTCACTAGTTGTTAAGCTTGTTTCTATTTGGGATGTTTTAGCACTTGTTTTACTTGATCTTGAGTTAGAGTAATTAGATGTTGAAACAACATTTTTACATGACAATTTGGATAAAGAGATATATATAGAACATCCAAAAGGCTTTGTTCAAGATCGCAATAGAAAATTCGTTTCCAACCTCAATAGGTCATTGTATGGCCTAAAGCAATTTCCCAAGAAATGGTACAAGAAGTTTGATTCCTTCATGGTGAGCCAAAATTTTAGTAGTAACTATGACCATTGTGTTTACTTTAAAAGTTTGAAAAATGGTTTATTCATTATCTTGGTGTTATATGTTGACGATATTTTTGTAGCAGGAAAAAGCATAGTTGAAATCAGCAAGTTAAAAGCTTAGATGGCTAGGAATTTTGATATGAAGGATCTAGAAGTGCAGTAAAACAAATTTTAGGTATGGAAATACAAATAGACAAAGAACATGGTAAGGTTTGGTTATCAAAGTAGAAGTATGCAGTGAAAATCATCATGAGATTTGGTATAATGAATGTGAAACCAATAAATATCCCTTTAACTTCTCATTTTAAGCTTTCTTCAAGTTTATGTCCTAGTAATAAAGAAGAAAATGATTATATGTTTCATGCACCGTATGCTAAGTTAGTAGGAAGTTTAATGTGTGTTCAATGGTATGTACAAGACTATTTCAAATGTAGTTGGTGTTGTCAATAGATACATGGAAAATCCAACTAAAGAGCATTGGGCAATAGTGAAATGAGTGTTTTAGTATCTTAGAGGCACAAGTGATTATTGTATCACCTTTGATGGTTGCAGTGGTTCAATTTGTGGTTATGTTGATTTAAATTTTGTAAGTGATTTGGACAAAAGGAGATCTACATCAGGTTATGTCTTTACTCTTGCAAGAGGACCTATTTGTTGGATGTCAAAGCTTCAAGAAACAACTGTTTTATCCACTTTTGAGATAGAGTATATGGCTATCTCACATGCATGCAAAGAGCCAATTTGGTTAAAAGGTCTTTTGGATGAGTTTGGAAAAGTGCAAGACAAGGTGATTGTATTTTGTGATAGTCAAAGTGTTATACATTTGGCTAAAAAATTTAGCTTATTGAACAATAGGACTAAGCATATTGTGATTAAATACTATTTTGTAAGATAGGTTATTGATGGAGGTGGAGTATCTCTTGAGAAGGTTCATACACTAGAAAATTGTGCAAACATGTTTACAACACCAGTACAATTAGAGAAGCTAAAGTGGATTTTGACTTCTCTTGGCTTGGAAAAAAAGGTGATGAATGGGCATGGGCAAGTATCAAGCAAATTGTTGTCAAGGTGGAGATTGTTGGATAATGACAAGAATTAAAGAATAAAGAAAAAATCTTCTTATGAAAAAGATAAAATAATAAAACAAAAACAAGAAAAAAAAATTAAAGCAATAATTTGGTTTTTTCTAAGTTTGATGGTAGTTGTTATTTTAAAGATATTATATATATCTTTTTTCCTTGAAGGCAAATCGGGTGATGCTATTGAATAGTAGCAGTTGCGTGAAGATTGTAATCAATTTCTTTGAACAATAAGAATACCGATATTTTTCCCCATAGATGTTTCCTTGACATATTATCAAGATTTTACTATATAAACCTGTGTCTTGTTTGTTATTATGTTATTCTATTTAATCTTTCTTGTTATTTCTTCCCAACTAACTTGCGCTACAATATTATTTAAATTTGAGAATGAATTTTACGTTTTTGTTATTCAAATTTATTGTCACTTTTATGCATATCTTACGATTGTGACATTCCATGACATCACATCAAATAGTTCACATCCCTTATCTATGCTTCCACATTTTGTATACATGTCTACCATAGCCTTTCCAACTACAACATGTGACAAATTTTCCTTTATCCTTTATGCTTTTATAGATACATGTACCATATTCCAAAGCTACCATTTTTACGTCACATCAACATTTCTAGTTTCACTCGAGTCATTTATGCGTTCAATTTCCCAGGTCCTTATAGGGGAGAAGACCTAGTATCTGAGCATGTTCCAATTGTTGTTATAGCATTTGTTGATTTAATGCCCAATATTTTTAACAATATTGAACCAATAGTTGTGACTTTAAAGTTGTTAGTGTTGATTATGACTACCCATAATATAATGAAATGTATTCTTTAGATCCAAAAAACAGCAAATCATGTGATGCCACATCAACACACCAATAAAACATGATTTAATGCACAAGTATTAGTCTCACTTTTTTTTGGGCCTTTTTGGACACTTGACAAAAAACATGCTGATGTGGCATCATATTTGATGTTGTGGCCCTGAAACCTTAGTTATAAGCAAAGGACTTGCCAAATAAGCTGCTGTAAAATATTGAAGGTGATTTGAGATTGTCAGGTAGAATTTTGACAAGCATGAAGTTAGGATGCTCAATTATGAGATCCTTTCCCCTAGATGGGGACATATCTAGGTATTTGGTGGGGAGGGGGTGGGAATTTTCCAGGGTCGAGCCAATAGTCAGATGTAGTAAGTCGAGCGAATAAAGTACCTGTGCAGGTCGAATCCATTGATCGAAGTGCAGAGCCTAAAATCATTCTCGTACTGTAAAAGTGACCTATCATACATAAGCGCTGCTGCTATCTTTGTTCCTCCCCTAGAAAAGACTATTGCCGAGAAAATCACACTTCAGATAAAGCGTTGGCTCGGGAACCTACGAGTTAGGAATTGTACTTTTGACTTCTGATTCTATTAGTAATACAAAGAATTTCTGATAACCTGTAAATTTTGAATACTGTGAAGCAACATGCTAAAATATTGTATCTTGAATATTCTGTAACCAAAACAATATTCGTAAAGAGAGTTTTGAATTAAGAATGGATATGAACGTTTAAACAAAAACAAAGATAAAACTTTGGATGAAAATATCAGAACACCCGTCATTCCATTTTTGAAGGCCCTTGCAAGTTGCAACTTTCAGAAATGCTAACCTTGTGATGAAATTAAGGAAAATTTATTCTTTTAAACCCTAGCTTTCCATAACATGAAATTAAATTAATATTAAACATTTAAAAAGCCTTGTAGCTTTCTAAGCGCGCAATGCCCCCAAACACTTTGCTTCGCTTGAATGTCAAGCAGGCTTTTGGGCCCGCCACACCAACTTTACTCTTTAACTTTTTTGAACATTCCAAATGACTGAAACAAGTGACATGAATGAGCAGGACTGTACAACATTCCTCACAATGAACATCCATGAATTCATTTCCCCAGCCTCCTATTTCCATGTCCCCCAACTCAAAAGACTTATGATAACGGTTCAAATATGTTTTGAATTGCTTCTTTCACATGATCTTGGGAAGCTTAAAGGAATTTAGATTTACAAAAAAAAAAATTAGATAAACAACGAGAATAGATGATATTGTAATGTTCGAATGAATATTTCAGATCACATTTTACAATCCATCATTATTAAAAATTCTTCTTCTTATATGAATTCAATAAACATGTCTAATGAGAGAAAAGTACATGATTGATCTGAGAATAATAAATTCAAATGAATTCGCATGTTATGGATTATGTGTACAAGTTCGATATGTTTTGAATTGCTTCTTTCACATGATCTTGGGAAGCTTTTTTATCAATATGTTTTCAAGGAATTTAGATTTTCAAAAAATTAGATAAACAATAAAAATAGATGATATTGTAACATTGATAAGAAAATTATATATATTTTGAATCTATATTTCAGATCACATTGTACAATCCTCCTACATGAATTCAATAAACATACATAATTAGAGAAAAGTACATTGATCTGAAAATAATAAACTCGAATGGATTGACATGTTATGGACTATGTGTAGAATGAAAGAGAGAATTCAAGCCCCATTTTGATGAGGTAAGGCAGCCTTGTTGGAGTGTGGGGGGCATCTAGGATCTGGAGCTGTGCCTTGGCAGTTGGCATGCGAAGCATCACTTTGAAAGAAACTAGGTGAAGAGGTTTCCTCTCTATACAGCTTGCAGCTCGTTAAGCCATGCACCAACATAACGTTCAACAGAAGAAGCAGTACGACCATTTTCCTAAGCATTGAAGAGAGATATTACTTAATTAAATCTATTGCGGGTGTTTCAAACAAATAAGTTATCCGTGTATTTCATTGCATTCAAGGAAATATTTATTGTGGCCGAAATGGGGTCGGACTAAAGGCATAATTGATTGAACAATTATGGAATAAACTCTGTTTCCATGGGATAAGCAATGGTTTACAGCATTTTATCTAGGCATGGAATAAAACCAAGCGTGAGGCACGTCCAAAGCAACTACAAAGATAAAATGAATGCTGATAAAGTGCGGTCAAAAAGCAAACTTCTTGTAACCCAGTGCGGTAAAAAAGCAACCAATTTTGCGGGAAAAATGAATTTGATTGTCATTTCTTAGTCCCTACCAAGGTAACAACTATTGCTCTTTCTACTGTTTTATTTTTTTTAGACCGCAGGGATCTGGTAGTCCCTTATAAACTGCAGTGTGTCTGGTAAACTTTTTTCAGATGACTGGTAACTCTGATGCAACATGCCCTCCATTACCACGGGGATGGAGGGAGACTAGACCTCATGACCACTTGCTAGCAACAGGATGCTTTAGTCAATCGAGCTAGGCCCTCCACCCCCTTTCTAGTGTATACTTCACCCATGTTTCTAATTAAAATTAAAATTATTTTTTCAATATTTCTTATGAATAAGTTTTGTTTAATTTTTAATCAATAAAAAAAAATTATAATATTTTAAAAATCGAGTGGTAAAAAAAAAAAAAATTTCAAAGTCAAGACAAGATCAAGTTTAAATGATAATAAGTCACAACATCAAAGTGCGATCTTAATAATATAAAAAATTAAGCAGCTAGAACAATTATAATAGGAGAGTCATTGTCATCAAGATTTACCCATACATCCCCAGAGGCAAGATTATAATTGACCAAATCCTAGTTAGTGAGTGCACTCTCCTGCTCAGGAGTATCCTTTGACAACTATTGAGCATGCACCAAAGAAATGGCTAGCTTTGGTTGAGGGAACTTGCCAAAATTAGGCCAACCAAGAGCACTATGCCCATTTGAGGAATTAGGTCACCCTAAAGCACCGTGCCTATAAGAGGAGGCAAAATCTAGTTATGAGGGCTAGGACCAGCCATGGAAAATATTATCTCTATTTCCTAAGGGTTGAGAGCCATGGGATTGGGAACCATGGTCAAGTCTAGTAGATGGCCATGACCTCGTTGGCATCCTTGAGGAGAAGATGAAGGAGGTGGAACTTTGGTAGTAGTGCAAGGATTTTTGCCCAAGCAGTCCAAAAGCCCTTGCAAAATAAGTCACCTCAAGTACAAATTTAATAGCTTGCACTTAAACTTTCTTAGGCACATTAAAGAAAATTATAGCTTTAATGTAAGGAAAGAAATGAACATTAGTGGGAAAGAAATGAACATTAGTGGAACATCCTAAGAAAAGAATATAATTTTTTTTATCTTTCCAAATGTTGAAGAGAATATCCACCTTAAAAGAATGTCAAATCTATGTATACTTGAAAGGGAGACAAGGTCAATCCCCCAACAAAACCATATGCCGGAAAAAGGGAGTAGGTCTAAAAGGCTTGAAAAAATAGTGATCCACTCCCAAACTTCTTGAGCTTTGTGTACTACTCTCTAATTGTCCATAAAATGAACACCAAGGTTGGGAAAATTCTAAATGAATAAGATGAGAACCAAGTGGGAGAACTTGATAAAGAATGCACTAGGAAAAATGAGCCAATTTAGGCTCAAGAATAAACAGCCAAATGGGCTAAAATCTACAATGCCATAAATATTCTTTATGGGACTTATAATGAAGCATTGTATCAAGATACCATTTCTAAGGCTTAAAGGACTTGACCCCAAATTTTTGAGTCATTTGAGGAGGAATGACATCAATAAAAACCTAAAGGGTGTTTAGTCTTTGTTGGACAACTTATATTTTCATTTGATCTTAGGTGAAGAAAATAAATTCTTGGTGGCTCTATGAGTGAGATTGAGAAGAATTCTAATGTTTAATTTGAATAATCTCAAGGCATGATACCACAACACTTTGACTAGTGGATAGTCTTGACAATAAAGAATATGAGACAATCAACTAGATTTTTGGTTGATTGAAAGGGCACTACAAAAATCATTTCCCACCCAAAGAAGCCATTACTTGATAACCTCTCATGATTTCCAAATAATTTTAATGATAAAATTTCATTGAATTTGAATTGGCTCCCTCATCGTGAGAAGAGTGTTGAGGTCCAAACCTTTACACATTAGTCATCCAAAATGGAATCCTAAAGTGATACAATAGCTAATGAGAATTTTCCAAGCTTCATTTCCCTTAAGATCTTTGAGGATTCGTTTGGAACAAAGGACTAAACATTGTAGACAAATTAAATCATTCCCAAACCAATAGCTTCATGGGAAAGATAACAATATTCCCAAACAACACAATGAAATCTATGGTGCCCCTTATTAGATGCCCAAAGAAAGTCTCTCAACATTTTTTAATGTTTAAGTAAAAAGTTTTGGAGGGCCAAAATAATAAGAATAGTAAACATGACTGGTATCCAACACTTTGGAATAGATCTAGAATTTATTGGCCAAAAAAAGAGGCTTGGTGATCTAGCAGTTTAGCTTCTTCTAAATCTTGGCAACAATTTGCCAAAGCATATTGGGAGAAGCTTGAAAAGAAAAGGGAATAACAAGAAAATGAAAAAATTCACCATGATCAATCCACGTCCACCCATAATTGTCTAACTAACCTAGCTTGGGAATATAATCTTGTTTATAGCATTGGGTCTTTTTCCATTGGATACTTGAACTATAAACCCAACAAAAGGTATCAAGGCATTGAAAAGATTGTTAAGAGTGAGGAATTAATCATAAAAAAATTGACCATTAAATAACTAGTTGGAAGAATTAGGAAGAGAAATCCCCTTAACCAAGGCCTAAGAAGTTGCATCTGTACATGTAAAGGGATGGAAGAATTGAGCACCCCTGATGTGTGGGACAAAAAATTTCAAATGACTTGGATTGCTTACCACTTATGGTAATGTAGCTCAATGCATAGAAAATAAAATCTACACAAATTGAATAAACTAAGGACCAAACCCAAGTGCTTGAAGCATGACAAGATTGAAAAGCCACTCAATGTAATCATAATCCTTGGTAAAGTTAATTTTGATTAAGATAGCATGTGTTGATCCCATTCTATTCACTTCCAAATAATACTTATATTTCCTAATATAATTTGGATTTAATGAGCCTTATGTTTTTAAGAGTGTATGATCAAAGGAAGAAGAGGATTGAGATTAAGAGCTAGAACTATGCTAATAATCATGTATAAGATATTCAAAAAGTTAATAGGTTACCAATTTCTAATTTATTTAGGGTTTTTGAATTTAGGTATACATTTTTTTTCCATTTATTGATTAAATTTCCTAAGGATTTAGAATGAAAGGCCTCAAGATAGACATTATGAATATTACCACCCACCATTTCCCAAAAGGATTTATAGAATTTATAGAAAATTCCATCCAAACCAAGACCTTTGTCATTAGACATTGTAAAAATAGCCTCTCACAAATATTATTTGGCAAGAGTTGATCATAAATAATGTATTGTGAGTTAGATACCTAGTGAGGAACCAATTTTAGGTACTAATATATGGAAACAACCCTTGTTGGATTGTATTCTTGAGCAACAAAAACTTGATCATAGTGTTGAACAAAGGCTTGAAGAATATCAGGAAGCTCATTAAGGAGCTACCACCCTTCTCTAATTTTTCTAATGTTGTGGGTTGTGTGATGAGCCCACAAGGCTCGAAATAATTGTTTTAAGTTACCTCTAGTCTTACTCTGGTGAATATTAACTTTAATACCTAAGCTCCACATGCAATGCAAGAATAAATAAATTACTTCTTATGGTGAAGCTAAGGCACTCTAAGTTAAGTGGCTAAATTAAAAGGTTGCACTTCCAAAGTGGTAGTAGCTTAGAGAAGCTTCAAGATGTTAGCCTTGGATGACTAATAGAAAAAATGAGCAAATTGATGGCCATACATACAAGGATATTAGGAAGTATGGGTGATGGCATTGTTCTACCAAGCTATCCATCTAGCATCATGCATGAGGTGTGGCTCTAGATTTCAAACATGTTGAATGTGAGTAGAGATGATCTAGTGATTGAGTAGTTCAACATGTTTAGAAAGTGATTCTCCATGTCCCCAAGTTTAGTAAATTTCAATTAATATAAAATTTTATTTGAAAGTGGTTTGAAAGGATAACATTTGATAAAGGCTCCACTAGTAACAAATAACAGCTAGAAAAAGAGAAAAAAGATTATGTTGACATCAAAGCACAGTCAAGACCCTTGAGTACTCTATTAATAACTTCTCTAAGATTACTTCAAGTGTAACAAATAATATGACCTTAGTAGTGGAAATATTGGAATAAAATGGTCCCAATTTATTGTGCATGAAGAACCGTGTATCTTTTTTACCAATTGTTCATCACATAGGAAAGGACCCACATTTATCACAAGACATTTCAATAACATTAATATACCAAAATTGAATCTGAGTGGTGATAAGTATTAAATTAGTAATCCACCTCCAAAGGATAGATCCGTCAATAACATCATTGAAACAATAAACACTAATTTAACACAAAAGGAATACATATAAAATTTGAAAAGAGCCCACAACACTTAGCTAGTGGGGTCATATACTTAGTCAGCTAAGTGATAATATTATGTATGAAATAGAAAGGTGAAAAATGGTATTGATATACATCATGGCTACTACAAAATAATCTCAAATGCTTAGTGACAAGACAAGTTGTAGAAAGAAAGAAAAACCTCTTGCCAACAAAGAATGTCTAGAATTGGAAATTAAAGCTGAGCATCTCAAATATAGTAATTTTGAGGGAATTCAACCAAACAAAAACATTTTAGGAGATATAATTCATAAACAAAATCAAGAATAATCTCATTGCTATCTAGTTCATCTAGATTAGAATAGCTATACTACTAAAGAGAACCACTTGATTCAAAACATTCTATGTATAAGTTAAGTTGAAAAAGTCTCCATTTTTTGGCACATATTATCAATCTTCTAGATGCCCCATGGGGATATAGGACCTTCATTGCCCAGTAGGAAAATGATAGGTTGAGAGGAGGGTTTTGGATGTGGATAGACTAAAGGTAAATATTGAATCTTATGTTTAGAAGATTGAAAATGATAACAAGTGTTTGGAAAATTTAGGTAAAGAAGACATTGAATGTTTCTCATTTGGCCAATTTGGAAATCCACAATCTCTTTTAAATACTTGGAATGGTCCACCTCAACATAAAACTATCACTGAGTATGATCCCATTAGTTTCACTTAAGGACTCAAGCCTTTAGAATAACCTACAAAACCAAAAATAACCAAGTTCTACAAAAGAGAAAAGAAAGAGCATAGATTTGCAATAATGGATGCAAGATAATATAGCCAATATTCAATACTCAAGATTGCAATTGTATTGAATTTGTACATGAGATGCATTTCTTATGAAGGAAAGGTGAGAGATAGGATTAGACAAGATTGTGGCATGTGTCTTAGTCCTATGTTATGAGACAACTAAATTGACAAAAAATTCAAATAGATAAGATAAGATCTTATCTAGACAACTAAGACTTCTAGAAGATCACCTAGAACCTATGTAAACTTAACATGTGAATAAGTCCCCTTGCTAGGAATTAGCTAGGTACATGATATTTATTCACACCAAAACCCCTCTTAAGTGCAACTTAGGAAGTAGATTATTATGCAAACATACAAAATATCAAAATTATTATTATGGATCTCAGCTACTAGGCCATATTAGGTACCCATTTACAATGCAATCTCTTACAAACAAAGAAAAGGAGAAAATTGAATGGTACAAAAATCCTCTCTAAAAGATAGAAAAGATATAAAAAAGGATGATGTATAGAAGACTCAATGATACCACCAAGGACTACATCCATCATGAATATACAATCAAAGACCTCCCATAAGAGGGAAAAAGATAGACAATATATCCCCCCCATAGTTAATAAGCTCCAATGATGATGAAGAATGTCTAAAAAAAAGATGATCCAATGCCTGTAGGAAACATATCTTCCCTTAGGAAGAAAAAACTCCATAGGTTGATGAATAATACACTCCATCTACAACTAAAAAGAGGAAGGATGAAATCTCAAAATGTATGTCTCTGTAAACTAGTGAGGATTCTCTAAGATTGAATAAGCCACAACATAATCATGGTTAAACTCAACCAAGAAACATGAAAAATAAAGGGAATAAGGAGACTCATGAATATCAATCTCCAAAGACATAGAAGATAAGATAATAGTTGTGTTTCAAAATTGTCATTAAAGATGATAGAAACCCCCTCAAGGGTGTCCTCCAAATCTACAGTATGATACTCCACAAACAAGTTAGAAATCCCTATCAAATATTCATCCCAAAAATCAAGATCTGAAAAACTATAATCACCCTAGTGAATAAAAGCATTGATAGCTAAAGAATCAGGAGGTGGAGGATTAGGAATCTCAACACTAGTCTCTCTAGAATACCAATATTTAGATGAACAAACTTATCCTCACAAACATGATTCACATTTGATGAATAAGTGTGAATAGAAATGAAAGGAACATTATAATCAACAAAAGTAAAATGATAAAAGGAATAAAAATGAGAAGAATGATCAAAAATCCCTATAGAAATGATCTATCTAGTCTCCAAGTCCCTTATGTATACTCTATCAGGTGTGAACTCAACTTTTTTACCTTGTTCAATATGGGTAATTTGATAAACAAAAAGGAGATTAGATGACAAGGAAGGAACACAAAGAACATCATTAAAATTTCCTTCTCCAATTTCAATAGAACCCTTCCCATATACCTTCATATATGTGTTGTTACGTATCAGAATATTAGGTGAATTACAAGTCCTAAAAGAAGAGAACATTCCTATAGATGATTCCATATGATGAGATTCCCTTAAATCAAGAGGCCATCTTCGAGATTTAGGAATTGTAGAGGAAAAGAGTGCTTTTTCTTTCATTTTCTTTAGTCCATTTGTAACTCCTACATTCCCTAACTGAGATGATGAAGTTGTTGTGGATTCAAATGTTGAAGAAGAAGAAGAAATATGTAGATGAAAGCAACATAATGTTGTTCTTCTAAAGAAGGTGTGTTAGTTCATCAATCTTCTTATCATAAAATTTGTGCTCATCATGTCCTAGCCTTTTCAATATGCACATTTCAACTTCTCATTTTTAGATGATTCCTCTTAGGAAGAGGAAGTGGACTCATGAGTGTTATGTAAAGGTGATTCTTTACCTTTCTCATTAGACTTGGGGTCCTTATTTTGCTTCTTACCTTTTCCACTTGAAACCTTTTGATCTTTTACAAGAAGAGCTTGAGATGTGGAAGAATTCAATTTTCCCATGTTATCCATTTTTTCTTGTTCCCTTGTGAGTTGAGATACAAATCCATCAAGAGAAGACATTTTGTATGTATTTCCAAGGGCATCAATTGTAGCATAAAATCCATAAACAAAATACTAAATAATTAGGACCTAGTTTAGTAAGAATAGAAAGAATCAATTGTTCATCCTCTTTGGTGAGCTCACAATAAAACAAATTTATTCTGAGAGAATTGATCTTAGAGAAGAAGTTTAATATTATCAAAATATGAAGGATTAAGACTCATAAGTTCATTCTCTAGCTTAAATTTCCTCATTTTATCTAGCTTACCAAAGAGATTCACTAAGGTAGTCCAAACATCATTAGGGTGAGTAAAAGATGGAAAATGATATCTAATATCTAAAGAAATCGACAAAATATGAGTATCAAGGGCTTCATCCCTTTTTTCAAACCATTTTCTTTTTAATGTAGTTCTTATAGGTTTTGGATCTGTGCCAAATGTGATTCACTGCAACTTCAATTTTAACAATAACACCCCCATTTGTAATTTCCATTCATGATAATTATATGGGATTATAAGTAAAAATTTTGCAATCCATGATAAAATAAGAAAAATTAAAACACAAGAAATAAAAAAAATTACCCCTCACAATACAAGTAAATAACCCCTTTGTGTCAAAGAAAATGCCACTTTTTTGCAAATTTACAAGTTATGCCAAAGTAGCTGTAGCATAGAAAATTGTATGCTCTTGAAAGTGATGTAATTTCACACTTAATTTGGACCTATTTTGGCACCCTTGCATTAATTACCCTTTAAAATCATCATTAATAGGCACCTAAGACCCATTATCTCATATCTTGAGGCTTATTTCACCTAAAAACCTCACAAAATCACTTAAAACACCAAAAATATTGAAAAGCCACCTCAAAAAGCTAGGGTAGGACTCATTCGCCACCATGGGCAAATGAGTCCCCCTAGGTGGGACCCATTAGCCACCTTGGGTGAATAAGTCCCATTTGGGGTCTTTTTCAAATTTGAGCTATAAAATCACCTTTTTAATTTAAATTTTTGGTGGATGTTAGCCTTTGAGATGTAAATAACGGTAAATTACGTGTTAATTCCTATATAAGCAAGTTTTTAAGTCATTATTTCATAACTAGGTAAGATAAGCTACAAGCATTTTCAAGAGATGAGCATTAAGAGTCTTCAAGCAATATTTCACAAGAGCATTCAAGGTTCAAAAGCAAGTAAAGTTGAAGTCTTGGAGCAGCATTAAAGTGTTTTTTCAGGTCTTGAAGCTCACTTTCATTCAAGATATATCATTTTTAAGGGTTGATCATGGTTGTCTATGGTGAATCATGATGAATTCTAGGTTGGGGAGATGCAACTAACCATCAAGCCAAGCCTAAAGACTTGTTTCCTAAGTGATTCCATCCTCCATTATCAATCTACATTCAACCTAAGGAAGGTACAAGCATCATTAAGGCTCATTTGGGGTATTAGAGATCTCCCAAAGTGAGTCATCCATCTTCATATTTCCATTCATGCATCCTATTCTTATACATTAGAATAGGCATGTATTGTTTTTCACACTTCTTAGTCTTGGATACACTTAAGACTAGGGTTTACATTCCTATTTGCATGCATATTTCATTTCTATCAAGGTTTTATTACCAAACAAGGGGTTTGACTGAGGAAAACCCCCCATAAGCAAATCAAGTCTATATTTTGTTTTGCAGGTCTTATCGCAAATTTGGATCCGGAATTCAAGTTGGAAGGAAAGGGAAAGTGTTGAAGTGCATATCAGAACTTTAAATTTTTGAAAAAGCAGAATGGGACTAATTCACCCAAGGTGGCGAATGAGTCCCATTGTAGGTGTTTTCTAGATATATTTGTAGATTTAGTTGTCGTTTTTCCCAAAACAGGCTCTCGTGCAAAAATACAGATCTGGGACTGATTTGCCTAGGTTGGTGAATGAGTCCTAGTTGGTCAAAAATTCAAATTTTCTAGTGTTTTAGACCTCCTTCTAGTCATTTCCAGATTTCTAGGTGCACATCTTCCTTTCTGTAATTTTATGTGTTGCTTCATTTACTTTTCTAGGTAATTTTATAGTGCATTACATTCAATTAGGGTTTAGTGTTGCATCTTGCATTTCATTTTTCTTTCCAACTCTAAACTTGGTGGTGAACCCCTTATTAGCTTATATTCAACCCCTAGATCAGCCCTCTTGCAAGATCTCTTTCTCCATTAAATTCAAATCTCAAGGGTTTGTTCTTGAGTAAAAATGAAAATTGTCCTTCTAGGTCCTAAACCCTAAGAGGGAAAGTAAACAATTTTTCACCTTTCATTTTGGTGAATTTTCATTTAGAACATTAAAATTCTGATATGCAGTGCATTATCATCCTAGATCTTGCTTACATTAACATTGCATCAGGGTTTGCATAAGTTAACTTGCACTATAGGGTTTTCAAATTTTGCATCAATGAAAGTTCATATAGCTTACATTTGTTCACCTCATTTCACTAGAAATCATACAAAATATACATTTGCACTTAAGATCTAGATCATACAACATAGAACACACAAAAATCAATTAAAAATTTTAAAAATTCTAAAAAAAATCCCTAGTGGGACCCATTCGCCACCTTGGGCAAATTAGTCGCAGTGCAAATTCTGAACTGCATTTTATAGAGTTAAATTCCCTATTTTTAAGCTTATGTTTGTTATTAAATTTTTTTTGTTACATTCAAATCATTAGAAGTAGCATAATTTACATTCATTGCAATTGTGGATAGAATTAGATTCTTGCATTTTTCATTTTCATCATTTAGATTAGATTACATTAGACATAGATCAGAAAACAAAACCAAAAACAAGACCCAACACCTAAGCCAATTGGAGAAAGTATAGTTAATATTTGACTATGTCAAATCTCTCCTTCCAAGTTAACCTAACCCTCAAGCCTTTTAGTAGTGATGACTTTGACATGTTAGATGAAACCCATAAGGATTTCATCTCATAAAGTTCATCCACTAAGGCTTGTTATGAAGAACCAAAACCAAGAGAAGTTAACATGATTCAACCTCAACTCATCCTTTACCCACCTTCACACAAACCTCAACCTAAAAACAAGCCTGAATTTACTCTTTACCCACCTAAGAACAATGTTTTGCAACAATCAAATAATAATACCATTTCTCATACATATGACACTCAAAACAATCTGCAACCAAAACAACCAACTCCGACAACCTTACCTTTGCCTAATCCCATTTTTCCTAGTGTTCCTCATTTAACTTTGCATAGTGGGAAGGAGTATGATCTTGTTGAACAACTTAAAAATACTCCTGCAAAGATATCCCTATAGGACTTAATTTAGAATTCACCTAACTATCACATTATGCTTCAAATAGCCTTACAACAAGTAGTGGTTCCTCCTGGTACAAATGCAAATGATGTGGCAGCTCTAATACAAGGAATGAATATAGTTAATTTAGACATTACCTTTCATCAACATAAGTTGCCTCCTTTGGAATTGAGAAAGAAAAATGATGCCTTCATTACCATAGCTAGCTATAACAGGTTAGGAATAAAGAGAACCATTGTTGACAATGGTTTCACTCTTAATGTGTGTAGTGTCACGCTTTTGGATAAACTTGGTGTGGAAAAGTCAAAAATCAACCTAATTCCTTGTCAATTTGCATATTTGATAATACAAGAAAATAACTGTTGGGTGTGATTACTTTACCTATTACAGTTGGAAAAGCAACCTTGTAGACTCCTATTCATGTAATGCCTGATAATATTTCATATAATATTATTTTAGGATGACCTTGGATTCATGAAATGCATGCAGTTCCTTCAACCCTTCATCGTATAATGAATTATGTCTACAACAATAAGGTGTATAAAATTCAAATAGACCTTGAACCTGAAATTTTTCTGCAAGTTGAAGAAGGAACGACAAGTCCTCTAAACACACTGATTCCAACATCGAACATAGAACCTATAGAATAAGACAAACAAGAAACGGAAATAATGTCAAACTTATTAGATGATGATTGGGGTTCCTTGGATTTCACACCCTTGTTTATGGGAGAATACATAATCACAAGAAAAGAATATGAAAAACAAAAGAAACCAATGGTCATGTCAACTCAGAACTTGGAATAAAATTCAAGAGAATATACCTCATCCACTCTTGAAGAAGACACAAGCTATACAACAAACTTTGATGAGATAGATCTTCAACAGCCCCAAACCTGAAAGAAATGGAAAAAATTTATGGGAGAGGTTATGAACTTGTAAAACAATTGGGTTATAGTGGTAAAGGATGTGGAATGAAAGAACAAGGAATTCATGTTCCTATAGATCCTAACACACAAGAGATAAAAACTAGTTTGGGTATTTCCCTTCTAAGATTACACAAGGAAAAAAGAGACCATCATTAAACATCAACACCATTATGTGTAAACCTAAAATCAATCTCACCTTGAAACATCATAAATTGCTTGATATTAATTTTGAACCATCATGGGAATACTTTAAATATGATGAAGCCTTGAAGAAAATGCTAGGAGTTTATGACAAACCATACACTACTCCTCAAAAGAAAAAGGTCACATGCACTATAATTAGCACCAAACAAAAAGATGCAGAAAAGGAAAGTAATGAGACATATATGAGTAAAGAAGAATACAACCCTGAATTTCCAAAGTCAAGCGCACTTCCTCTAGGAGATACAATTGACATACCAATGGACATAAATGATAACAAGAAAGTAATTAAGATAGGAAAGTGCCTTGATGATGAAGAACAAGAAGATCCTCAAGATTGTAAATCAACTAATAAAACTCTCAAACAAATCCTAAGGAATATAGTAAACAAACACAACAAGGATTGGCACACATAATCGACATATGCATTATGGGCTTACCGTACTAGTATCAAAAAATCCACTAGAACAGGTGATCCCACAATAGTGGTTTACAATTTTTGGCCAAACTGGACACTGATTTTTTTTTAACTAAATCTTCACATTTGGACACCTATAGCAGTTAAACCATGAGGAATTTGAAAATGATGCAAACTAGAGTCTTGTCACATTTTGTCTGTAGATTCTAAAATTATTTTTTTCAAAAATTTTGGAATCAGATTGCACTTTTTTTCCATCTCCCAAGAAAATTGGTTTTTTTCAAAAAACAACATTTTTAAAAAGTGATGCACATCGTATAATGCATAACTTTTTTCCTTGAAAGATAAAATTCCAATTCTTTCGTATTTAGATTTGTAACTCTGATATCTAGTGCTTCCACTTGATTAGATAAGTTTTTATTGAATATTTTTTCTTTAATCAAGTTTCAAAGTCAAATCAATTACAATTTAGACATAACGCAACCATATAACGCATAACTTTTACTATATGTATCAAATTTCTTTTTTCCTTGTTTTGTTGGATCAAGGACTCCAATATCTAGTGCACTCATATTTTTTAATATATTTTTTTTATAATCTTCTATTTTCCACATGTGCATAACAAAGAGTTTTGTTTTTGGTGAAAAACCTATATTTAATAAAACTTAAAAAGCAAATAGATAATATAATCAAAACATATTAAAATTATATTCGTTGGATAGCTCATTTTGAGGGAAACTTGATACCAGTTGGGTTTCTAAGATCTTCTCCATTTTCATTCTCAAATCGAGCTTCAAAGTGAAAAATTATCAACAATTTTGGTGCCTGAGAGGATGTGGGTGAAAATAAGTGGGTTCGGTTGAACAAAAAAATAGTGTTCGGTCGAATATGGGTTCAACCGAACCAATGTTCGACTGAACCCATTTAACATATAAAAAAATAGGTTTAAATTGGTTCGGTCGAACATTCTAAAGACGTTTGGTCGAACCCCCTCTATTAAATTAATTTTTAATATTAATATAAATATAAATTGTATTCTTTTTAAATTATGACTTGAGAGAGAGATATGGAGGGAGTGGGAGAGAAAGAGGGAGTGGGGGTAGGAGGGAGATACTTGAGAGAGAGAGAGAGGGGAGAGTGGGAGAGAGATAAAGGGTAGGGGGTATAAGGGTTTAGGGTTTAAGTGTTAAGGGAAGAGGGGAGAGAGGGAGAGGGGGTAGG